>CM035802.1:22148409-22477092 GCA_020466265.1 Siphamia tubifer
GTTAGCAGGTTTAAACATGTTTTTTTGGCCAGTGGGAAAGGGGTATTTGACTGATTGTTTGAATGAATTATCTTTTTATTCCTATTCTTCCAGCATGTCCATGTGGGCTCAAGGAGGATCACATTGAGCTGCATATAAGGATCCCATGTGGGTTTGTCTGTAGTTTCCTTGGTGGCCGTACTGTACATGTGTTTGTTCATGTCAGAATCAGAATCAGAATTTCTTTATTGTCATTGTAGTAAGTGCAAAAAAAAGAACATTCAGATTCAGTGCAAGAGTTTAGAGACAGACAGAAAAATGCTCAGTTATATACATTACAAAATAAAAAAAGTATTGCAAACTTAGATATATACAACAGACATACAATTTCATACTGATATTTTCAGATCTGTGATTCTGATATGGGCAAACACATGTAGCGCCACCATGGGACCCTTATATGCACCACAACTGTGACCCACATAAACATACTAGCTGGGTACAGAGCAACTAATATAAATAGTACATTCTCCTTTATATTTACTGTTATATCTTAGTCACTAAGTCATGACTTTTAACTTTATACACTTCAGATTGTTACCTCATGATAGGTTCTTTATTTTTCCACAGTCACAATGTTTTGGTGTTTTCTATCCTATACATTTAGAACAAAAATGTACAAGCTACTTAGCGTAATATATACAACAGATTCATTGCTCATACTGTGTGAGATTGAAATGCATTACATTCTGACACTATGTTCAAAGCACAGGTGAGGCCATAGCCTTCAGTCTCCTCCAAAAATTAAGACACACAGTACTGCTCATATACATGCGCGCGCACACACACACACACACACACACACACACACACACTCTCTCTCTATCTCTCTCTCTCTCTCACACACACACACACACACACACACACACACACACAGACAAACTGAGTAATTAGTCTTTGATTTCCCCCGGCAGTGTTCGGGTACCAAGGGGCAGCTGCTGGGACCCTGCTTTAGACTTGGCTAATTTCACTCACGGCTTGATCTCGACCTAGCACAGGTGCGTACTTGGCACCCAACTGCTGTTGCCATGGCAATGCCAACTTCAGGGGCCAAGAAAATGCCAATTGTCCAAGGAGCACAACCACAGGATCCATGGATGGGGAAGTCATTATAGACCGTTTGCACAAAGAAGCAGTCAGGCATTGATAATTCAGTTATTTTAGTCATTTCTTTTATTTAAAGATGCCGTCTGTTATGCTTTTCAAAAATACAATTTATTCTGATGTCTTTTGGTTTCAGATTCCAAAAAAACAAAAACAAAAATATTTATTCAGATAAGCATGTGGTCTGTGAAGCACAGAGCGTACAAACAGTGAGGCAGGACCTATAACTTGGACTTGAATGCCTCTCTGTGGTTCATAAGTGTCACTACAGCATGACTATTTAGTTTGAGGTCTACCTCTACATGCACCTGCTGTAAAAAAAAAAAAAAAATAAAACACTACACAAACTGCTGATTCAGATCCTTCTGCTATAATGAGCTTCTTCCTTTAATCAACCTCTGAGAATTCGTCTTTCTCCCCTATGTGCATTAAGCCCCAGTGACCGGCATACTCTGACTCACCTCTGTTAATAAGGGACATCTACACTGTGAACACTCAGGGACTAAACTCAGGAAATAATCTGCACTCATTTTTTATCAAGCTCCTATTACACTAAACATTGAGATGGCAACTTGCACACTAAGCAATCTGACACGGTGGATGCTCTAACTTAAGTCTGCAGACTTACTAATGTTCACAGGGACAGGTTCATGTTTAAAACTAATCTAATCTCACCCCTATTTTGTGCTAATCTCAACATTCTATGACAACCCTTTCTTGAATTAGAGCCAATAATGTGATTTTGACCTTTCTGCCTAAATACAACCTTGACCTTTGACCTTTTGCAATATTGATAATTTTGTTATATGTATATATGCGTCAGTATGTAATATTATGATAATATATCCAGTATTGATTAAGTTATAGTGTGATATGTCTATGCATGACATACACAAACAGTGTTACATTATTTTGCGACATGTCACCTTTGACCTCCAGAGATCTCAAAAACTATTGCTCGTAGGTGATAACACCATGTATGAGAATTATAGAAATCTTCATTCCACATCGTTTGGTACCAATCTGAAAGTTCTGTGACCCTCCGTTATTGAATTATAACCGATAATGTGATTTTGACCTTTTAGTTCATTGTGACCTTGACCTTTGATCTTTACTCAAATGGATCATTGCATCTGATGTGCATTTGCTATATGTATATGTCCATGTAATTTAATAGTGATATCTCAAGTATTCATTGAGTTATAGCATGATATGTCTCTGCGGACACACACACACACACACACACACACACAGTGATTACAATTAATAAAAGTGAAAAAGTGAGGTCATCTTATGCTAGTTACACATACTAGTTGTCTGGGGTTACTACACAACTGCAACAGCAGGGGATGTCATCTTTTTTGAACACCAGTGGCCTCGGGCCTCATGTACAATGGATGTGTACGCCCAAAAAAGGTGGCGTTGACCCTTTTCCACATTAATGTTCAGATGTACAAAGCCTGGAGTGACCGTGGAAATGTGTGTGGTCCACACTAACTCCACCTTCCTAATACATTGGAAGCTTTGGCGAGTCTTAGAGGTAATAGTGACAAACACATCACACTGAGGAATTACCTTTTCGACATTATGAACAGTGGGTATACGCACCCTTTGTACATGAGACCCCTGCAGAGGCACAGTAAAGTGGGACAAATTAATAGACAAGTGAATAGGAGTTATGATGCTAACTTTTTTTTCACAATCATAAAACAACATATTTCCTTTAAAAAAAAGTAATTATTATTATAATTATTATTATTATAATCAGGTCCATCCTATATTTGGGTCAATATGGTAGGTTTCACTGTGGTACCCAACATTCAGACATAGTATATCTTTGTCACAAAGAACAAAGAAGTGTTCAATCTGGAAAAGATGGTGTCTCACTCTGCACATATAAAACTACACTCCTCATTTCAGCTGCAATGATCTTGGGAACATAATTGCCTGAAAAACACTCTTTAGTAGCAATCTAAAAAGTATATTCCATTTTAATTGCTAATGCCAGGGCTTATTTTCTGCAATTGTCGTTAAAGTTTAATATAATTTGGTCTAATTTGTCACATTACTCCCATTTCACTGCCTTATAAACTCATCTCCACAGCCTAGATGGTGGATTTCTTACTTAAGGCCATTTTCTAACCAGGAGTCATTTTAATTGTCACATTACCATCTGGTGTGTGGATAAAGTGCCTGTATCAAAGCCATTTACAGCCGTCGATAGCACGAAACACTAACATTAAATTCATTTTCAAAAGGCTAATTTAAGACTCTTGGCCAGAAGGAAATTTCTGCCTTCTTCTACAACATTAGAATATTTTATGTTATTATTCTCAAGCAAATCACTTCATTGCAAGAATAGCAGACAAAGTACAAGATGAAATGTCAGAATACATCACAGTATCTGTACTAATACAGCATTCAAAGGTGTGAAAGAAAACATCTGAACCTAACCTGTGTAGAAACATCAGCTATGATTGACATGAAATGGGCACAAGGCTCAAATGCATGACTCAAAACACTCTCAAATGTCAATGAGATTTATTATTGCAGAACGAACACAGGGAAGAAGATTAACAAAAAACACACACACACACACACACGATTACAAAGCAACAATGGTAGCCAGCTCCACCTGTGAGGAAACTGTCTGGATCGCTTGAAACTAAGACAAAGTGGCACAAAGGCAGGGGAGCAGATTAACTAAATACACAAGGGAGATCAGAGTGATTGGAGCACAGGTGAAGCACAATGGGGTGGGGTAGACAATCCCTGGGGCGGGACAAAAGCCCAGTAAATGTGATGGCACTGATAAATGCAGTGGAAAAAAAGATGACAATTAGCATCCAGTTACAGTTACTACATCACTGAGATGTTTTTCGACATTAAATACTACTACTATATGACTGATAATAATGTGTTTGTTTGTTTGTCGTCTTCTGGTTTATCTGGGTCCGGGTCGAGGGGGCAGTACCCTCACCCCAGCTACCAGCAGTGGTGTCAAAGTCATTTTAGATCAGGGGCCACATTCAGCTAAATTTGATCAGAATTGGGCCAAACCAGTAAAAACAAAGAAACATAATAATATATAAATGATGTCAACTCCAAAGTTTGTTTTAGAGCAAATAAAGTTCAATTACATGATGAAAACAAATAATATTAGGCTTTAGATTCTCATTTAAACATATATATTCTAACTTACAGATCACGGTGGATCTATAGATACACAAATTATTTAGTATTATGTGGAATATTATTAAAATTGTACCCACATCTCTGAAGACATATCCAATTTTTCATATTTCTTCTGATTATTGAGATTTTTTGTGAAATTGTATGTCACTAAATGGAAAAAATGACATTAAAATAAAAAATTTACAAAGACAGTTTTTTAACTTGTGAATATTTATAGGTTATTATGAGATTGAGATGATGAGATTATGAGCTAAAATTATTATTATTATTTTTTTTATCTCAGTTAAATTTTTGCATTTCTTAAATACATCCAAAGGGCCGGATTGGACTCTTAGGTTGGCCGGATTTGGCCCCTGGGCTTTATGTTTGACACCTGATATAGAGGAAAAAGATTCTTTCTTGTTGAAGAGCACGTAAGCATTTATGCCCATAGTGTGTAGAGGTGGGTAACCCCTGCTTCATAGTAAACATCCTGCCATGAACACCACTAATTATTGATCGACTACCTGCATAAGGAGTTGAGAATTAATGTGGAAAAAAAACAAGGAAATGGTTGTTGATTTTAGGAAGAAGTCTCCACCAATCCACCATGTTTGTATCCATGGCCCAGCAGTAGAAACAGTACAGCAGTACAAATACCCTTTCATATACAGTAGTTTTATCAGAAGTTTAGAAGTTTTAATGTGGGCACCTCTTTTATGAAGATGTTCTATTCTTGTTTTGTTCAATCTGGTTTAACCTTGTCTTTTATTTACTGGTTTGGGTCCGTCACCCGCTGTTCTCGCAAAATACAAGAGACAGGCAGAGGGTTTTCCCACTCTGTTCTTTCACTCTGGACTCTTCTCTTTCTCATCTGTGATCAGATAATTGTCTGAAGTTGCTTTTAGGACTTGGACGGTTTGTAAACTCAATGATTGGATTACTCAATTGTTTGAATTCATGTGTCTATATTTTTATAATAAATTGTTAACCTTTCTTATTTGGTCCTGGTATTTTTGAGTCGTCTCAACGAGGAAATCCAAACCCTTGAAAGGTACTGTACATGATGCCAAAATGTAGGTCTAACCCAGGGGTCTGCAACCCTGGTCCTAGAGAGCCGCTATCCTGCATGTTTTAGATGTTTCCCTCTTCCAGCACACCTGACAGACATTATCAGTCTTCCGCACAGCTTGATGATAGGCTGATCATCTGAATCAGGTGTGTTGGAAGAGGGATACATCTAAAACATGCAGGATAGCGGCTCTCTAGGACCAGGGTTGCAGACCCCAGGTCTAACCGATATAAAAACTTATTTTTTACCAACATCCATTGTCTTCATAAATGGCTTAATATAATTGCATCCGTACTATTACTGTGCATTTTACTTATTTATTTATTTATTGGAATTTTATGTTGTGTGTATTGCTGTGTGTGTTTTTAATGGCTGTATAACATAATAAAGTTTTCTAAGTCTAAGTCTAAAATGGGCTGGTTTAAGTGAGTAGTTGAAACAAATACATGGCAGGAGTTTTCTCTATGGAGCTGAGATAACGCACCTCTAATAGTCTGTTCCACACAGACCCTATCATACAGATTATTACTGTTCATCTGTGCATCAGTTCAGCCAACCTTAAACTACACACATCTGTCCAGCTGATGGCAGTAGTGTACCAAAAACTGAACTACTGCCAATTAAACAAAACAACAGTCATCACTAATATATGGATTCAACTTAAACATGACATGAACTACTCTGAAACGAACATACATACAGAATTACTACTTAACTTTTTCTTCTTTCTCTGTTTCATGACTGATCACTACTGAGACAACCTCCATAATAGTAGTTCAAACACTACCATCATTGTCTGGAACGTGTTGTGTGAAAAAAAAAAAAAAAACATAATTACATGCTATATTAAATGTTATTTTTACAACATGAAACCAAAACTAACTGCTACTACTCTAATGATACAGGAATTTCTGGATATTAGATGTAAACAATCTCATATTCTCTCTCTCTCTCTCTCTCTCTCTCTCTCTCTCTCTCTCTCTCTCTCTCTCTCTCTCTCTCTCTCTCTCTCTCTCTCTCTCTCTGAAGAAGACATGGACAGGTTTCAGCATGCAGATCAGTGACTGCATAGGACGATAAAGCGGTAGCATCTCAGAACAGTATCTCTTTGACAACCCAGCCTGACATGACACATGCTCAGCAATTAACAAAGGGACAGAAACTTGCAAAGTAACAGCAGCAGTTTCTGAATAGCATCCCTCTTGTTACTACAAGACAATAATCTCAGATTGGACTTCTTCCCTGGAGTCCTGCTTGTCTCCTGCCTTCATCATCATCATCATCATCATCATCATCATCATCATCATCATCACTCATTTATCCATTTAGTTGTGACCGTGTTTATTATACAGTTACTTAGATGGTAGAGGTTTCTATTATTGGTACTAACAGCTGTAGTAGCACTGGCAGAACATTCACTGTAGTGATGACCAATATAGATAGATAGATTTTTTTTACATCAGCCTTGGCCAATGACCGATGCAGACAGCTGATGGTGATACCATAACTGATAGTGATATTTTTTTTTCCTCTTTCAAATGATAACAAATGTCAGAAAATCTTCTTTATTTACAGTTAGAATATTAAAAAAAAGTGTGGCGGTCAACTTAATAAATATTACTACACCAAAAAAATACTTTATTTTTCAGTGTGGAGAGCAGTATCTCCCAGAACACAGAGGTACTGTGAACTTAACCTGTCAGTAAATCATGGCAGGGAAAAGGGAGCATATTGGCAACTGGCCGATACCGATACATGGGAAGAAAAAAAAAAAAACAAAAAACAGAATGGCTGTCACGAGAGCTTATCTATGTGTTTAGTAGGATTTTATTTCCCAAAGAAGTCAAATCCAATCACATTTTATTTATATAGTGCCAAATCATAACAGAAGTTATCTTATGACAGTCTATTATTAATCCACTGTCAATACTTCTATTTGTAGCAGTAGAACAGTTATCAGTTATCTCTCCCTCTCCCTCTCCCTCTCCCTCTCTCTTTCTCTCTCTCACTCTCTCTCTCGCTCTCTCGCTCTCTCTCTCACCCCAAGTGGTCAAGGCAGATGACCACCCTACAAAAGCCGTTCCACCTTTTTAAAGGAAGTTTTTCAAGTAAAACGAATAAATTGGCCTAAGAGTCTGGTTAAAACCCAGCTCTAAATATAAAGTATCATGAGTTAAGTCATTATGATGTTATGTTGTAACAAAAATTAATTTGATTAATGGATGGATGGACTGAAATAAAGTATGACATATGACTTTCAGTACAATTGGGTTTGTTTTTTTTTTTTTTTGGAAATTCCATGCAGCATTAATGTCTCATGAGTGCTGCATCTACATGACTCATAATTATTACTTATTTTGTGGTATAGAATGTTAGTGATGTTCCTGAAAACAGCTCAGGCTGTGGGCCGAGTCATCTATGGGTAGAAAATGGACTGCTTATCACAGCACTTGAAATAAAAAACTCTTGTTTTGGCTGATATTGAACCAATATCTGACCAATATCAGATAAGTACACCAATAAAAATAACCCTAGTGGACTGTATATTTTTACATTGGCTCCATTTGTTGAGAAACTACTTTCACTTGGTTGCTTTGTTGCTGCAAGAATTCCATTTCCCACAATGCACTTCAGGCCTGAGTTCAGTTTGTTATGTAAACAAGTGTACTGTGGTTACGATAGTCATCTTCAAAGTTGTTCACTGTAATGAAAGGGATTCAGGTACATAAGTGCAGACATACTAATGGATTATTGTTTTTACAAGTTTGAAAAAAACCATTTGTGATAAAAGTCACTGCTTTAAAAGTTTATTGTATTATAATAATTTTCTCAAACCTCCAATGGCTAACCCTAAACAAGCCTGCGATTTCAGTATGTTCATTAATATAAGAGCTTGATGTCATTGAATGGTTGCTGCCAGTGTTGTTCCCTGTTGGTGGATTCGACTAAAACAGGGAACACAAGCAGTAGTTGATGGATAGAACTGGACAGACTGGATTTACTACTAGAGCTGGAAACACACACAAAGAAGCAGACACCCACGCACCGAGATAAGGTCCTGTATGTACACACACACACACACACACACACACACACACACACACTCAGCACGGTTGCCCTTGTCCTAGTTCACCTTCACCTTAGCAATGCACTCAATGACATTTATAACCAAAGTCAATAAATATTTACTGTCAGTCTTGTGGCTACTTAATTTAATGCATCAGCCTCATACAGAATAAGAAGGGAATTACGACAGCTTCTAAATATTAGCATACAAATACAGAAAACAAGATGAAAGACATCACAAGTCTTCTGTCAAAATGTATCAAAACTGCCTGAAACTGAAAGGAAAAGTCCCAGTCATGTAAATAATGGACTAAACACTGGACATATCCACCAGGGGGAGCACAGATGAACAGAATTAACCCAAATGAAGAAAATTAGAAAGGAGAAAAATTCATTATGGGTTTATGTCAAGAAAAGAGGATTTGAGATGACAGGAGAGGGGAGAGAGGGAGGTAGGAAGGAGTGTTTGAGACAGCAGGTGTAAAACAGCTGCTGTCTCTGCTGATCCCAGATGATGTGTAACCATGGCACCGACCACATTATAAGACATGTAGATGCACTTGCACACAAATATGGTCTCATTCATATGCAAGTAAAGGAAAGCCTCAAGATCTTTATATGTTTGTAGTAACAACTGACTGAAATGCAGTAAGCTATGTCCACAAGCACAGGGGTGCCAAAGTCATTCTAGTTCAGGGGCCACATTTAGTATAATATGGTATACAGTGGGCCAGACCAATAAAATTATATGTATATAAATGTATAAATAATGTCAAGTCAAAATTTTTCTCTGTGTTTTTGAGCATAACTAATACAATTCCATTCTAAAAATATTTACATGTATGAACTTTACTGTAACTGAACTGTACACGAACAAATATTAACAACAATTCTTGGGAAAAATAAGTGCAATATTATTAATATTGTACTTTAGTTTATCATTTATACATGCGCATCACAACTTAAAGATAACAGTGGAATACACACAACATTTAGTAACATTCAGAATATTGGTAAAATTCCACATACATTTCAGATTATTCACACAAGCTACTCTTTTTTTTATTCATTTATTCCTTTTTGGTTCCTAAAACCAATAAGGACATTGGTGTTTTTCATAGTTTATTGTTTATTATGATTATGGGCAAATCATTTCGGATTGAATTGTTATCAAACGGTTTTAACTTCCTTAATTAGTAATATATTCTGTGTAATTTTTACATTTCAAAAATTCATCTCAGGGGCCAGAATGAACCCATCGGCGGGCCGATTTTGGCCCCCGGGCCGCATGTTTGACACCTCTGCCCTAGCATGTCTAAAACCACATTATCATTATATTAGTGACTCATACGATGTTAAACTCTGACATACAGTAAGAGCCAACATACTCCAGCCATGTGTCATCATCATTCAAAGACTGATGGTTCCAGTGGTTTAAATGAATCAACCTTTGAACTAACAGGAAGTAATCACAACTCTACTCTTTAACAATCACACAAGTATCAGTGTTCAGTCACTGCAGAGATGTAAACATTCTCTTCATTATTCTGAATGAACTGAAGCGAAACACAAACATTTTAATGATCTCATAAAGACACAGATGGGGTTGTACTTCACTATCTGACCTAACATTAAAACCAAACAATCAGTGACTCAGGTGGAGTCAGAGCAATTCCCATGGGAGAGACAGAGTGGGATTGTGGGTAATCATTTACTGTTGGTCTACTGGGTGGGGATGCCAATGTGATATCATGCACCCATTGACACATCTGAGTACGTACAGTATAACAAAGCACACACGAATCACTCAACATTTCACCTTTCTCATATAAGAAAACTGCAAAAGAGTTTGAGAATGAAGAAGGTAAGAATGAACAGGAAGTAACATTTGGGCTGTGATTTACTGCTCTGTGATGTCATACTATAGGTAGGTTTCAGTCACGTGACTATGATGACATTGCAACTGCAGCTGGAAGTCAGGAAGTAACCATGTACTATGTCGCCACGGAGGGAACCAATGAAGACAGAGTTTATTGTATGGATTTAGATCCAGTGTCAAAACAGAGATTTATACAGTTAGTTAACAGGGATCCTACAGCTCAGGCTCAGGACAAGTTATTTTCAAGACTTTTAAAGACTTTTTTAATGCAGTTTGAAATGAAATTTAAGACCAAGCCGACAATGAACCAAAATTCAAAAGGGAAAAATAATACCACATGAATTCCTTCTCTGGGTTAGAACGATTGGCACAGCCATAAAGTCCACAAAATAGATATTTTCCCAATGGAAAACTCACTCGGATTCACTTCCTGTCCTTCATCTGACATTCGCACGCAGACTTTATAGCAATGTGACGTCACGTGAAAACAACCTATTGATATGACATTATAAGAACATGTAGTGGCTCCAAAACTTTATTCTGATATTGTATTGGAGGAAAATATGAATGGAAATAAGAAGAGAAAAAGAAAGTTAGCAGAAAAAAAAAAAAAAACTCACCCTGTCTTTGTCATCTGCCACATCATAGAGCACATCATCCACGTCCAGAATCCCTCCGTCTCCATGTTCTAACCTGTGGACCTGGACCCAGTAGCTTGGGTCCTGAAACAAAAAAAGAAGAAAAAAGCATTAGCTGTGTAATGAGATCAGCTTAATTTGTACCATATAGAGTTAGGATTTATGGAATTATGTAAGTAAAGCCATAACATATTAGCATTGCCAGGTCAAAGGAATTAGCAGCTTGTCCCTCCTTAGTAATCAGCTGATCTGATCATCATGTGGTTCATACAGTCAGTTGGCACACAGGGGCTATGACAGGCTTATGAAGTACTATCATGCACGCAGTTATGAAAACCTCCTGCTGACCAAAAAACTGATCAAACCTTTCTTTATATGTAACATGTAAAAAAAATGATAATAATACAGAAATGATAATAATAACAATAATAATAATAATAAAAGAAGCACACAAGTAGGTGTCATATTCCTGAATATTTAATGTATGAAAATCTAAACCTTATATGTATCAATACACAAATAACACTAATGATAGACCAATATATCGGCCGATATTTACGTTTTTTGTTTGTTTGTTTTTTGTCTCAGGCTGTTGAGTTGGAACAAAGGGGAAAAAAAGAAAAGGAAAATGAAAAAAAGAGAAAAACATGAAATAAAAAGAGAAAAGGGAGGGGGAGAAAAAAGGAAAAGGGGGGGAAGGGGAATGTAAGGAGAAAAAAAGGGAGAAAGAAAAGAAGAAATAAGGGGATAAAGTTAAAAAAAACAAAAGAGAAAAAGAAAGAAGAAAAAATAAGGAGAAAAAAAGGAACAAGAGGGGAAAAAAGGAGTTGGACAATTGGTCACATTTACAGTATTAGTTTAACTGTCACAATTTCTATTTTCTAATTGTAATTAAATAAGATTTTCTGACATCTGTTATCTTTTGACGTAGGGGAAAAAAAACAGTATCGCCTTCAAATATGGGCTTGTATTGGTCATTAGCTGAGGATAATGTAAAAAAAAAAAAAAAAAAGAAAGAAATTAAAAATCAGTATCAGCCCCCCAAAAATCCATGTCAGCTGATCATTAATTCACACATTTAACAACCATCTGAGTATAATATGGACTGCAGAGGAAGATACCAACAAGTCGAATAAAATTTTTTTGCAAGTTGAGTTAATCCAGTTTTGCATCAAGTTTCACACAAAACTGAATATGAAACATCAGGAAAAATAAAAGCTTGTCATTCTGTATCTGATCATTTCTTTTCGCTCTTTTTTCTTTCTTAGTTTGACATGAGGCTGAAGACAAAATCCTTCCTCCACTTTTACCATGCAAGGAAAAATATTCTCACTTTTTTGTTTTCATTTCTATTTTATGTTCACTCTATCCCCCCTTCCTCTCTGCTGTCTTGTCCAAACTGAGCTGTCTTCAGGTCTGTGGTTAAATGCCTTCATGCGCGGCTCTGTTGTACTGAACTCCATTGCGGTTCACCAGGCAAAATGGTCCAAATCATGAGGGGAATGACTGTGTGCTATTTTCCTTCCTTCTGAGGTTATAAAGAAAGAAAGTAAGTTTATCTGGTTCATTCTCGAAAGGAAAATAAAAACAGTCAGACATAGTTCCAGTATAAGTGACACGCCAATATTATAGTAATTACACAAAGCTGACGTCACATCAAATCCATGCCCATACTTCCTCATGTGTTTATCTGCTGTGACGTTTTATTTAGAGTCATTTGCCTCAGGTGTTGACCTTGAGTGTGTTCCGATTAGGAAGAATAAAATACGGCTAAAACTAATTTAAAATGCCACTACATTAAAAAAAAAAAAAAAAAACCTGTTGTTTTTACAGAAAAAAAATAGCATTTGTGATTGCAACAACAAAACACACCAAACTGTAAACATATTTAACATGTAGATTTAACATTTTAAACATGTAGATTTAATATTAAATGTAAAGAGTAAATGGACTGCACCTTACATAGACCTGCATGGTACCCACAGTGTTCTAAATCAATGAGGACTAAACAATTTAAGCTTTAATAAAGGAATCCCAGCTCCACATGTCAAAGTGTCCTTGTAAAACTCTGAAGACACTGAACCTTAAAAGGATAGTTCACTATTGTTCACATGAATTTGTATAGTATCAGTGTCCTTACTCGGGTCCAGTTTTGGTCAAAGCGAAAGTAGTCCCGGCAGGTTTCCTGGGGTCACCAAAATACAACGTGTTTCTTCTCAAAACAGTACGTGTTCGAATGAGTGATTTATTTGCATACCAAAATCATCACAGAACAAAAACTCACAACTCATAATTGGTTGGAGCTACTTTCTCTCAATAGCGATCAATGTACCTTGTCACTGCTAACAGCTGTGCGCCTGCACGTAGCAGCCATAAACCCTGCTGAACAACTGATGAAAGTAGTTTGATAAGGTGGGCTGCCATGGCTCAGTTTGTAGAGTGGGTCGTCCTTTAACCAAAGGGTTGGTGGTTCGATTCCCACTCTGTCCTAGTCAGTCTGTTGTGTCCTTGGACACTTCACTCCCCTTGCCTCCAGTGTCACTCACTCTGGTGTATGGATGTTTGGTGGTGGTCAGAGCCAGGGCAACTGTTTCTACATATGTAGTTTACCACCACCAGAGGGAGCATGTGAGAGTGAATGAATAATGGATCACTAATGTAAAGCACTTTGGGTGCCTTGAAAAGCGCTATACAAATCTAATCCATTATTAAGGCTACGAGGTGTGAGTTTTTGTTCCGGGACGGCTTTTATTATGCAAATAAGCCACTCATTTGAACACATATTGTTTGGAGAAGAAACATGTTATGTCACCTCCTACTTTGGCTTTGACCAAAACCGGATCAGAACTCGACTCACAGGACAATGTCAGGGGTACAGTAAGTCACTGTGGGTGCACCAGAGTAAAGACGCTGATTCCATACAAATCCATGTGAAAAATAATGAACTATCCCTTTAATGTTTAGTGTATTTAGAGTGACATGTGGAGCTGGGATTCCTTTATTAAATCTTAAACTGTTAAGTGTTTACTTACTTTATTTTATTTATTTATTTATTTATTTATTTTTAAAGGCAAATAAGCTGTTATTTTAACATTGTAATCTTGCAACTTAAATGGTACCACATTATTTTTCATTGTATAATGTTGAAATACATAATTTGTACTGTACATATAATTCTGTTTTTTAACATACATTTAACTTAATGATTTAACTGTTTGGACAAAAATCTTCTCAAATAAACAACTTTGCATTGTATTTTCACATATAGTTTTTTTAATGTTGCAATTTTACAACTTGTTGCTGTCGATTCTCGAAGCCATTTTTTACAGTGTAGAAGAAAGAAAGAAAGAACCACTATATCTGGAAGTCATTTTAACCCACACACTGACCATTTAGCATTTCACAGGGAAAGAACTCTTAAAATGTTGCTTGGCATGGTCTTCACACAGACTTGTTCTTCAGATGGATTATGAGGAACAAATAGGATTCAACATGAGCCCATAACTTAATCCAACGCAACGTCTGACTGCTGTTTACATTCAAAGCCTTAGATCAGCGGCGGTTTTCCCTCCAGCAGCCGATGGAAACACTTGTAAGAATACTCGGTTCAAGGATTCGTCATTGCAAGAGTATTAGTGGAAAATTCATCAGTTACTGGGGTAGGATGGGATTTTTGAATTTGGAGTTGTCATTCCTAAATACTTAACTCAGGGTCTTTACTGATACACACACACACACACACACACACACACGATTAAATATTTCTCCCTAGTGCATGCTTGTAAGTATTAGTAAGTGCTCCATGGATGACACAGAGAGTTATGTTGTGAAAAAATGTTAAAATAAATCAGTAAATGTTATGCAATGTCTTTTGATATACGACTGACATTCAGTTTGTTTCCTTGTGACTTTTTTTTTTTTTTACCACAGATCGAACAGCCTATCACATACAAGAAATAAACATGGCACTCATTAAACACAGCACATACTGCTGGGTAAAGTTTGCATTAGTGCAGTCATGTGGTAAAAACATGGTTGCATTCAGGTACAGGTGCACTACTCTCTGTATCAGAGAGTGACAAGCATTAGTTTTGTGGTGCATTCAGGTACACCTCATAAACCTGGAAATCTACAGTGTTTTATGCATTTTATGTGTTTTATTACAATACAAGCATATTGTCTAACTTCATAGGTCTATGTATGTCATTACACTAATACATTAGACTCATATTATATCCTGTGTAGATAAATGTTCTTATTTTATATACTGGCAAATATATCGGCCGATGTATTAGATATCGGTAGCCTAGTAAACTAGCCGCCTCTAGTGGCAAAAAATATTTTTGTCTGAATCATTGGTCTAACGACACTCCATAGAGCCTCAGCTAGGACTGGTAAAATTTTACTGGTCCAATCAAAACGCTCCATTTGTACAGCGAGATTTGGGGGCTTAGCCCAATGACGCCATGGTTGAAGAAGTACCGGTGTGTTAACGTTAATTAGCCTAGCCTATAGGATGTTAAAACAATGAGATATACGGTAGTTTAGACTTGTTTTCATTGCTCTGTATATGTCACATTGTTCGTGATTGGTCATAGCGCTGGCCTATTACGTGCAGAGCAGTTTAAAAGACAGCCATTGATCTCACCCGTACGCTTAAACTCAGTCTATAGATCTTCTCCACTATGAATTCATATCATAGTCAGACTTACCAGGCTAGAATATCAGGGTTTTTTTTACCTTCAAATATCGATAAAGGCCCCAAAAATCCAATATCAGTTGGTCTGTAATAATTAGTTGTTTTATTTTACATGATTTACATATAAATTAGGTGATATTTCTAGTATGAAACTAAATGCAGTAATTAAAAGTAGTTGAAAACAGTGGGTTTGTTTTAAAGGGGAGCAGCCTAAAGCACACATTAGCAAATGAACTGTCGTCACATTTATCACATTTCCACACATATGGGCTTTATCCAATGTTAAACACTTGTAGTATGAACACCAGTGCAAAAATACTGAAGAGAAACAGAGGAAGCGGAGTTTCCAATAAAGAGTGTATAGAGGCATTTGTAATAATGCTGTGTACCGTAACAGCAGGTAAAGAGAGAGAGAGAGAGAGCGAGAGAGAGAGAGAGCTGACAAACTGTTTAACTACCTCACAACATTTTGTTTGTAACATCTACGTTACTTAACAGGTTTTGCAGGATTGGTTTTAGCATAGTTTTGGTCTTTTGTTCAGGATGTTTTTGTCTGTATTATTCACAAAACCTAAACTATGAAGACAAAGATGTTTTCACAGGTTTTTAACCAATAAAAGACCCAAACACTTACCATTAAACCAAAATCATCTACTGTTCTACAGACTGTTAAAAAAAAACAACTATAGAATTAACAGCAAAGTTGTAAAATTACAACACAATAAACCTTTAAGTAAAAACACAAAATAAAGTTGTTTAATTGAAAAGATTTTATTTACTGTATTTTTTTATTAAATCAAATACAGCTGGAGTTTTTAGAGGAAGATTTCCTTAACAAACTTTATGAAATTATGGATTTATATTGTTTCGAGAAAATAAAATGAAATTGAAAAACAATGTGGTACTGTTTAAATTGTAAGACCACAATTTAAAAAGCCTGTTTGCTTTTTTATTTTTTAAAGTAATAAAAAAGTAAAACGTTTTAACATCTTAAACATATGCAATGGGCATCTATAGCTCAGGTGGTAGAGCAGGGTATCCAATAATATAAGGGTTAGTTGTTCCTGGCTCTGACTGTCAAGTTGTCCTTGTAAGACACTGAATCTTAAATATGTCCCAGTAGGTCCTGGAGGCTTTGTAAAGTACTGTGGATGTTGGAAGTGTAAAATGTGATATGTAACTGGAGTCCATTTAAATCTACATGTTAAATATGTTTACAATGTGTTGTGTTTTCTACAGTATTGTTCTGTTACCCCTTACAGCTGCCAGTTGTCAGGTTTTTTTTTTACAGTGTGTTGATCCACTAATCCTACTATGGTAATATATGCCATATATATATATATATATATATATATATATATATATATATATATATATATATATATATATATATATATATATATATATATATATATATATATATATATATATATATATATATATATATATATATATATATATATATATATATATATATATATATATATATATATATATATATATATATATATATATATATATATATATATATATATATATATATATATATATACGTATATATATATATATATATATATATATATATATATATATATATATATATATATATATATATATATATACGTATATGTATATATATTTATATATATATATATATATATATATATATATATATATATATATATATATATATATATATATATATATATATATAGTGATCGTAGAAACACTGTTGGATTTGATAAATGACCATGGTTGGACACGCTTGTTTTATCTTTAGTCAATGGTATCTTGTTGAAAAAGTAACTTTTTAACTCTTTTTATGATTCGACATAAAAAGACAAATTAAATTTACAAGACAAAAAAGAGATGAAAATATATTCATATGAAAGTTATGAGAAATAAGGCCTTTAAGGGTTCATTGAAACTGGGAGTAGCCTTTGTGCCTCACAGCAAGAAGGTCCCTGGTTCAAATCCCACACCAGACCTTTCTGTGTTTGAGTTTGCATGTTCTCCCTGTGTTCGCGTGGGTTTTCTCCAGGTACTCCGGTTTCTTCATCCAAAGGGTTGGTGGATCCATCCATCCAAAGACATGCACTGATAGGTTAATTGGTTCATCTAAAATGTGTCCATAGGTGTGAATGTGAGAGTGATTGTTTGTCTATATATGTTCAGCCCTGAGATGAACTGGGTGTACCCCAGGGTGTACCCCGCCTTCACCCATTGTAGCTGGATGTAGCTGCAGTGACCCTAGTGAGGATAAAGTGGGTTCAGAAGATGAGTGAGTGAGTGAGAGAGAGAGAGAGAGAGAGGTTGATCAAGGCAAAACACTGTTACTAATTACCCAATGTAAATAGGTTGTATTTTAAACACCTCATCTATGTTACCCTTGTTCATGTACCGTGCCTTGGTCCATGTAGCAGTGAAAATGAAACTGTGTGTTTGTAAGAAAGAACTGTAGTGTGAAAGTTGTCAAGGAAATGTGAGAACATGTCTGTCTAGCTGAAAGCAAACAGGAAGACAGATGATGGAAAAACTGAAGAAACCAGTGTGACCTGTGTTGGGAAACTGCTAATCACCACTGCTGTGTTTTAAGCTGAACTGGAAGCAAACTTTTAGGGTCAAGTACAAAAATTCAGTCAGTCCTCAAACACAACCAGTGTCCTTAACTAAGGCAGTGAGTTCTTATCCAGAGAAAATAACTCACATAAGCATTTCATCATGGGATGAGCCAAATCACTGGACAAATTTAACTGTAGTCCTTCCTAATTTGCTCTCACTAGAGTCATTTCACAGGAAAGAGAGTGGTTCTTGTTTTACATAAGTGCTGAGTTTCACTTTAATGCTGTGAGTGTGGACCACAGAGAGCAGGAGAGAACACACAGACTTGCTAATGAAATCTTAGCATAGGGAAGATAGATGGGAAACGAGGTTACGCTACTGAAATCAAAGGTGAGAAAAGCATCAGCATAGTTTTCTCAAGAAGAGAGAATGCAGTAGTTACAGATGACTCTGGAAAAACGACATGTACCGGTTCAGTTCTTACAACATAAGTGAAAAAGCCTTCGGTAGGTGATACAGTATAAAACACAGGGAGACGTAGGTCTTTTTGTCCCAAAAAAAAAACAGACCCACATTATTTCATACTGTATGTACTATGAACAAACTACTACAATAACAAGCAAAACAAGTGGCACAACAAACCCCACCTCCTCACAAACATGTTAGCTCTTAATGAACAAAACGTGACACTATGGGTTTTTTCTGTTATAGTCCATTTTAGTTGACATGTACAAATATGAAAAGGTACGTCACTCGTGTTGTTTGTGTTTGTTACATGTTGCTTGCGTCAAGTATAAATGTACATAAACAGTGGGAGCAAAAAGAAACTATAGTATACACTGAGTATACACGAATGAAAAGACCACTGTAAAAACTAATTTTTGTTACCTTGACCTTTGACCTACATTCACCAAAATGTAAATGGTATTTATTCTGGAACACCTTGTACTTTTTCTGAAAATTTCATGTAAATTAGTCATGTAGTTTTTTTTTGGCAGCGTATTGAAAAATATACAAACTTAGAATAATGAACATTAACTGTAAAGTGTGGAAATCTGTTCTCCATTGTGAACTACAGAAATTCAGTTTTCCTTTATTGGTTCATTTTTATATAAACATTTTAGAGACTTAGTATAGAGAAAGCAAGAATGAACAGGGGGGAAAAAAAAAGGGGGAGGTGGGGGTTAAGCAGCAAACAGCTCAGACTGGAATCAAACCCAGACCTCAGGTTAAACCAGGCCACCCTTGCGTTACCTCATCGACATCATTCTTGTCATGTCATGCACTACTATGAGATTTAAGTCGATTTCGGTTGATGTTGGGGAAAAGCTTACAAAAATTGTCCAAAAATAAAGCTTGAGTGACGTATCTGTGCTTCATTACTTCATATCTTAAATCAAAATGCAATAAAATAACAGAACAACATACCCAAGAAAGATAAGAAAACGTGTCTTGATGGTGCAATATACTATTGCAGAATAATCCCTGCTGCGTAGACAAGGATCTGTAGTTCGAAAAACTTTTGTGTGGGGTGAAGTAAATGTGAGCAGATATGTAGGGTGTGCCAGTGTGTATTGTCTGCTGGTGTTTTTTAGCTCTTGCCCCAGTGACCCGTTTAGCCACTTGTGAGCTGTACTCCTTCATTCATACCCAGAGTGAGCGACAACCCCCCTCCCCCCCTTGGTCTGATCAGGTATCTGCTTATCTGATCCACTGTAGAAGGTGAAGGGAAACAGAGAGGCAGTTGTTCTTTCTGTCACACACTCTCAGACACACACACTTGTGACATAAGCCCAGACAATAGCTCTCTTCACCCCATTATCTGCCTCTTTGTACCTGTGTGGGTTGCCTGTTCCTGTCAGAGGCCCTATAAAGCCTGAAGCCCTGGAGGAAACTGGTAGTAGGAGGGGGAGACCGGGAGAGAAATTGTGTGTGAGTGAAAGAACATGTGCCTGACTGTGTATTTTATGATTGCTGTATTAGCTTCAGCAAGTGTTCCTATTCCCACAGGAGAAATATCAGCTAGATGGGCTTCTCAAATGACAGCAGCACAAGCAGGACCTCGTGGCGCAACGGTAGCGCGTCTGACTCCAGATCAGAAGGTTGCGTGTTCAAATCACGTCGGGGTCAATCCTTTTCAGAGCCTCCGAGACCTCGTCCATACACAAAGGCAGAAATTAATAAAGCCAACGAAAAAAAAAAAAAAAAGATTCCTCTCGCGTTTGTGTGATTCAGCGAAGATAAAGCAGAGCAGTGTTTCTAACTAGTCCATTGTCTCCCTAGGAAGAATGTCAAGGATTTGAACACAAAGAACCAGCACAGTGATGCGTTTTCACAAACCGCAACCAGTTACAGCACAGATGAAACATGAGCGTGTTTATCATCAAAAGATGGCATCAACAAGCTCTGTTCTGTAAACTGAGAAAGTGGGAGATATGTGATAAGTGCACAAGCAACTGAAGAAAAATTTTTTTAAAAAAATCCCTCGGTAGAACAATGGTGTGTTTATGATTATATCTTATGTATGTTCTGTATGTGCCCAACATTGATGTCTAATTAAAACAGCACTGGGAGCTGTACTGCTGGATTACACTAAGCATATGTTACAATTATTTAATTATCTGAGTTTTATGCAACGGTTCATAGTTTAGTCATGGTTACTTCTTATCCTACTGCACTGAAACATTTCACACAAGAATGCATCTTATAATTACAAAAAATGTTTTCCTTTTTTCCATGAATAGCATCTTCTGTCCTTGAGTTGAGGCTTTCTAAGCATAAATGCCAAATGTCCACACAGGGAGTTGTGAATTTATTTTGCACTTCCATGCTCACTTAGATTTTGGCTTTGCTGTCAGCCAAATTGCTTGGGTGCTCCAGCTAATAAAAAAACCCAGAATTTGTTATTCCATCCAACTTTTTATGACACAGATAAATGTTGTCAAGATGTCTGAAAAATCTATATATTTTCTGGATTATAGAGCTCACCTTAATATTAGACACACTGAGTACATTTTCAAAGACAAATATATTTTTCCATATATAAGATGCACTGGACTGTGACACAGACAGATTCTGTAAATCTTTAATTTTATAAACCTTAAAGGTGTCATTCCACTGAAAACCACTTTCCACACTACATTTGGAATCTCATGGGTCACCCCGATTTACCAACACATGCTGCCTTTGACAGTGGTTTGTCACATACCGCATTCACGCAAAACAACAAGAGGAATAAGGGACCCACAAAAAGTCGGTCCATCTGACGTCAGATGGACTTTAGCGTCACCCATTTGGAGTTAAGCCTGTCCCAGATTGCAGCAAATCTGAAGTAGCATTAGCATTAGCATCTACAAGAGAAGACGGCACCACAGTAGCTGCTGCACAAACTGAAAAAAAAAATGAACTGTTTGATGTGCTCTCTGTGGAAATAAAGCCGGTTTTTTTTTCAGAACAAGCAACGGTACAAAACTTAGCTGGATGCTACTCTGGTAAAGGTAAATACACATAGAACGAGAGGGGAGGGGGGAGTGTTCCTTCATGCATCACCGCGTCATGGACATGTATGAGGAAGTAGCCGTAAACTCTGGTGTTCGACCTGAAGTAATTTTTCTACCATGAAAAAACAACTGGAAACAAAGCAATCTGGACGTTTTTTTAAATAGAACCAACACACAATGTATTCAATAACAATGGAGAACACAGTAATATTAATGAAATAACCATGGAATGACACCTTTAACTGATTGTTTACAAACCGCGCCTGTAACACGAAGTACAACAGCTGATTAAACATTTCTGCTGATTAAGCAGAAATGTCATTGATGACTTTATTCATCTTCCTCCTCTGACTGAAACCACTGAAGTAGTCTTCCTCAGTGTCAGAGTTGAACAGCCTCAGAAAAACTGTCATAGATCTTCTCAGTCTCTCTTTTATTGTTGCTCTATTTCCTTCCTGCAATAGGGTAACATCATTTGATGTTCATAAAGACCATTGACTACTTTTTAAAAATGTGGGTGGAGAAGTGGGTCGGGTCCGTCCATGCTACAGTTAAAAAAGAGATAGGTTGCGGGTCGTTTATACATACACTGGTATAGATTGACTCAATGGGTGGATAAAAAAGTAGTGTCTTATAATTCACAAAAGATGTTACAAATAAAAGCATTTCAAGGTGCTAACAAAACTTCCCAAATATATGTGGTTGTTCAGACAGCATTGTGAAATATCAGGACTTTTACTGCCTGAGCAGGAAGCCTAGACTCTTTTAGTTTTCGACCTTTGAACTCTGAATTACAAGTTGAACCCAGTAGTTCAACCTCCCACTTTCCCAGTCAGTCCTCTGCAGCACAATAACAGCTGTGATTTATAGAGTAAGTGTTCTCCCATATGAGTCATAAACACTGTATCACAACAATTTTCTAGCTGCCTTTTTTACACACACACACACAATACACACACACACCTACCTACACACACACACATACACACATTATTACCTCTGGCAGTAGTTGGGCACCAAGACAAAGTAAAACAAATGCAAACTTAACCTGCTACAACCATTGCGAGGTCTTATTTTCTTCTACATCTATGCACAAATTGTCTAAGAAGCTAAATTCTTACATCCTAAATCCAACACTGTAGCAAGGTTTTGGCTTTTCAAAGTGTATTCAACTTCCCTCCTGGCATAACAATCACTTCACAACTGGAAAATGTATTTCCCTTACAGCTAGATTTTGCTCTTGAAGTCCCAAACTGTGGGATATGTGTATAAGAGGCCACAGAACAAACAGGGGAGCCTCTCATACTGGTATTCCTCTGAGACAATGTCACCTCCAGGGTTCTCTGCATTATTGATGTCCTGCCTTGCCCAGAGCGACCACAGCCTGAAGAGAAATATGACACCCCACTACACATACACGTAGCTCTGCAAAAATACTGGAGCATTTCCATAAGAGATTATGAAGAGCATAATATACTGAAACTGAAGAGGAGGCTACAGAGTGGCCTCGAACTCACAAATCTAAATTCATTTCAATCAAAGGATTTTCACACCAGACGACATGATTAGGCAGAACTCAAACATGCATAAAACTTTACAACATTGTTTGAGAGGAAAATGCCTCGGCTCCACCCTGAACAAGAAAGAAAGAAGTGGTGCTCTTAGAACCCACAGAGACATAAACAAAGAGGAGTGACTTCTAGTTTTAATGATACTTTATTTAGGCACTTGTTAACATTGGACTGTGAATATAAAAGGCTGCAATTTATGTATTTAAACATAACTATGAGGTCCGATGAGCTACTTAAATTATTCCACTGCTCATGGTTGGAAAAGACTCAATATAAAAATATTTAGAAATATTTTGAGTCAAGAAGTAAAACATACGGCTATAATTTATAAGTCTCAAACTAGGCCTCGACTTATTAGCGGTCCCACTGATATATCATGTCGATATTCTGCATTTTAAGGTTATCGGTATCGGCCATAATTTCCACATATTTCTACCGATAAATTCACAGAATTTTTACAACCAGTTTTGCAGCCACTTAATTTTTCGCTTTTGCTGCTCTCACCACTCTGAGTGTACGAGCACTGCCACGCCCCTCACAGCATCTGATTTGTTTGGCACAATGAGCAGTATACATAAAAAAAATTGTTTTTAAAAAAAGCATGTCGGAAGTTTGGGACAACAAAACGACAAAAATGTATGCATGGCAAATTAGCATGAGCATTAGCCTAACACTGCCATTTTTTGCTACAGCACCTGAACCAAACGCATCCACACTTCAGTGGCACTCACAGCATCTATGTTTTGCTAACTGGTGAATACTCGCATCTGTTAGCATGTAGCCTCACTGGTGAATACTAGCATCTGTTAGCATGTAGCCTCACTGGTGAATACTAACATCTGTTAGCATGTAGCCTCACTGGTGAATACTAACATCTGTTAGCATGTAGCCTCACTGGTGAATACTCACATCTGTTAGCATGTAGCCTCACTGGTGAATACTCACATCTGTTAGCATGTAGCCTCACTGGTGAATACTAACATATGTTAGCATGTAGCCTCACTGGTGAATACTAGCATCTGTTAGCATGTAGCTTCACTGGTGAATACAAACATCCTTATCTCCTATCCCTGTTTATTGATCGATCTAGTTTAACCCTTTAACTGCTGAGACGTTATTTCAGATAAATGTGCTGCTGTGAACTTGTCCTAAAAGCTGCTTTTAGTCTGTGTTTGTGTTCTCTTTCTTCAGGGGTTTACTTTTACTGTGTGTTTTAGGGTTAAAACAGGTGGAATAACAAAGAAAAGACAAGACAGTTGTAGATGGTTCATTGTAGACTGATGTTTATATTATGTTTATTTTACTGTTCATTTTATATAACTTCTTAATGTGCTAAAAAAAAAATAGCATATTTTCACTTATTAGCAGGGAGTGATTTATTATTTTTATTGATAATTATTTATTTAGATTTTATTTCCCATTTTATTCTAAGTTATGTTTGGTTTTATTTTACAAATGCTGCTGGTTGCTCCCTTCACTTTTAATTTTTACAATTAAACATAGTTGATGGATATGAAGGTCAGTGTCAGTGTGTGTCATTTTAATTTGATGTGAATAATGTTTCTATTTATCGGTTGCACATATCAGTTATCAGCCTCCCAATTCCATTATCGGTATCGGCCTTGAAAAAAACATATCGGTCGACCCCTATCTCAAACATACTATTACATATTGTCCGTTTTCTTATTAAAAGAAAACTAGCGTGAGCTTGATTAATCATCCACTTAATTTCAAGTAATCGTTTGCATGTACAGTACGTGTATTAGTGGCTCAGTCAATCCAACATGTTACATAAATACTCAATAAAGTCCTCAGAAAACCATCCATCCTATCGTTATAATTTGCAATCATTAACATTAATGGCTTAGTAAGATGTAAACATTTGGAAATAAAAGGAAAGAGCAAATCTCCACCAGGGCTAATTTTCACAATGTCAGTAAAGGTGAAAGAAAAAAAGGAAGAAAAAAAAAAGGTCCAAGGTCCAAACTAAAAATACAAAGGGTTCCTTCATAGCCCATTCCTTACCCTTGTAAGACTCACAACAAAGAGTGCAGAGGTTTTTATATGATTCCTAACATACAAATAAACAGATACAGCTGATTACATGTAGACAGATGTAATAAAATAAAGCCTAAAAGTGGTATGTATGCATTTTTACATTTGACCAACAGTTTAAAACAGAGTATTTGTGCCAGAGAGGATGCAAAGAATTAAGCTAATGTGGACCATCCAGTCAAACAGAGCCAAACCCTGCAGTGTTTTAACATGGAGACCCTCCAAATATCCACCACACCTACTGTATGTACACTGTGCCAAAGACTACTGTTAATTCCCTACAGTCTCATTCTGTAGCTGCTGGAGCTGAATGGAGAGAAGAAAACATCGACAGTATATCGGCCGAGCCCGTACTTTTTTTCTTGTATCGGTATCAGCCTGTTGAGTTGGTTGATATGCTCTTTTTTCCCCTGTCATGATTTACTGACAGGAAAAAGAAAAAGATTAAAAAAGAAGAGAAAACAGAAAAAGAGGAGAAAAATAAGAAGACAAAAAAGGAAAAAATGGAGAGAAGTTGTTAAGGGAAAACGAAGAGAAAAAAAAAGGGGAAATGGAAACAAATAAGACGAAAAAGAAGAGAAAAAGGAGAGGGAGAGAATAAAAAATGGAAAAAAAAAAGATGCGTGACACAGTGACAAGTTACAAAAAGGAAAAAGAAAACAAGAAAAAGGGAGAAAAAAAAGAGAAGGTGGATGGTTAGTTATATTTATTAGGTTAGCTGTCAATATTTCTATTTTCTAATTGTAGGTAAATTTGATTTTGTGACATTTTTTATCATTTGACAAAGAAAAAAATATCAGTATCGGCTCAAAAATATAGGTGATCTGTATCAGTTATTGACTGAGGCTAATGTAAAAAAACTAAATTTGTATCAGCCCAAAAAAAACATATCAGTTGATCACTAATATAAATGAAAGGCACAGTCGTTCTGCAGAAAACTCTGCCCTAGAAAGTAAAAAGGTAGAAACTGCAAAGAGCACCAGAGAAAAATGACCTTAAAGTTCTTTTGTTGTTCAGCCCCAGTAGTTGTAGGTCGATTATTGGACATGAGGCAGTATTATTACTGTATATTACCTAGTTCTGCAAAAATGACAGTGTACCTTATATGGATTAATTCTGGTAGTGCTGAGTGACTGGGAATTTAGACTTTATCTCATAATTTTGGCTTTTTATCTCATAATTGTTTACCTTTCATATCATAATTTTGGCATTTTATCTTATAATTTTGGCTTGTTATCTAATAATTTAGATTTTTTTTATCATGATTTTGACTTTATATCTCCAAATTTGTAATTTCTATCTAATAATTTTGTCTCTTTATCTCATGATTTTGACTTTTTATCATAATTTTGACTTTTTATCTCCAAATTTTTTATTTTTATCTAATAATTTTGTCTCTTTATCTCATGAATTTGACTTTTTATCATAATTTTGACTTTTTATCTCCAAATTTTTTATTTTTATCTAATAATTTTGTCTCTTTATCTCATGATTTTGACTTTTTAACTCGTAATTTTTTACTTTTTATCTCATGATTTTGACTTTTTATCATAATTTTGACTTTTTATCGCGTGATTTTGACTTCACTTAATGCGCCTTATATATGAAAACCATTCATTGACAATGCACCTTATAGTGCAGAAAATACAGTAATTACATAATCTATTCTAATCTCTTATACAGTGATTCACAGGCAGGGTCCTAAATGGACATTGGTAAGAACACAGTAATGGTCTTTACTGCCTTTTTACTTTGTTTTATTAGTAATTTTTGCAGTTACTGTACAAACACCCACCAATTTTCTACAAAACAACAGACATTTGAGATGAGATATTTTATTACATGTCAAAGAAAGATTTGAATGTTGTAAAAAAAAAAAAAATACAGTTCCTGCCTTTTTACTTTGTAGGGCAGAACTGACACCTGATTTTCTAGATGGGCATATTTCCACTGTTACGTAATCACCTGAGAAAAAGATTTGTAGTCCTTAATAAACTCTGCTTCTACAGGACTACAACTACAACACATCATCACTTGCTGGTGAGTACAACGTGGAAAACTGAGCATCTGGTCTGGATAAAAGAAGCAGGTTTCTGGCATGTGTGTGTTTGTGTGTGTGTGTGTGTGTGTGTGTGCGTGTGTGTGTGTGTGTGTGTGTGTGTGTATGTGTCTACACAGGCCAGACTTGCTGCCTCATAGCTCAGCATGAGTTGGAAGTGCTGCTGCGATGAAGGTCTCTCAAACATATTAGAACAGACATTATCACATGAGGATCTCATTGAGCAGTTCCATAATAATCCGTCGTTAAGCCAATTAAAGAGTAAATTGTCAGACAGGATGTGCAGCTGATTATTGCTGAGCCACAACACACACCTATATTTAAAATGTGGGACTGAAATGTTCACACTAGAGCACCTTTTTACATACATTCCATACAGTCCTTAAGTTAAAAAGTAAAGTCATCTGTACTCTTAAACTACACAACAATTATTGGAAGATACAAACACAACTCCAAAAAAAAGTTCAAACACTGCAACATATGAATAAAACCTCAATGAAGGTATCTTGTAAATCCATCTTTAATTTAAAATAGGATAAAGAAAACATAGAAAATGTGTTAACCCGCAAAATGTACCATTTTATAAAAAATTTAAAACAATTAAAAAACAGGCAATTTTGAATTTGATGGCAGCATGTGTCTAAAATGTACATCACTATGGAAAAAATCTAAATGATACCAAGTATTTTTCTCATTTCTACACTGTAGATTTTGCAGTGTTAATTTGGAGACAATGGGACCAAATACACTCTATAAGAAGTTAAATAAACTCTCTAAGTGTTGATTTAACACTGCAAAATTTACTGTGTACTTAAAATATATGTCCAGGAACAGGAACACATCGTCACCTAAAAATTTACTTTTCTGTGAGATATAAAGAACTTATTTTTAGACCATAGATCATGAAACTCTTATTTCAAGAAATCTTACCAAGATAATTAATTGATAATGCCTATCTATCTATCTATCTATCTATCTATCTATCTATCTATCTATCTATCTATCTATCTATCTATCTATCTATCTATCTATCTATCTATCTATCTATCTATCTATCTATCTATCTATCTATCTATCTATCTATCTATCTATCTATCTATTATAATTATTTTATCAAAAGTAATTGGGAATTGTTGAAAATATCAGTGAGTAAATTCCATGTTTCTGCATTGTTTTATTTTTTTATTTATTTTTTTATTTACAGTATTGTTCTAATAACCAAAGCTGCCAGTTTTTTTTTCCTGTAATCTACCTACCTATCTATCTTAAACTCACATTACACAGTGTTGAAACATTTTGTAATTTGGATTCTAGAAGCTCAGTAAACTTCTCTATATACAGTAGCCTGTGCATTAAATAGGCAGTAAGTTCATGGAGGTTTACTTTAGGTTCACCTACATTTATTATCAGTCTAGACAACCACTTATCATGTTTGACTGTTTAGCCAGGTTTATCCCATCCAATACAAGCAACATTAACAACAGCAGAAGACGTTTTATCATACAGACACACCTTGTTCAAATTTCCTGTCTGGGATTTCAAACCTCATGGGAATTTGGAATAATCATGTAAAATAACACGCATGACTGGAGAACACTAAGAAGAGAATCCTGTCTGTTTTTACCATAAAGCTGAGGCGTTAATATCCATGAAATGTTTAAGATACTACTTAAATAATAGCTCTTAGACCTTGTAGTATTGCCAAGGAGTCAGGTAATTGAGAAAGTCACTCTTTTAATGACATTACTCGTCTTTAATTTGACCTTATACATCATCACAAAAGACCATTTTATTAAAGTGGCTTGATGGAAAGTCTCAGTCAGTTTCAAACATTTACCTATAAAATCATGCAACCGCAGAAACAGAGGGTATAGGATCAGGTTACTGAAAGGACATTTTAATCTCAGACCCTCAGGGAAAACTCCCATCCGGGCCATCTGCTCAGTTTTAGACCAGAGTAGGACGGGCAGATTTGGTGCAGATTTAACATATTTCAGACTGGGACTAAGTTGACGATTGCCATACAAATAATTGTAAAAAAAACACTGTCTTCTTTTATTTCAACACTATTATATGCCTAAAAATTGTGTTTTTATACACCTCAGTGCAATTTATTGGTGATTAATGCAGGAATACATATACACACACATACATACACACACACACACACACACACACACATATATATATATATATATATATATATATATATATATATATATATATATATATATATACATACAGGCGGATCTAGACGGCAATTTTTAGACGGGCCCCGACGTATAACAACAATGTAATAGCATTTCTGGAATTGAAACTGAATTATTTTTTTTTTAAATAAGCACAAATAATTAAATATACATAGTATATTTCCACTGACATTTAGAAATAAATAACTATATTAAGGATATTGATCAACATTTCAGGTAACGAAAATCGGTCTAGAATTCTGTTTCTGAGTTTGTGATTGGGTGGGCACAGCCCATAGATCCGCCCCTGCATATATACATACATATATACATACATACATACACGCACGCACATACACAAACTTCACTCAAAAGTATACAAAACTACAGCGTTGACAGGTAGGGATTCACAGGTTCTGTCATTTACTTGTGTTTCCTTAAGTAATATTTCTCCAGGAAAATAGAGCTAATTGTCAGAGTAATGCAATGCAAGACCAATGTAGTCATACAGAAGGGTGAGAGTCCTTTTAAAAACTAGTCATCATACATTATTCATTGCTAATGTGTCATCGTTCTTGTGTTTATTATCTTAACAACCATACCAGTGGCCGTATTTTACAATCAGCTGGTGTAAAACATCAAATGAAGACAGAACAGAACAATGAACGACTGAATGTTCTCACTTTGATGCTATTGTTACTTGCTTTCCATACATTATGCAAAAAGGTTCATGCATTTCACAACAAAACGTCCCAAACACAAGACTGTCAAATAGGAAACTTCGCTTGTCAGATCCTGAGTAATAATGTGAAAAACAGGTTTAAAAACACAGCATTGCTTACCAGTGCATGGATAAACATTATTTTAATAACACCTACAGTATATATACAGCTCCTACATAAATGCACCTGCACATCAAATGAGTGAATAAAGTCATCTTTGTGAATATAAAAAGTGCAACAGCAACACAACATACATAAAAGGTTGTTTTCCAGGAAAGTCAAATTTGCCTTATTTTATTTTGAAGGCTGTCACCTGATCAATCATTTATCAAACAGGGAACATAATCCAGTGAAGTATTTAGATCCAAAACACACATAAAATCCACAAAGAAACAAATTCAGATTTATCATGATTTTTTTTCCCCCCATTTTCCATTAAATATATATATTTTTTAATACAATTTTGCTAAAATATGTGTATCTGAAGCATTCAACAGTGATTTATTTCTCCCAAAAAATTTCCAAAATGTAGCCACTTTGGAAAAAATCTATATTTCTCCAAAGTCCCCCTATGTAACATAACTATAACCAGAGGAAAAATGCTCTAAAAATGACTTTTTTTTCCAAATAAAGATCTCAATGTTGAACAGCAAAGGGCCAAGACATTGGTCTGTTGGTAAATTGTGTGTTCAGAACATATCTACCAAATGCAGCTTTATACACCCGTTTTTTCCCACACAAAAAAAAAAAAATTAAGTGAATGTATTAGTGTTTCAAAGTCTACAGTTGATTTTTTTTTTACCTGTCAAATAAACAGCAAAAGGTGAGTGTTCTAGTCCAAACTACAGGGTGTTTTACCTTTACAAAGACCTCATTGTTTTATCTGTACTCCAAAGACAGTGGAAGAACAGCTGTCATTTAAAGCAAAATCACCCCAGAATATGCAAAGGGTTAAACTGTCTGTGACGTTAGTATGAAATAAGGCTGCTGGTTCTGGATAACTGGTCTGGGAAACTCTTTGTCTTCATATAGAGGCAGCAGTCAGCACAAGTTTAGAACACTTCTATTTATTATTTCATAAGCAGGGACGTTATCCTTCCCAGATGGGACCTCTTTATGAGCCAAAAGAAACACAGTGCACAGGGTGAATCACCAAGAACAGACAACCCGCAGTGGAGATGTCACGACACACACAGCTCTTTCACACTCTGCAGATGTGGAGTACAGAGAGGCCACAGAGTGTTTTCTACTATTTGTGTTTTTGACCAAAGATGAGTAGAAGGAGGTGGCCTGGATCTAAATGTGGAATAAACACCATGATGGGTACCTACTGTGTATCTGGGTAAACAGAAATGGAAATACTGCACTTGACAAATGCTGCGGTTAAACTACAATCACTGGGTTATGTTGTGATTATGAAAAATGTGACAAAAAAAGGACACTGAGGTAGTACTCTGTGAACTAAAAAAGAGGGTTACTAAAGCCACTGGTGATGTTTTAGAAAACTGAGAGCGAGAGCGAAAGCGTCAGTTTATAAATGTTGGTAAAATATAATTTACATTATGATCAGGAATAAATTAAAATGTACTCAATAACTACAGAGACATTTTAAAAAAAATATTTGCTATCTAACAATGTTTTATTGTCCTACTGTCGTCAGAATATTCCAATTTAAATAGTCACACATGAAGGTTTCTACAAAAATAAAGAGTTTACATTAGGGGTGTCAAATTCATTTTAGTTCATAGAACCAAATATGGTCTGAAGTGGGACGGACCTGTAAAATAAAAGCAGTGACAGAAGTAAAATTATATTATAAAATGTTTAGATCTTCAGTTTTACCAAAATTCAGGTCCCCATTAGGGTTAAATATAAATAAAGGTTCCCACTAGTAACATAGAAATGTTGTGGCCCTATAACTTCATTAATTAGTTTTTTCAGGAAGTCCTCATAAAGCATGAGGGAAACAGGTGGAAAGTGAAACATATATTTTTCACAGGTCTGAAAATGTGTTCATGAAAATGTATTCATTTTTATGCATTTTTTAAAGTTATTTATTATCTTTTTTAATTTGTATTTATTTATTTTTAACTATATTATTATTATTATTATTATTATTATTATTATTATTATTATTATTATTATTATTATTATTATTATTATTATTATTATTATTATTAAATGTATTAATTGAATGTATTTTTAAATTGTAATATTTTTTTATTCATTTCGTTTTATTTACTTAACTTACTTCTTGAATTTTTATTACTATCATTATTTTTTATTTTACTTCATTTAAAAAAGATGAGAAGATATATTTACAATGCTAACTTCATTAAAAACTTTGTCCTCATGAGACATTTACAATGTGTGTGTGTGTGTCTGTGTGTGTGTGTGTTCTTGTATTCATATCTTTCTAGGGGCATTGATATATTTACACAGTCATGCCATGGGGGACCTTTGACACCATGGGGACCAAAATTCAGGTCCCCACAAGGGTTAATCCTTTAATGCCTACTGTCACACACATGTATCTATCTATTGTATGTACTATAATTAAATTAATTACCTCCACTTAATTTAGCATTTCATTTTATTTTTTTAACTTATATTTAAATTCAGGTGTTAAGAGGTTAAATATAAATGTAGGTCCCCATTAGTAAAATACAAATCTGTGTAAATTATGCAAATGAATACAAATGATTCCCTAGATAAATATATTAACTTGTTTTTTTCTTGAAGTCACCATAAAGAATGAAAGAAATAAGTGCAAAGCAAAACCTGTATATTTCCAAAGATTGAAGTTTTTTATTTTATTTTATTAATGTTTTGTTTTTTGTTTTGTTTTTTAAAGAACACATGTTTATGCTAACTATAACTATCCAATGGACACTTTACCTACAAGTGATGGTTACAGACTTGGTACCCATAAGACATGGAAACGAGTAAGCATGTGTGCACACGTATGTGTCCAAACTCTGGTAGTTGAAGAAAAGCATATGCAGAGCAGACAGCAGACACTGAGGTCCCAGGAGTGTAAAAGCCAGCAGGAGGGAGTGGTAATGCAGTGCACCACGCTCACCACATCTGCACTGCAACTGCTGAGCACAGAATTAGCTCCTGCACACAGTAAAGACTACTCTGATATCCACTTTCACCCACAACCTGGAGGAAAAGGGAATAATTTAACAAAATAAAAGCTCATGTTTCTACTCTTTAAGTTCAGCACGGCAGATGTGATGCAACACATCGTCAGAAATATATCCTTCCAGACACAAATGGTGCAGAAACTGAACAAAAATACAACCCTGATATTAAACAGCAACAGCAGACAAAAAATAAAAAGTGTTTATGCAAATGTGATACAGAATATTTCAGCATTCAGTACATACACTGCCAAGATCCAAGATTTACTTTATTGTAGAATAGAATAGAATAGAATAGAATAGAATAGAATAGAATAGAATAGAATAGAATAGAATAGAATAGAATAGAATAGACTGCCCTTTATTGTCATTATACAACGTACAACGAGATTGGAAAGCTCCTGCTTCAGTGTAAACAGTAATATAGGTTTTTCAAATTTCCCAATATGTGCAGTAAAAAAACAGTAAAGATGAATATATTAAAAAGAACAAAGAAATAAAAAATAGACATAGAAATGTACACACAAATAAAAAGTATTGCACAGAGTGTTGTCAACTATATTGTCAATATTTAAAAAAATTACATTTTATCGGCCTTTACGTAGAAAAAAAAAAATTTAATCCAAATTATAAAGCAGCAACTTTCACAAAAATATGTAAAATAATGAAGCATAAAATGGCAATAGATTAAAGCCGCAATGTAATACTGTAATAAATAGAGAAATGTTAAAACACATGACGGTGACAGGTTTTTTTGCCTTTTTTTTTTTTTACATTCAGTTGTTGCATTAGTTGGAAACTGAATGATGGACAGCATTTTTAAGACTGTCGAACTCTTGTCTCCCACAGAGGACAAACATGCATTGCTGGGTCTTATGAGGACATATTAAACTCTTTGTCTTAAAATTACATAACATTGAATCATGATTTATACACTTGCGATATGTTTCAACTAGAACATTTTAAATTATTCTAACATAACTTTTAGATATGAATTGAGATAAATACACCTTTCAAGGGTTGGGCTCAATTTGCATTTCCAACATCCAACGCTGTCAAGACATGAACTTTTACAACTACAATAACAAGTGTAGGCCAAAGCCCAAGTTTCTTTGTTAAGCCCAGATAAAAGACCAAACTATCATAATGTCTTGTTTGATAAATGTTACAACAGGAAGTGTTTTTTTTCTTTCCTAAAACCTAAGTATTAAGTAAAAAGAGAACTACTTTATTTCACTTGGAACAATGTATTTGCCAAAGCGTGTAATACACTGCACTTAAAGAGAAATTTGTGAACTCCAGATTTTATATTCGGAAAAAAAAAAAAAAAACACCCAGAAACAAAACAGACAGAGAAAGGGCAGAAAGAGAGAAAGCTGATGAAAGCTACTGGGGCAACTTTCCAAAATCCACAAACAGTGACGTCTGAAGCTCTAAGCCATAGAAAGTTACAGTGAAGTGATGGACTCAAAAGTACAGTGGATATAAACATGGGGAAGACAAGACAAAAGAGGGGTTGGTGAGGGGATGTATTTGGAATGATTCAGGCCTGGAGTTTTCTTGAATGTCTTCTGCTCTCAACATCCATTACCTGGTGATAATAAGTGATTATTTCAACAAAAACTGACGTGGAAGACTAGAGGAAAACGCTGTATATGTGGGAGGACGATCATATTTCTATACAAGCTAACAAGAAGCATGGCTGTTTTCAGTAATATGTCTCTGGGGGGGGGGGGGGGTCTGGCTGTGTTAGCATGTGTTAGTGTTGGTAGAAGACAGAGCACGGGGCAGTGTGTGTGTGTGTGTGTGTGTGTGTGTGTGTGGGTGGGGGCTTTATTGTACACAAATATAATGCATGCAATGTAGCCATTTGAGTGGTATTTTAAGTTGAAAAGTATGTCATGTCGCCTAGCCATGTTAGCACCACATATGCTAGTAGTCTAGTTACACTTGATTCAATTTTTGGCTAGATTTCCCTGAAACCGACCAATCACGGTGAAGTATAGAGTCAGTGGGCGGGAGTAACAAAGTGACGCTGCAACAATTCAGAGAGAAACAGCCATAGAAGAAGAACAACAATGGATGATGATTTGCTTTTATCAAAGTTGACTGAAGAATGTGAGAAAACATCAGTAATCTTTAAATTACAGAAGCAACAACAGTCTCCATCATCCACCATTTTGTTTAGTCATTCCGAATTTTCCCCAGACTCCTCCAATAACTTTTCGGCGTCTAAGTACGTCATCCTAAAGATTACTCTGATTGGTTGTAGTACCGTCCTATTGCATACAGAGGGATCTGAAAGACAACCTTTTAGCCCCGCCCCCCCTGACTATGAAGCATTTCTATACATGTAATGAATAGGGATATTGTGGCTAGGCTATATTTCATGTCAAATTTTTCAACAGTAATTCACAATATACCTGTAGTAGGCGACTGAGTAAACTATGGCACAAAAAGAACGCAAATACACAAGGCTACTATCAAACTAGAAATTTTTTAGTTTTTTTTGGTGAAGCGACACAAACGTGTGTTGATTACAAGACTAGAAAGACTCGAATTCAACCTCGAGGTCACTGTCAATGCCAATATCTGTATAAACAAAAAAACAAGTCAAATGACAAATAAAATAATGTGTGCACTGCAGATGTTAACACATTTGGATCCAACATATGAATTTACTAACATGCATATGATCCTGGCATCATATGCATCACAATAAGTGCCCATGTGAAACACAACAGTGAAACCAATGTTTAGCAGCAGCAAAATGAAAGAAAATGAAGCTTCAATCCAGGGAAATTTTAATTGAATGTTTTAATCAATTACCATATTTTCTGATCTATTAGGTGCAATTAAAATACTTTCATTTTCTCCAAAAATGAGTGTGTCTTATAACCCAGAGTAATATGGATTAGTTTTGGTTGTGCTTAGTGACTTGGAATTTTTACCGTTTATCTTTTTATCTCATGATTTTGACTTTTTATCTCATGATTTTGACTTTTTATCTCACAATTTGACTTTTTATCTCATGATTTTGACTTTTTATCTCATGATTTTGACTTTTTATCTCATGATTTTGACTTTTTATCTCATGATTTTGACTTTTTATCTCACAATTTGACTTTTTATCTCATGATTTTGATTTTTTATCTCATGATTTTGACTTTTTATCTCACAATTTGACTTTTTATCTCATGATTTTGACTTTTTAGCTCATGATTTGACTTTTTATCTCAGAATTGTGACTTTTTAAAAGTTGGATTTAGCAGAATAAGAGTGTGTTTTGTTGGTATTTATTGTGAATACACCTTAACATTTGAACAAAGGTGACTGTGAACATGTTTAATAAAGTTTGACTGACTGACTTAACTGACTGTTTGTATTTCTCTTAATGCACCTTATTATAGTCCATTGCACCTTATATTTGAAAAAAAAAATAAACCATTCATTACTTTATAATCCAGTGCAGAAAATATGATAATCCTTCCAGCTCAACACTAAGCCTAAAAACAAAGACACTTACAACAAACAAACTAAACTATACTGATTTCCACAGCAGCTTTTGCGTGTTTGTACCTCGACTCCTGGTAGGTGTTTCTTATAAATATCAGACAATACTTTTGGGCAACACATAAGTAAAGAAATGTCAGAAATGGTGGAATACTGAGATGACTATCAACATTAAAACACAATCAGTTTGTAAATGCATTCCTAAAATTCTGCCAAATTGCTGCCTCATTATCAAATAAACACAAAGCCATATGGGTGAACCAGAAACAAATTTTATGGTGCAGAAAATTACACAAAATATCTGCTGTTAAGTAACTACATAATATGCAGAAAGACTTGAGTTTCAGGAGGAAGAAAAGCACAGCAATTTGTTGGAAAGCTTTTGTGACAGGGATAGCATGGATCAAAACGCTGTGCTCACATTAGTGAGAGGTCAGTGCAATAAAGTAGTGCCTCCAATGATCAAAGCAGCACAGCAGGACTTTTGGCCCGTTATCAGGTGGAGTTACTCAAGTCAAAATGAAAAACCTGCTTGTTTCTAAATGACTCAATCATTTTCTAATTTACTGCTATAATGAATGTGCTGGTAATTTGTATGTGTCAGTGACACCATTCATACGCAGCGGAATGCTAATGGGATTAATTCTTATTTATCTCATCTAACACGTGTATCCTGCAGATCAGTTGAATTCATATATGTTTTATTACTACTTAATGGTATAGTTATGCCACATCAGACTTTGAAGGATTAGACTTTAGACATGAAAACACTTTGTTGAATTCTTGATGAACAATTTACAGAGTAGAAATTAATAATAGTTTACACAATCAGGAAAGAACTAACTGTTACTAACTAACTGTAGGAACCATATATTGTAACGGGGGAATTATTATTATTATTATTAAATTCATTTTGAATGGTAACCATGGTGATAAGCAGGGTTTGGATCACATGCGTTCGGGATATCCCACAAAGTTATACAGGGAGGTGAAACACTGACACAGAGTTCAGGACGGCCACTGTCAGTTTTTATTGACTGTTTCTTTTGTTTAGTTTACTTTATTCACAAACAGTGCTTCTGCTAAGTGAAACAACATGAAACTGTTTTAAACAATTCAAACAAATGAAATTCACATTGAACTAGAGTGAGTTTGATTTGGAAAGTGGAAAGGTGGTAATGTAATGACATAAGTAAGGGATAATGTATTGCCCAAGCGTGACTATCAGAAAAATATTTTTCGATAGTTATGCATGGGCAATACATTATCCTGCTCATTCAACAGCTTATTACTGCCTATTTTGAGAAAAGACAGATAATTGTTTACCAAAATAATTAAGCATTTATTCATATAGGCGATGGCTTCTGTTGAGAAAAAGTAGTCCAGTAGGAACGTTATTGTTGTCCCTAAGCAACACTCCACCGGCACTGTACAGGCTACTATGTTGTGCTGCTGTCTAGACGCTGCTGCCTCTGATCTGCTAAAAACTCCGTAGACGTCGGCCCTATTACTCTAACAGACTGGATAAGATAGCCATTACAACAAAGTGAATATCTACTTTCAAAGTGGCCGAACTACCTGTGGAGTGATATGGTACGATAAATCTGAAGTGACAAAACTCGTTGTGTTGGCAGCGGGCGTTAATGGTGCAGTGGTCGGTTCAAAGTGAACGGGAGCTGTCGCAACATTTTTTTTGTTTTTAAATAGATTTATTTCGAACATGAATGTAAAAAAAAAGTTAAATAAGTAAATAAACAAAATAAAGAAATATAAATAGAGCCAAAACACATAATACATATTCGAAAAGGAGTGAGAAGAAGCATAGCTTATGAACTCCCACCCCTTTTCCCTAGAAATTAATTACAATAACGATCTTCCAAGTCCATACATATGTAAACACACATTCATACATATGCATACATATATACATACACACATGCATATGCATATATACATACATGGACACACATATATATATACACACATATACTGAACATACATACCTGGACACAATATATACCTACTGTATCTATACACTTACATATACACATACCTACAAACGCACACAGATATACATACTTTATATATATATGATATACACAGTTTTTCATCTTTATAACACCCAGTGACATTCTAGAGGTCCGTAGAATAATAGCCTAAAATAAACCAGAGAATGAACTCAGATCCTTCAAACTCTGATGTGGTTTGACTACTGTAACTTTCTACCTATGTCTAACATCAATATTTTTTCATGCACAAATTTATTTTTATTGAATATATGCTACATAAGGAAGAAAAACTGAAATCTGCTTAGATTTCCAGACAATATATCAAAGTGAAAATGTTTCAAATATAACCTGAAAATCATTCGGAAAGGGGAGACTCCACCAAGGCAGATCATCCCCCCCCCCCAAAAGCACATGTGACACCACCAAACCTTTATCACTTGTTCCTTGTGTCAGTATTAACATTTCCTGAAAATATCAGCCAAATCTGTACATAACTATTTTAGTTATCTTGTTACAAATCACACACATGTGCCCTCCACACACACCCACACACATACCTCCACCGATCACCACCAACATGTAAATACTTGTTCTTCCTTGTGCCAGTATCAACATTTCCTGAAAATTTTAGCCAAATCAGTGCATAACTTTGAGTTATCTTGGAAAACAAACAGACAAACGTCAGCACAAACATAACTCTGCCCTTCCTTGGCCATTAATAAGATGGAGAGGAGAAAATTCTTGTCTTGACTTAACCCTTTAACTCCTGAGGCTTTAGCAGTTCTACAGTAAAAAATAAATAAATAAATAAAATAAGCAAGGAAAGGAACAAAAACATCCAAAGTGATGAATAGAAATTAACAAAAAGTGAATAAACCAACAAAATAATAAGTAAAATGAACACAGACACAAATGGAACAAAATTGAAGAAAAATCCTAAAATAAAAAACTAAATGTAGAAAAATAAACAAAATAAGCAACAAAATGAACAAACAAATGAATAAATATTTACAAAATAACAAATGGCATGAAGCAATTTGCAAAAAAAAATTAAGTAAAAAAAAAAAAAAAAACATTAAAAACTAAAAACTAGTATCGTAATTTGGTTCCAATACTTTTAATTTTGGCTTTTTCTTTTTTCTAAATCACTTGCTTTTTGACATCTGTTCAGCTCAGTTCCATGAGCACAACTTAGTAAAAACACAGATTTTTTTTTTAAAAAAAAAGAAATTTTTCTGAATATTTAAACTAAACAATCTATTCTCAATGTGTCAGCGCTGACACGTATACATTTTGTTAACTATAAGAATATATTAACACATAGTAAGACTAAGCCAAATGTCAAATTCAAAGCTAACATGGTCAACAGACTCATATCACAGAGACTCTTGTAGTGATACCTAGTATGTAATTTGACTGGAACAGATTTAATGGATTTGCGTCACTATTCTATACTATATATATTCTATATTCTATATTATAATCATGACACAATCCTGAAAGCTTACATGATATATCCTGCCATTTTGTCACATTCAGTTAATGCTTTAAGATACAATAAATTGACCAGTTAATTTCTAGTCACGCTGCTATGTGATTTGAGTATGTTGAACATACTATATGTATAGCCTTGTCTTTATGTGCAACTTTGATTACATGTGTATGTGTGTGACTATATTTATGACCCGGGTTTAATCACTTAAAGCTGTGATTATGTGTTGAACACAAACACCACAGTAACACATTAAGCTGTCATTGGAGAAACAACTCTGCAAAATAATCCTCTCCATCACTGTCTGTATTTATTTTATTTGTCTATATATCAGCCAAAAAACTAAATTTGGCTTATAATATTCTAAAATAATAATCAGATGCAACTTTCCTACTCTTCGAAACGGTGCAAAGTGTCAAAAAGAGGAAAAGCCCTAACCCCCAAAATAGTCCTCCTTGTGTTTCTACTTTGTAATTTTCAGATTTTCCCATGTTTCCCTTTTAATGGCGACCAACTCTTCCAAACATAATAACATTATATTTAACTTTAAGGGTACCCACCCACAGCTAATGACCTATGAAGGGAGAAGCAGTGGCATTGAAGACATGCAGTAAGATTTAAATAAGGTTTTCATGTGAATAAAAAAAAAAAAAAAACACTGACGCAGATTGTATGTGTTCGCATGGATCTGATCATTTCCACATGAATACCAGCTGGAAAATATATAGCATATACATGTGAAAATAATAGTGAGTGTGGAATATTTGAAGCCGACCAGTCTCAGCCATACAACCGTCTAACCACCTCCATTACAGGTCTCAACTCGATTTACCATTAACATTTTGTGCTTCTATCTCTTAACCCTTTGTTGGTCAGCTCAACCGTTTGGTAGAGCTAACTTTGAACCCTGATATCTCATCTAAATTTAAGTCCTTTGACACCAAACTTCTTGGGCAGTCAATGATATATTCAGCTCATGCTAGTATATAAACTACCAAGGAAAAAGATCATAACCGTGACAACACCTCTGCTATGATCTTTTCTTTTTCATTTTATTAACTTTTACAGAGTCTATTTTACATAAATAATCCTCATCATGTTTCAGAAATATTCATTTAGTAATGTTTTGAAAACATGCTGAACCAAATGGTAGAGATAATAGTAAACGGTCATCAAATGCTAATGCTAATCGCTAATGCTAATCACAAAGAGTTAACACATTTAATTTGAACCAAGTCACAAATTATGTTGTTAAGATTGGTGAAGGAATAATGTTTCAGTTTTAATACTTTAGTTAAATTTAGGGTCAGTAAAAAAAATAAAATTCTATGTTTTATGTTATACTAGTCCCTGTGAGGTGAAATTTTTTTTTTGTTTTATTGTGATTTTTGTAGTGTGACCAACAAAGGGTTAATAGCATCTTCAAAATAGCCTTTAATAATTTGATGAAACTTTTGTAAGTAATGCAATCTTATGTTGTAAAAGAAGTCACATAACCTCAAAATGAATGAGGACAAAAGATGAGAGTGAGGATAAAAGAGAGTAGATAACATGGGAAGGTGAAGATAAAGATGTTAACAAAGAACACCAGAGGCTGTGCTGCAAGGTTAAACCTAATGAGCTCAATGCTTTTATCGACAAATGAATTAGGGACAAATTACACCAGAGAAAAGAGGAACGTTTATGTGATGTGAATGCACACCCACGCACCCAATGAGTAATGTCAGAACGTACTGATCTGGAACAGGAGTTTATTATCAACTCATCTCAATAAATGTCTTTTTAAAAACAGTGTGTCATTAAAAATCAGCAGCAGGGTCGATGCAAACCGATTACGAGGAGCATGCTTTCATACAAAGAAGTGTAAGCTTTGTAGTAGACCTAGAGCAATTGATTAGTTTCATAATTTATGAATCTACTGATTATTTTATTATATTTAATTTGATCAAATTAAATTTGAATAGGCAAAAAAAAAATTGGGAACTAAGAAACAGATATATCAGATAATGACAAACAACTTGTCTTGTATTCCAGAACCAGCTGATACTATAGACACACAAAGTATAAAAGTAAAAGCATAAAGATTTTATAAAGACGACATATAAACAAGTATTCAGAGAATGCCTAATTTCGCACCTATTTTGTGCCAATCTCAAATTTCTATGATTAATGCTAAATACGACCTTGACCTTTGACCTTTACCCAAATGGATCATTGCATCTGATGCGCATATGTATATGCCCATGTAAGTTCATGGTGATATCTAAAGTATTTATTGAGGAAAAGCATGATATGTTGGGAGAGATTAATTATAGCAGTAACATTAGCATGTAAGTATACCGCATATTATAATATCCACAAACAACAACAAACATGACATTTACAAAGTATGTGCACTGCAGTCTTCAACACAACTTTTAAGATGGAAATAAAATAATATTTTGTAGGAGCGTGGAAAAGTAGTTTTCAGCAGAATGACACCTTTACAAATTGATTTGAATTGATTTAGTCCATTTAATCCAATCAGTCATTTCTATAGTGTCACATCATCACAGAACCCTCCAGGAGCAAACACTTAGTTTCAAATGTTCTTTTAACAGGAGGAAACTGACTCTCAAACAGACATGAGAAGTAACTAAGTATGAGTATTTTCTCACTGTATTTAAATAGATGTTTTAGGTATCTGTACTTTACTTTCACTCCCTACATTGTTTCATAAATCTTTGTACGTTATACTCCTTACATTCCCAGAATAGACTTGATACTTTGTCAAACTAAACAGATGTAACAGTATGAAAGTACGTGTCTTCAGGGGGATAAATCAGTGGAGGAAACAAATTGTGGCTTTCTATATCATCATTATCACTTATTATTTCAGAATGGTTTACTTCATCTCATAATTTCGACTATTGTTTGCACAATTCTGCATTTATTATCTCATATTTATGACATTTTTAATCTCTTTTTTTATCTCAATTATAATTTTTTTTTTTTTTTTTCATTTTTCCAACAAAACTGAGTACTGTGACCTGACCAACCACATTGTCTACACAGTAACTCACATTTAAAGCCTTTATTTTTGGATACTTTTCAGATTCTTTGTGGTTCAATAATTCTTATTTCATCCATGGCAAAAAAAAAAAATGCAGTTTTACTTTTGTACTTTATTACCTCCACCAAGGAGGTCATGTTTTTGCCGGCGTTTATCTGTTTGTCTGTGTTCAAGATAACTCGAAAACATATGGGCGGATTTTGATGAAATTTTCAGGATATGTTGGAAAGGTGAACAGGAAGAACTGGGGGGGGGGTTTGAGAAACTCTTATATTTCACTAAAGGAGTTAAATCAGTACTTCTACTTTTATCAGAATATTTTTCACACAAGTAGCTGTACTTCTACTTAAGTACAGAATGTGAGTACTTTTACTACCTCTGCTACTGAAGGATGGTGCTCTGCCTTGATCAGTTAGGATGAAAGAGACGGGGTTAAAGGGAGAGAGAGAGAGAGAGAGAGAGAGAGAGAGAGAGAGAGAGAGAGATTAATGTTCTGCTTATTGTTTAATTTAATTTTTATTTTTTTAATCACACCAGCATACCAACTTATATTGGAATCACTCTGAACAAATTCCAAATCCAGTCCAATGGCTCCATCAGCTAGTGTGTGCCGGGTTACTGTGACTGAATTAGAGATGCAGGAAAGTGATGTAATTGGTATTGTATCTTCATGTCTACAACCCCCCACTGCTCCGTCGTTCATTCCCCCCCCTCGCTCCTCCCAGTACTTTCACTAAAGCTATTCTCATTAAAGTCAGTGAGTGATGGAGCAGAGACCCATCAATCTCTATTTAGGACCACCAGAGTTGAAGGCTTGGTGTGAAAAGAGTCAGTGAAAAGAGAAATCCCTCTGCCTTCAGGGTGCATGCACATCTCTGAGTGGTAGCACTGATCAAATGGTAGACATGTATGAAACAACAAACATAGTCCACATCAGGGGTCTCAAAGTCATTTTCTTTCAGGGGGCACATTAAGCCTGGTTTTCCTCAAGTAGGCCAGACCGATAAAATAATAACATAACCTATAAATAATGACAAATTCTAATGTTTGTCTTTATTTTAGTTGAAACAAACTAGAAAATCATGAAAATACTTCATTTTATAAACTAATATGTGAATAACCTGGGGAAAAAAAATAATTTCTTAACAAAAATAAATGCCATTTTAATAATATTCTGCCTCAACTTGTCATTTCTACATGTGCATTATGGGTCAAATCTGGAAAGACACTAAAAACGTGTTAATAAAAGCAATAAATGGTTCAAATTGTGCTTAATTTTCTTCCGATATTTTAGGTTGCTCATATTTGCTCAGGTTTTTCACATTTTATTGTTACAGAAGAGTTTGAAAGTGTAAATATTGTCATGGTTTAATGCTATTTTTGCATTAAAATAAAGCCAAAAATTTTAAATAATCATTATTTATAGGCATAATGTAAGTTTTTGGAATTTCATTCATCATTATTTTTCTGTGGATAATGGAAATGATTTAAAATTAGTTCCACAGCCTTGACAGGAATTTTTGGCTGCACTGGAACCTGTGGCAGGCCGCATTTGGACCCCGGGGTGCATGTTTAAGACCCCTGATGTAGATCCTTCAAAGCAGAATGGATTAAAGTGAAATGATTGACTAATTAATTTACTCAAATTGATTAAAAAAATATTCAGTTGCAATTTTCCTGTATCAAACTTTTGTGTCCTTCATTTTAATGAAGCATTTGTTCCACTGTTGTTTCACATGAATGTGTATAGTGATGCATGTGATGAATGACAATGAAAAATCACTGAAAAAATGACTAATATGGTGGAAGATGACAATTAACATCCATCAGGAACTACAGGTAACAAACTCTAGTATCAGAAGGGACTTGGCTCACCGATCTACGTCATTACCGTCTGACCCAAATGGTGACACAACACATTTTAACTTCTTGAGACTTAAAGTAAAAGTTGCATTTTTTACATTAAATAATTGCCTTTTTTTTTGGAAGCAGTACAATGCAACAGTTATTTCAGATGCAATTTTTTTTAAATTATAGAATGTCAACATTTAATTCTTCAATAAAACTGTGAAAGTCTTGTCCCTGAAAGAGAACTGAGGGTCTCAAGAAGTTAAGAAAATCATACAAATGAACAAATATATTTAAAATAAAAAAATAAATTGAAACATGTGAAGATAAGTGAATATTGAAGAGTGTAATGTTTTGTTTCTGGATGTTCACTATGGTTATGGCAGATGGAATAAAAGTTTTTGTAAGATTTTTTATTTTATTTTTTTTTTTTTTACAAAAATATGGCAGGCCGCCTGTGGGCTTCCCTAGAAGTCCTACCACCAGGTTTAGCAAGATTTCTGGGGGAAAGCCTGTTTGTGGATGTTATTTCATCTAGTTCTGGGGTAAAGGATAAGTCATTTGTCATATGTATCTTTCATATTTTTTACCATTTTTTCACCAATTCAAATAATAATGTAATCACAAAAATAAACAATTACAAAAATAATCAATAGGTGCAGCTCTAATTCATACCAAATGCTGCAATGGGTTGATATGGCTCAATATAAGGTGAATATATATGTGCTCTTTGATGACTACATTTGGAAATCCAGGTTGTGCTATAGGGGCATGTGGGAGTTTTCCTTGGGAATAAAAGTAGACAGCAGACTGAAAACGAGATGATGAAAGCCTTCATGCCTCAGGGTATCCTGTCATTTGCAAAAACGAGGGTTGCTGGGAAATAGGGTTGACACTGTCAAAAAAAAACCGGCTCAACAAGGTTCGTCACCTAAATCTCACGGTTCGTATGCAGAATCACACATGCAAATACAAACCCCCTCTCATTCTCTCTGAGACGCTACAACATGCACAAGCAAAAAACAAATGACTAGTATGAATGAGGCAATGTCTGACAGATGTACTGTATGGATGAGGGGTGTTGACATAGTCCTGCTTAGTAATCACACTCATTTGTGTGTACGCAGATATACACACAAACACATTCATGGTGTTCTGTCCAAACCAGTCCGACTCTGGTGTAATGTGATCTATGACATCTAACATCTACTGCAAGTCAACCTCCTACAAAGAAAACTGACTGGGCTCCTGTTATATCAGACATTCCCTATATGAAAACTGTAAAAAATAAAATAAAATCTGACAATGTATCTTGTAAATGTTTTGTACATGTGATATTAAATGAAACACATACATTTGTGGAGGTTCAAAGTTCAAACTAAATCCTATTTATCATCATTACGATACAGATGTTCACAATACAAAACACTGACAACACTTAACACATGACACATGCCTTTACACAACAGTTTGATTGGTTAACAGAGGCCTCAGGGAGCCGTTGGAAATGTTGGGATTTGTTTGCTACTAACGTCATCCTCACAATATTGACCAATGTTTTTTTCCCAAAACAGACTTTTCTCATATTGCAGATGAAAGCATGATTTCTGACTGATCTTACATATCACTTTAAAATAATCAAGTATTCACAGAATGCCAAATCTCACCCCTATTTTGTGTCAATTTATAATATATAATCGATAATGTGATTTTGGCCTTTTAGTTAATTGTGATCTTGACCTTTGACCTTTACTCAAAAGTATCATTGCATCTGATGCTATATGTATATACCCATGTAATTCCATGGTAATATCTCGAGTATTCATTGAATTATAGCATGATATCAGTTATAACTAAAGAACGGAGGGTAAGATATTAAGCATTCTCTGTATACTACTGTAGTCAATGATGCTTTAGGTCTATCCTGCCTCCTTATGCAGTGCTTACATTCCTTCACCTGAAGCTTGCAAGAGCGGATATCTTTTTTTTGTTTTTGTTTTTGTTGCCATATTTAAGCCAGACATTTTTAAGATAGGATTGTTTACAGGAAGTAGATGCTATTTGCAGGCTCTCTCCTTCCTCCAGGCTGCGAAGGCTAGAGCCTTAATCACAGGCTGTGAGGTGGTTGACATGTCAGTGGCAACTCAGCAACCTCCGAGAAAACAGATGAGAAGAATACCCATCTGTTATCGATGCGCTCTAAGTCTGAGCCCAGAAGGATCATCTAATTTTGGTTTCCAATTACATTTTCAAGCTTGAATTATTTCTCAATGTTTTGGGAAAGAAATGATGTAGAACAGACAAACCTTCATTTCTTATTGCTGAAATTGACAAACAGATACGAGTCAGCTTCCCACAGAAACTGGATGGAAGTACAAACTTTAAAGACAAATAACTCACTGTTTTTCTGAACTTCTCACATTAGATTAGATGAAACTTTACTGATCCCACAACAGGGAAATTCATTGCTCAAGACAACAACAAGATAAAAAATAGTACAAAAAGATGATGCAAAAAAATAATATAGAAGTAAGTAATAGAACGTCACAGTCTAAATACATATATACATTAGAAATAGAGTTGCGTCAGACACTATAGATGAAAGGCAAACACAAAAGAGCTATTATAGATACTACAACAGAGCTCCAGCCCAGTAGAATTTTACAAGGGTAGCGGTGTCTACTGTGGAAAGTTACAGTTAAAAGTAGTTTTGATTTAATAGACAAGAATAGACAGAAATGTTCAGGGTAAGACATGAAAACACTGTGACCAACCCCAATTTCACATTTACATAGTTCCCATGTCTTTCAACCACACTTCTTTAGTCTGTACCCAATGACCCCATTTCAAGGTCCAAGCAAAGTCTAATCATCCCGCAACATGTTCTTTGACCAGAGAAAATGTCTGGGCAGGAAATTACTCTGCACAGATAAATCCACAACTTTACATATTCATCAGTGAGTGAAATCTCTGTGTTGGCCATCAAAACCAGATGAGTGACATTCAGGGTGCAATTTGTTAGGGGAGATGGTGGGATGGGGGGTTGTGAGGGGGAGGAGGGGGGGGGGGGGGGGTCCAACCCTCCCTCTGGTTTTTACATCCCTACTTCTTCTGCATGAATTCCATCCTCAGGGGGAACAACTCATTCAATGATTAAAAAGCAATTGAAATAACAGGCAGGTTGTGACTGTTTTCGTACACCTATTGCCTACGTTGTTGGTACAAGCCTTCACCTGAACTAAACTGTTGGCAGCGCTACGGTCCATCAGTAATATGAGCACACAGAGCCCAGTGACAGGTCAGTGTATGAGGTGTTCATTCCAGATGCATGTATGTTTTTACCTGACAGGGTGAGTGTAGACATAAGGATATGGCAGATGATTCTGACACTGGTGATGTTGTGGTTATGTAGGGAATGTAACTTTGCTTTGTTCCTGTGCTGCCACATAATACGGTCTAAGACTATGTTCACACAGCAGGTCTTAATGCACAATTTGGATTTTTTGGTGAAATCAGATTTTTTTTTTGTGCGTTTGTTCGTATTACACATTAAATGCAACTTTTATCAATCGTGAGTGTGAATGGAATATATTACGTCAGAGAAGTGGCTCCGAAGTAATGACGAAGGAGAAAATACGACATAGTACATGACATATGTGGAAGGCTAAGATGCTAGCGGTTGCTATGGATAACAGCGTAGTATCGATGTGCCGTATAAATCAAGATTTTAAAATTTTAAAAATGTATAAAGCGGAGGCGATAAAGAGAGGTTCATATAGAGCAGTGGTTCTCAAGTCTGGCCCTCGTGGCCCAGTACCCTGCATGTTTTAGAAATGTCCCTCTTTTATCTTTTTAAACAAATAAATAAATAATAAAAACCAAGAAATAAATAAATTTAAAAAATTTTACATTTTTTAAATTTATTTAAAAAATAAATTTAATATGATATATATAAAAAATATGACCTCCGTCCAGTCTAATGTTGATAAAGCATTGATTGATCTAGTTTGAATGTGTGGTCTGTTTCCATCTGTGTTCAAAGACCAGTGGATTAAAGTATGTCTCTTTGTTGTGGGACCAACCTGTGCCACAAGACCTAATTAGAGACAGTGTGCAAGGTTATTTTGTTGTTGACGAGTGGATGTGAAGGTGACTTGGTGGGTTAAGCTGTATTTCAAGTTGTGGTGTCTGATGACTTTAGAGCTGAAGTGTTGAAAACAGCACCTTGGACTTTTTTTTGGGGGGGGGGGGGGGGCGGTTGAATACAACTTATCTGGATGCTTATCTGCATCTACACTTACATTAAAAATTAATGTTCGACTGTTCCACACGTAATAGGTTCTAATGTTAACTTTAAAAACCAATTAGACCTGCTGATTGGTTGTTTTTTCATGATTACAAAATAAAAAAAAAAAACAGTGTAGGGGGTGCCCACTGTTGTTTAAAAAAAACTGTAGGACCTGTACATGACCCATTTGGATGTTCACACTCTGTAATAAACATGGAAACACCATGATATTCTACAGTATTTAAAATCCACACAGTTTGACAAATGACAGTGGATATAGGTGCTTGTTTTTGCATTCAGTTACTGATATCTTTGCTGAAAAAGTAACTTTCTTCAGTTTTTTCCTCTAATGACCTTTGAATTAACTGTTTGCATGCATATCTACATGATGTGTACATTAAATATAGGCAAATACATGATTTACATAGAAAAATGCAAGATACAGAGGATAATATTATAATAAATGGGGATAAATCACTGAAAACAATTATTTGGGAATGGCCACATAGCAGCACTAGGTCTGTATGGGTTAATCTTTCTTGTGTCTACATCCCTGCAGCAAAGTAGGACAGGATGTCATTGTTGTTCTCCTGAGGTATCAATGAGAAATTCACCATTCAATTTGCTCCTCTGGACACATCTATTCAAATCAAAGGAATTGCAGTCAGCATTTAAAAAAGCCTGACTCATCTCTGAATGATTTTTATCATGAAGAACTTGATAGCCTTGGGCTTCAACCACATAATTGTCCTTGCTGAAGAGCAATGAAGAGCTAGTTCACTTACTCAAAGAGCAGCATTTAAGACGAAGCGGAGGTCACACTGCAATGTTCCATGTCATTGTAATATCCACAGGGACACATTAGATCAGCCAGAGCTGGAATATCCTCATGACTGTTGTCACTGTGCCATGAATTTTTCGGTGAAGACACAAAGAAATGGTGGCCATTTAACCCTTCATTGTCCCCAGAACCCTCACTCTGGCATCCAAATCACAAACCGATGATGTAACAGCAGACAGACACACTGAGTTTTCCTTAAAACTTGTGTGGAAAGTGCAAAATTTGTTCGCATCATAGCATAATTGTCGACCTTACACAAAAAATGGACAAAAACATGTATTGTGTGTCATACCCTACCCAATCCCACCCCACCAGTTCAGCTAACGCCACCTACTGGTCATAGCTACCTCTACTCGGACTCGCAGATCTGTCATTATTCTATATCGGTAGCCCTGCTGTGCGTCCAGTGCATCTGGGTCCATGGTTGGTCAGATACAGGTTGATGGAACAGGCTGGTTCGTGGTTAGCACTGTGGTGTCGTGGCTCGTCTGGCCAACCCGGGTCCAGACAAACCGGACCTGAACGCACCGGAGCTGTAAAACTCAGCACTTCTTTCCAGCTTATTTTTATTTCATTGGCGTATTTGTCGCTTTTGCTCTGCCTCAACGTTTTCAGGATCCATTTCTTTCTCCTCTTCCTCTCGGTAGTAATGCGGAAGAAAAGGGGCGGAGTCAGCTGTGGCTCATTTGCAGAAAAGCATAATGCACTAAAACCAAGTGTTTTAAAAAGTTTCCCCAGGTTGAAGAAGCTGCTGTATTTCTTCATCAACGTGGTATTTGGACCAAAGCATGTCAGTGTGTCACAGACAGGTCATTGAGACACCAGGGAACTGTGTTCACTTGTGGAAAAATGTCCCCTTTAAGTATGAAAAAACATCCAAAATAATACTCCGGTTCCTAAGGGCTACCTCAGCCTCCCTCTGAACAGAAATCAGAGTGATAAGTAGAGAACTCAGAGAGCACAGACCTCCGCGAAGCAGCACAATTCTGCCAAGGTTTGCATCTGGATGTTCATAAATTATTTGTAAACTAGTATTCTGTGTTTATTTTATCGGTCATTAGAAATCCCTTTGAGGGTTTAAAAAAATGCAAAGAAACCCTCTGCCCCATTTTTGAGATATGTCCATTTCAATATTCAACCACGTACTGTATGACGTCACTCTGATGTTATGCGACGTCGCACAATGACTAAATTTCACATGTTTGATCTAATGTTAAATATGAAGCACAAGATATTGTTGTATTTAACAAAATATGTCAATAATCCTGCCTTAAGGTAAAGGTCATAACTTTTGCAAATATGCCATTCACTTGACATCATATGACGTCAAAATTTGATGTCATCGAGCCCATCGGTGTTATGTCATCTGATGTCCGAAGGTAAGACGAAGTGAATGAAAAAAAAAAACGGGATATTATCTTGTCTGGATTCTGAGATATCACCACTTATGTGTTTTAGCTGTTGACCTTCATAGCTCAAAATGTTATGGTCTCTTCCTTGATACCTCATCAATCATCTCATCTCAAACTCCATAAATACATTTTGGAGTTATCTTGCTGACAATCAGACAGACAAACAAACGTGGGGTAAAAGACAACTTCCCAGTAATATCAGTCATCAGAGTTAATCCACACTGAACTCCTGACAATGTTAGTATTTCCACAACAGAAAGTTTTGACTCTGTGCTCTGGGAACAAAGATGATAGATTCCCCAGGAAAGGAAGTTCAACTTTAAAGACTTAAGTGTAAAATCTACCAGAATATTTACTCTTTACTCAGTAACTTCACAAAGAGATAAATAGACAAAGCATGGTGGCAACATTTTCCTACTGTATCACTCATTTCTTACAGCTCTATTTGTTCAAAAGAAATCAGTCCAAATTTATATTCCACACCAGTGTCAAAACCGTTCTACATCAGGGATTACTTTTTTTTTTTTTTTTTTGCTGCAGTTTAGTGCTTAGTATTTCCATTTCACAGCTCTTTCTGGATATTTAAGGATATCTCAGTGGTAAGACGGTTGGAAAAAACACAAACAGATTCACATAGATGCCTAAGAGCTCAATTTTTCCAATAATTTATATTATTCAGCATTCCACAATTTCACTCATACCCTTACGGAATCATTTTTTATGGCAATTTGATACAGGATTTCAGACATTGGTGAATAAACAGGTCTGCTTGCAGGTTAGTTTTTTTTTTTTTTTTTTAGAGAATGCATCACAATGAGAAGGAAAGAAAGATCATATATCACACAGAGAAAAGATTATTCAGTTATTTGCCAAAGGAAATGCCAAAGTACCCTTAGCTTGACAGAGTAACACTGATTTAATTTGACAAGATAATTGATTCCAGACCAATGGGGACCAGTTCATGAAAACAATTATGGCTGATCAATAGAAGTGTACTTTGAAAGACACTAGTCACTTGTTTGTGGCACCAGGATGCTTTTCTGTAATACGTAAGTTAAGCAGAATAAAGTGCACTCTGGGAACTGCTGTGTTAGTGTTATGAAAAATTAAACCAGTGCTATTAATGAAGACTGAACAAGTCCTGCAGCTAAACCCAGTTTCAAGCTTTGAATGCAGCTGGAAATCATCTTGAAATAAAAGTCTCCTTCCCTTATTCTACTCTAGTTTCAGTCTGAGAACTTCTTCAATATTTTTTTTAAAGAAGTGCTTTAAAGTAGATCATCATTTGTCTCGTTACTACCTATTACTTGGTAATATTTTTTCTGCATTAGTGTTAATAATCAAGTCACAAAGACACATTTATTTGAAGAGAAAGTGAAAAAAGTACAAATTAAGAAAATGACACTTCCATTCCAGAATTTTTTAAAATTATTATTCTATTTTTTGTGTTCAATTGCAGTTGATTAATTGATTCAGCTCTAAACTCATCTACTGATCGAACTCTAGGTCAAATGATGTTTGGCAGAGGTTCAGTGCTGCCTCTGGCTGTACACAACTATGTTTATTTACTTTACTCTTTGAAAGTGTGTGTGTCTGTGTGTGTGTGTGTGCATACTGCTGGAGGATTGAAACACTCAGCGTGCATTAGCAGGCCCAAAAAAACAAATGACTTACAAAGCCACATGCCCGCTGTCCTGTTCCAATATTAATCTTTTCATAATTTTATATGCCCTAATGCTGCTATTGAAGATGTAGGTTACTAAATATATAAACCTGAAATTATGTGCAACAACATGATAGCATTTTCACAAGGAAGTATAAAAACCAAGAATAAAATCTGACACGGTCCAGTATTTGTTTTTTTTTTCACTCAGCTTAGAACCCAGCAGTGCAGCCATAGTAGCATTAAATCAACAAATGTGCAATTTCCTCCGACTTTTGCACAAAATCTAAATAATTGTTTGCCTCATAGATACTCTCAGGATGAAACAGGATCAGAAAGACAAAAAAATTAGATCGATAGGACAAAGGAGTTCTGCAGGGAAAGATACTAGTAGTGGAAAAAAAAGGGCAAATGCAAACAGAAAAACCTGAGACAAGTTGGAAATGAATAAATATTTGTCGACGTTGCAGGGAGCTGCCTCATCTAAGTGGGTAAATAGTAAAAGCTCTCTGATCTTTCAACAACCAAAACCCAGGAAGTATTCTTTTATTTCAATAATAATCTTCGTAATTGACCAGGTCTACTACAAAACACACATACACACAGTAATTAACACATTTTAGCTAAATGAGACATAACAGCAAACATGCTACTTCAAAAGAATGCTAATAAAGAAAGTAAGTGCAGAGCAAGGTAAAAGCCAGGATGTGATCTTCACAATAGTTTGGAGAGAAAATAGTGGTAAAGTATTGAAATAATACACTAATAAACCTATGAGGTGGTCAATAGGAGCCGGTGTTTTTGCCACAATTATTTGCAAAGGCTATTTACTTGTATTACAAGCTCCAGAATATAGGGATGTAAATGTGAGACTTTATTAATGTAAAATATAAATGTTGAATTTATCATCATGACAGGCTTAAATCAACTCAAGTGAAAATGCTTTGATGGATGAAATGGTTGGTATTCTGTTCTCTCTTTATTCTGATGCAAAAGTATATTTTTACCCAAGTTCCAGAAACAGGGTGAGTCAAAGTGTGTTGCTGCTAGCTTAGCTGACTTAGCATTAGCTGAAACATCAGATACCACTTCAATGAAACAAGCAAAATATTGAATCAATGTTAAAAAAAAAGGGGGGGGGGGGGTGAAATGTTTAACAAAGGTTTGAATTTTTATCAGTTTTTGTTCTTTTACATTCCTTAGTGTTAGTCATGTACTGATAAGTATAGATATTCACCTGGGTTTGACTCCTGGCTATTGTAGCCCTTTACTGCCAATCAGTAACTGTCAAAATTTCCCTTCCAAGCAAAAAACAAATATATAATATAGGTCCTACAATGAGCAGGAAATAAAATAACATGACAAAAGTACATACGTGTGAACCAAAAACATATGGGAGCCATGACTGAAGGTGGTTGTGGTGATTGGTCTGTTCATGACTAGTCACCTGGTGTTTCCCCCCCCCCTGGGGGGAGTGGTGGCTCTCCTGACAGTGTCTGCACAGGAGCCATGGACGACAGGATCTGCAGTATCTCGCCTGTGCCGACCTGTGACCCCGGACCACCGCCCCTGCCTGTCTGGACCAGCCCCCCTTCCTGCATTTATACATGGACGTTCATCTATAGCCTGTCCGTCCATGGGAGTGGATCTCTCCTTCAATGTGGTTCCTCAAGATTTCTTCTTTTTCCCACTGGGTTTTGAAGTTTTTTCTTGCCGAGAAGGAGGGTCTAAGGACAGGGGATGCCTGGGACTTTTCATGTATTTCTGTAGCTGATTGTGTTTTTGTAAAGCCCTCTGAGACGACTTTGTTGTGATTTAGGGCTTTATAAATAAAATTGAATTGAATTGAATTGAATTGGTTGGTTCAATTCTGACAGCAGAGAAATTGTTGGTTGATGCGTAAAGAGATTCTTCCTCCCAATAGGCTTGACATTTTTTTCCACTATTAATACTGTTTTTATCACATTATGTAAAGGTGTCATTCTATGGTTATTTCATTAATATTTATGTGTTCTCCATTGTTATTGAATACATTGTGTGTTGGTTCTATTTAAAAAAAAAAAAACGTCCAGATTGCTTTGTTTCCAGCTGTTTTTGGAGGGTAGAAAAATGACTTGAGGTCTAACAACAGAGTTTAGCGGTAGTTCTTCATACATGTCCATGACACAGTGATGAGGCATCTCTGATTGGTTCAGAATGTGTGAAGGAACACTCCTCCCTCCCCTCTGGCTCTGTGTGTGTTTACCATCCCAGAGTAGCATCCAGCTAGGTTTCAGGCCGTCACTTGTTTTGAAAACGTGTAGGGAAAAAAAACAACACTTTATTTCCACAGAGAGCACATGAACCAGTTTGCTCCACCATTTTTTTTTTCAAAAGGAGTGTGGAAAAGTAGTTTTCAGTGGAATGACACCTTTAAGATACTTTTATTGGTTTTTAAGAGCCTTAATGGTTGTGGTCCTGTTTATTTATTGGATCTGCTTTTAACATATGAGCCCTCTCAGACCCTCAGGTAGTAAGCTTTTAATAATTGTTCCTAGAGTTCACACTAAAACACATGGTGAGGCTTCATTCAGTTTTTATTTCCCCAAACTATGGAACAGTCAACCTGAGGATCTGAGGTCCACTGTCAGTGTTCATATTTTTAAGGTTGAACTAAAAACGTACCTTTTTATTTTAGCTTTTAATTACATTTTTACTTGTAACATTATTTATTTGTGTTACTTTATGTATTTAATCTCATTTTATTACTATTTATATTATTGTTTAAATTTTTTTTTTTACATTTTAACTTGTTCCTACAACTGCAGGATAATGGGGGTCTGATGTAAAGCACTTTGTGCTACACACACCATGTATGAAAAGTGCTATATAATTGATTGATTGATATTGTTAGTAAATGTATAAGTAGTATACTATAGTGAGATAAAATAAATATATTTTCAGTGTAACCAACATAAAACATCTATGCTGAAAATACATTCATATGCATTTCTTTCTTGTGAAATGGAATCATTTATAGACAAATGTTATTCAATTAAATGACAAACACCGCTCTTGTGATCTAGTAATGGTGCATGGTGAAGTTGCAATCACAGCCACAGAAATAAGCTGCTGACAAAACAGCAGTTCACACCCAAGAACTCCTGGCGTGGCCTGCATGTCGAAACACCACAGACCACATAGTTGGCCTTTGCTACAACTTGCTCGTAGTTGGATCTTGCTGGAGGCACAAATTGTCATTTCACTTATACGTGGGATGAGATAAACGACAGGAACGATTTGAAGCACTTCACAAAGCTACTGTACACAAAACAAATGGTAAGAAGAGTTCCAATGGATGTCATCCAAAACGCTGCAATAACCTTATTTATGTATTATGTCATCATGAATTACAAAGACACTTGAATCATGGAAAGCATTGAGTGCAACACACATCTACAATGGTCACTTTTTCAACTATGTTTTCATTCTGGATTAATCTATATGCCAGTTTGCCAAGCAGCCTTCACCACATGATGCCAAACAACAGCCATAGCACTGCAGCAACTTTTGAGTTTCCACAAATACCTGTAGGGTTGTTCACAGAGATTATCTGACTTCCTCAAATATGTGGTCTGATTTAGATTCTAATATCAAGATTGCTAGCCAGTAAATCAATGTATTGTATCAACAGTCATAGCCCTGCAGCAAGTATTAGTTTCCCATGTGTCTCTTTCCTGGAGAGAGAAAACGTCCTGGTGGTTTAGTTGTAGTGACAGGTTACAGTTAAAGCTACAGGTTTTGCAAATTAAAGCATTGATACAGACAGTTAAGAATGTTCATGAATAATGACTAAGTATCATGTAACAAAATATATTTCATCATATCACAACCGTTGTAATATCTAAATGACAGCTGAAACTATCAACTGATCGACTCCGTTTCAATTAAAAACAGTATTCAATTATAATATTTCTAAATCAAAGCGTTGTTTCATAAATGTCACCACCACTAAACTTTATTTGCGCTGTTGTGATTCATACAGATATCTGGATCACCACAAATATGTAATGCATATACTCTATGTAGATGTCATTTGATTTATTACTTGTTTATATCTATAGATATTTTAATTATTCTTTTATACTGCTGTTACTGTTGCTATTTTTTATATATTTCTTGGAGTGTATTCAGGCCTAATTTGTTTGTTGGTCGGTTTAAAATAGACATGAGATCATTAGCCTGTAAAGTTCTGCCTTTTTTTTTTTAGGGTGTGGATACAAACATGAGAACTCTGATTCAAATTAAACAAGCAGACTCTGGGCCAGTTCACTTCTGGTGTGAATATAACTGGCCTTGAGCCACAATAAACCAAGGAGCTGTGCACCTTTTTGTGCTTAATGAGCCACTTTACCCACTGGAAGTAGACGAGTCACATGGATAATCAGAGCTAATAGCAGCAGCCATGAGCCATGGACACATGTGAACCAATGAGGAACCTGAACGTCTCATTGACATTTGGTCAGATGTCCATATTACAAACCTCTGAATGAGCTGTTCTTGACAGTCAGCATTATTTTTTAAAACAGAATACATATTATATGAAATGATAACTGCACATAGGACCTGCATGTTTGTTTTCATCAACACTCACCGGCTCTGACTCATCCAACCCTCGATTTTTCTGCACTTCATCACATGCATGCTTCTCTTTTTTTATTTATTTTATTTAACCTTTATTTACTCAGGTGTGTCCCATTGAGATCACTGATCTCTCTCTCTCTCTCTCTCTCTCTCTCTTTACAAGTTTTGGTCCAGTAGTAAAAAGCGCAATGAGAATACAATCTAAATCAAATAAAAAATAAAGAAATTCTGAACCAAATAAAAGGAACAAAGGACTTTCCAGGTGTGATTAGACTCTTATACATCCTTTTACTTTCAAACTTTTTTCAGATGTTTCAGCTGCTTCTGAAATAAATCACAAGTTGTCATTTTCAGACATTTCTTTGTTGCCCATTCACGGGAATTTCAATTCTAGTTCTTATTCTTATTCTTATTCTTATTCTTATTCTTATTCTTATTCTTATTCTTATTCTTATTCTTATTAATTATTTATTTATTTATTTATTTATTTATGTATTTATTTTGTACTATGCACTCTATTGATATAAGCTGAATTCACGTTAATGGGGAAGTGAAGAAGGGGTAGGATTAAATAAGCTTATGCTTCATCCTACTCCTTTTCGGACATGTCATTGTGTATTATTATTAATATTATTATTATTATTATTATTACTACTACTACTATTGTTGTATTGATTATTGTTGTCATTCTGCATATGTTCGAAATAAAGCATGCATTAATTCATTCATTCAATAACTTAATTAAAACAAAGAAAACGATCATTAGATTCATCAATTCCTTTCAAATAGTCGATAGATACAGCTCTATTCTAAATTCTACAAACCAGTCAAGTTTTTTAGCCAACACAGAAATGTCTCTTTGACTGCACACACTGCAGTTTAACTGAACCAATGTGATTATTTCAGCCTCAAGATAAGCTCTGCTTCTCATAAATGATTATATAGCTGTAACTGCAAAAGCTAAATAGTAGAGGAAAGCTGCTCAACTTCACAGAACCAGATCTGGGAACTTCTCTTGACTATATAGTGAAGCTACTGCAGCCTATACTATTACTGAATGGAAAATAAACCCTGTGTGTATTTTAAGACTAAAAGAATTGGGGCCTCCATGTTAAGACGTGCAAAGTGTAGACAGTTCAAGCTGTCAAAACAGCTTCCAAGAGCATGTTCAGGAAGGTAAAAGTGCTTTTCCATTTTACCACAATTAGCAAACATAACGCTGACCAATTTCTGACTCAAATACATTTAATTCAGCACCTTATCTTACTCAGATTTTCCATTTTAAAGAATCTAAGCGCAGTATGTCGAAATACTCTTTGATGAAGACATATTTTTGGCTACTACACCATATCTTAATGCAAGGTTTCACCGTACACAAAGAGGTAGGTTTAGGTTTCATTAGATTTATGTCAGTAAGTAACAGCCAATCGTCCATATGCCTGGAAAGACACGTAAGAGGCAAATAATAAGAAGCAAAAGAGATAATGACGTCTCTAAGGAGGAGATAAGATGTCCATGACTTCTCTAAAACTATAAACTGATGAGATTATGTTTGAAACTAACATCTGTCCATCAGGCTCTAAAGATGAAAAGGTAATAATTGAATGGTTTCCCAAAATAAAACTACTGTGTTTTGGTGACTAAGAGTAGTGTTAGTGAGACAGGTCAGGAGTGATGAAAACATTTGGAAGCTGTTTTGTACCTTGTTTTGTAACCAAAGTATGTTTTTTTTTTGTTTTTTTTTCAGAAGATGGGGTAAGTTAGATTTTTAAAGGTGTTTTCAGGGAAAGTGTGGGTATATTCTGACATCATTTTTGCAGGTGTGATGAGAATCTCCTGAACGTGACAAGGAATAAAGAGGTGATTATTGATTTTAGGAAGAAGAGGTGTAAACCTGAAGATACACTGTACATTTTGCAGTGTTAATTTGGAGACAATGGGACCAAATACACTCTAGAAGAAGTTAAATAAACTCTCTAAGTGTTGATTTAACACTGCAAAATTTACTGTGTAGTATTATTCATGATGAGGACCTTTAAGCTGTGGACAGATAGTTTTAGATATCATTCAGATATCATGGTAATATGTTTAATTCTCAGCTCATATTAGATAGAAACACTGAGTCACTGGTCAAAAGTATTTTAGTGGGTTTTTTTGTAGTCTTTATTGTTATTTGATTGAAAGTATTTTAACCTTTTCACATAGAAAAGACTAGTTCAAAGCATAAAAGTGACTATTCACAAAAACATTAAAGCTGCCGTTCGTGCACATCCATGAAAAAACTGTTACTGTTACTATAAAATCTCAATGTGTGTTCATGAAAACCTACTTCTGTACTCGGAACAATTTCAGGGATAGTCACTGAATACTATTTAAATGGCAGCATAGACCTACAAGGTTAAAATCACCTTATCAATTGAGTTTAGCTAATAACATTTTTACCTGTATTACTAAATGATCTTAATATGTGTGTTGTGTTGCATGTTACTGTGTGATTATCAGAGGCCAATTTACAGTGGATTTTTAAAGACTATAATAATGATAGGTTGGGGGGGGGGGAATCTAACACTAAAAAGACATTATGCATGTATTCAATTAACCATCACTTCATAAAACTGTTGAACTGAATGAATAAATATCTAAATGAAATCCATTCCCTGAACATAAAATCCAAACTAATTAAATAATCAAAAACCTAGAGGAAGCATTTTTATCTCCCTAACAATTTTTTTTTCCCCCCACAAACTCAGTGTTTCCAGTTTTAAAACTTAATAGTATCTATCAACAAATACTGGAATAATCTCTGATACAAATGAAAATGTATAAAATGTCCTGTCAGACAGTAGTTATTTTTGAGTATGTGATAACTTAATTTGTATACTCCTTATTAATTCCTATCATCTGCCATCTGGATGAATTTCATTTAATGTTTTGAAATGTGTTGCATTAATGAGAAAAAAAAATAATTTGATACAGATCTAGTTAAGTGGGAATCTGAAGTAAACAAATACGAAGAAATAAACAAAATCATTATTGATGAAAATATGTTCAAATGTTTGGATATATGTATATATTTCAGTGACTATCCCTGAAAAAGCAGGAATATTTGTCATCAGACTCTTTAAAGTGTAAATAGTATTATACAAAGAGGTCTAATTCATGTGAGCTCAGGCAGTGCATGGGTGTTCTACTCATATTCCTAACGACTCAGGCTAATGATCAGCTGGATTATCTGACCCACTGACCGACCATAACAAAACACAGTCTCTACCATGTCAAGCCTGAAAGTAGGACAGGAGAGTTGGCTACTATAGTATAAAGAAGTCTGTTTGATTTGTCAGGTTGGTCAAACTGAACCACGGCTGAATGGAACACATTATCTCGAATAAAAAAATACAATAAAATAAAAAATGCATGAACACACAAGTGTCAGCGCTTCTTACATTTGTACGTGATTCATCCAAACTAGGAATTTCATTGATTTCCCCCGAGGATATGAGGTGGAAAACGACAGAAAAGTGAAACATGTGAATAGGATAGAGGAAACAGAGGATATATGTTGTCAAATACCAGTCATGAAACAGATTAGTATCGCAACAGCATATTGAGGACTTGGCAGTTTGCATTATGTCATATGGCCTGCCTCCATCATTGCGTTTAGCTTCCACTGCCAGAAATGCTCCCAGCTTTGTATGAAACTCTCAGGCTCTGTGCTTTCAGTCCAACATCCAGAAGAGTGGTTGATATTCTCTTTTTCTCTGCAGAGACACAAGTCCTTGCATGCATTTGTCCTCATATCATGTACATACCATACACAGTATCTACTGTTTGTGCACCTGAGGTCCATGCGACTCAGTGGAGAAGTTCTTAAGTTTTTTAGAACTTGACCCGAAATGAGAGACTTTGTTTGTAAAAGATAAGGGGCTTTGGTGGAGACATTGTCCTTGGTGCAAACCATGTGCAAAGGGACATTAGTCAAACAGACATTTATTTAGGAACTGCAGTTACACAGACACTAGTTCTTCAAATTGTGAAATTAATCATTTACATGGTTACTAAACAGTTACCCAGCAAGTTGTACAAAAGCAATCCCAATGAAGAGGGGACAACTTTTTAGTCCACAGGTTGTTAATGATATCTTTGTTCTGCAAAAAATGTTCCTGTTAAAGGAAATAAAATGTGTTTCATTACCGAAATGTAAATAAGAGCCTTTTATCAGTTCATAGTCTAACTAGTCTCCTTGTCATTGGTGACTATTGAAATAGTCATTAGTTGTATGTATATATATATACATATATATATATATATATATATATATATATATATATATATATATATATATATATATATATATATATATATAATCTGCATTAAACTACACTTCTCAATCCAATCAAAAATAACTTCCAATTTGGCCTAAATTAAATAATAAATGAAGCTACATGGACTGAATTTCTTTGGTTGATTATTGCATTTTATTGTTGAATTTTAAGATTCCATATAAATACAGCTAGGCAACCATGCAGGTTACACTTCAGAGTCTTCACAGTCAACCGTTCCCCTTGATGTTCACTCATAAACACACAAACATACACTAATGATCCGACCCACCTGGATGCTGTTTGTTTTTATTGCAGACACATTTTCTATTTGATAGTCTGAATTCTCTAACTCACAAACATTAACAGTTATCTTGACTGATGGCGCTCTGCCAAGCCTGTACTCCAGCCAGCTTCACTCCTTGCTTGTTTTGGAGTTTGTGCCAGGTCAGGTGACTCTCTTTACCCATTGAGAATGTTCCAACATTCATCAAACTCTACAGTGAATACTTACACTTAAATAGGCTACAACCTTCACTAAACGACTACCTCTCATCCACATTTTATCATACCTGTGTTTTTAAAGGCTGCACCAGCTAATTTATCGATGAGCACTATTTAACTACTACTAAGTGGTTTATCAGCATCTATTATAACATTATCATATTCTTTTTTTTTTCTTGAAAAATATGGTGTTTTCCTATATTTAATTTTCAGATGTTGATGTTAATAAAAACTCAGGAAATGCAAAGGTTATTATATCAAAACAGAAAAAGCAAATATCAGTAATTATATAAAAACAACTCTCTAGTCTCTACACTGTCATTTATCAAATTACATGGGTATTGCTGTTGATTAGGGGGGGTGTATTGGGAAAAAAAAAAATCTAGCGATATAATGCAAATTACAATACTAGGATCACAATACAGTATATCATGATTTTTATATGAATTATTAAAATGTATTGACACGATTACAGGTTCAACAGGTATTAAACGTTTTTAATCAGGAGATCCTTTTGGGTAAAAATAAGCTAAAGAAAAGAAGGATTTAAACATCATTGTTAATCTATGCAGACTAGGAATCTGAACATCTATTCAGGATACTTGGACAAACTGTAACTGGTGTCTTTTGGTACAACAGGTATGTGATGTTTCACTCATAGTCTGCCAGGCAACAATTCCCATGGAACACGGATGGCTGGAAAACCACACTGTGTCAACCGGGAATGGAAAAGAAGAGGGAGTGATAACGATACATGGAGGGAGGAAAAACAATAGTCACAGAATATAGAGAAAAAGCATGAGGAGAGTAGAACAGGAAGACGAGAGGTTATTGAGTTCACACTTCTCTTGTTCATCATCCACTCCGATCCCCACTGTGGTAGTAAATGAATTCTACAACATCAGTGCCGCTTGACCACAGCTGACCCGCAGGCCTAAGTTACCGTCAATCACACTTCATCCCGTCATCCTTCAGGGCCTTTAGCGCTCACCCTTCTCCAATCAACCCACATGATAACCCTCTCCAGCAATCCCCCATTACTGTAACATTCCTATCCTCATGCAGCAGCTCCTCTCCATTACATAACCACTGAGCCTCTGAGTGTGGTGAGCTAATGAGCTCTGACAACTCCTCCAGAGGCACTTCCCACTTTCTCTTTACACTGTTTCTGTACCACTACACTGGTTAATGTTGGGTCCCTACCTGAAAACACAACAGCTTTAAAGGTTTGAGTCGTACTTTTACATCATTAGCAGAACAGATGAGTAGAATTGGAAGCATTTTTGTCCATTAAATGAATAAATAAATATTGTATTGTTTCCTATTTGCAGCCTTTTCTTACAGTAACTACAGAAATATCAGGACTTGCCAAAACAGAAGTTGAAGTATCACAATCAAGCTGACAATTGCCTTTGCAAATATGTTCTTCAATAGACAGCCAGCTGCAATAATGCGTCTTCATATGTGGTTTTATAGCAGATTACTTTATCGAGTGCTCATTCCCATCAGCTAAAATAACCATCTGGCTCTTTCAACTACAATGGAAACAGAACAGTGGATTGACTTCACTGATGGGAGTAGGAGTGGGAATAATGCTTTAATGAAGACATAAAGAGTGATTTATTCAACTTCAATAAACGTTCAAAGAAACATCTTGAAAAAATGTGTCTCTCAGAAACACAAAGAAACCAAACCCTTAGCTACTGCCAAAAAGGATAGGAATCATGACAATAACAGATATATTAAAGACGGTGGTGGCTGGTGAAATTATTTTTTGGATGCATTATAACCACATATCCCCACTGGAATACACCAGAGTACATGTATTGCTATTTTTTTTAAACATTACTTTAAATTAAAATGAAAAGAAATACACGATCACATCATGTTTCGTTTTATATCTAAATTACACCCATGACTTGATGTCAAAGTCAGGCATGTCCTTAAGTGTCTTTTCCACTGATAATATGGATAATGCTTTTAGACCAGAGGCAAATGTAGTGCAAGTAGATCATATGGCATTAAAAAAAAAAAAAAAAAAAAAAAAAAAAAAGTTAATCTATGGGCTAAATGATATTGATGGTACTGCTCCAGCTTGGACGGTTGGTCACTCATATTGTAGTTGTCCATCTTACATCACTGAGCAACCACTAGTGTGCATACAGGGAGGATTTTTTAATATATAGTGGAGGTGCATCATTTAGTCTTGGTCATTTTAAAGGTAGTTCACAAGCAGAAAAGGTGTGTTCACCCTGGTTTAGATGACCTTATGTAACATTGCATTACTAAGAAAGGTGTTGATTCTTATCAGGATGTGAGGTTCACTCCTGTAGGTAGTCCTTTGGGTGCAAAAACTTGCACCCAGACACTCTCCTATCTCCTTTATTGGAGAGAGAGAGAGGGGGGGGGGGGGGGTTATCTTCCATTTACAACAAGAGATTATATGATAAAGGGAAAGCCTTGGGTGTAGATTTTGAATTGTCAAAAAAATTAAGATGCAAATAACAAATAACTTGTCCTTTATTCCATAACGAGAAGAAACAACCACAAAAAAAAATCTAAAAGTAAATGAGCGGACGGACTGATGGACGTATGGACGGACGGATAGATTTATTTTTGTCCTCGTCTGTTCTATCTATGCTCCATGTTGTTGAGTCAATGTTTAAAGGTGGCAAACTAAGGAGACAAAGCTTCAATTCAAGGAAGTTTTAATTCAATATATGTTTAATTGATTTCAGTCAATCAATCAATGATTAATTATGTAAGACCTCAGTTGAATGCGATGTGCTCCTTGTTTAGTTTTTTTGTCATGTTGCTGAAACACAACCTAAAGTGGCCTAGTTTAATCATGGCTCAAATGTAACCTCAACCGCAGCTTAAAGTTACATGGATTTCGTGAAAGTGGATGTTAAACGGCTAAACCAATGTAGTTAACATGGAGTTTGTGAGGATTTTCCCTTTCACATGACCTCCAGTACATATATTTTGGACTTGGACCCAACCCTAACTGTAAAAAGAGTTAACGGATTAATAAAAAATATGACAAGACAGAAGTGCATTGTACCTCTCGACCTTAATAAGACAGATTTCATTTATTCCAATGGCTCCAGGTGAAATGGTCTAATAAAACCTTTACTTTATTGTAATATGTGGATTCCTTACAGACACTAAAATAATAATATCAGTGACAGAAAAAGCCAAGAGCCAATCATCTACGTATTTCTGAGGTACTATTTCCCCTCAAAGTTACTCAGTCCAGGTAACAATAATAAAAGCTGTGATAGACGTTCAGCCTTACTTTTTTTTTTTTTTTTTTTTTTGTCTGCATTTGTTCTCATTGTTTAACACCACAGAGAGGGTGTCAACATTGTTTGAGATCATTGCATTTTTTAGTCTTGCAGCCAAATATTTTAATATTTAGTGCATGTGTGTGACCATCACCGGTCCTCCCTGAAAGCTGAGCAGACATCCTTTATTAGAACTCACTATTATAAGCCAGGGAGGGCAGTGCTACACCTCAGTGATGTGTGGGGGAAACGAAGACTGGACAGGACAGACAGGACGAACAGGGAAAGAGGTTAATAGGCGGTGCTATTGCAGTTAAAAGATTGAAAGGTGGTGTGTTATTCCCAACTTTTAACTGTCCATTAATAAAAATAAATAAATAAATCGAAAAAAGAGAAGAAAACCAAAACAGCACAAAAGAAAAAGAGAGTCAATAAATAAATAATTAAACAAAAACGGTACTGAACATCATAGTTGTGGATGACTTGATAGTGTAAAATAGAATGCAATAGAATAGAACAGAACAGGCCAGAAGGGGACACCAGTGCAAGAAGAGAATGAGTTTAGGGTAGAAATCCTGGAGAGATTTTCAGCACATTCTGGCGGGTCCCATCATTCACTGAAATGGAACTCAGCAGTAGCTGGCAAGACCCAATCAAACATGCAAGTGCGAAGGACCCCGAAGCCCAGACGTTCAGCCTTACTGTTAAACATCCACAGGATAGAACACACACTCCTCTTATACTACAGGAATATTTCATATTATTAAAAAAAAAAAAAAAGAAGAAGAAGACGTAAAATGGCACCAGGAAAGTATTGTTTGTTCCTTTGTCCCAAAGGATATTCTTTATTTGTATATTTTAGCAACTTAAGTATGTTGTGATATGTCTCCAAGCCTGACTTTTTTTGGAATGTTGGGAGGAAAAAGGGCAATTATGTGCTTTAAGGCTCCAACCTACATTTAGGTTAAGCAGCTGTGGGAAAATAGGAGACAAATGAGATTGAGAGATGCAGCTCTTCAAAGCATAAAAGCCACAAATTATGGATCCGGTGTCTGACTGTTTTGAGTGTTCTATTCTTTTCGGTCTGTGACAGTGTACCAGATGTGACTACAACCAAATTGTAGAAGGCTGAGGAAAAATCTGAAGCTAGTAGTCATATCCACGTGGTGCTTTGTATGCTTGAAAGGAAAGGCCACTAAATAACATCTTCATATTTCTCCCTCCATGACTAAGACATAAGTATGCGCTTATTACGTGACTGTCCAAACAATACAAACATGTTATGGGCAGAAAAAAGCTGGATGTGAAGCCTGAGAAGCCAATTACATTCATCGTTCATGACTGTGCATAATTTAGACCAGAATGACTCCAAAGTTAATGGTGCTTGAGTGGCTGATTGATGCGTACTTCCTGAAGCCACAGAGACTGTGCCCAAGACCTCAAGAGTCCCCAGAGGAGATCAGGTATAGCAGCACAGCCTCTCACACCATCTGATGTTGCTCTTACATCCTATTCAAAACCTCCAATAGTGAATGGAGGTGAAGTCACAGGTCACTGGAACCCTCTCTCCTACAAATTACACTGACATTTGACGAAACTACAAGTACAATGACCAAGGGGCGGAGCTAACCATTCGTGGGGCCCTAGGCAAAATATAGACATGGGGCCAGACATGAGGCCCCCCATTCTGTACACACACACACCAAGTAACGGTGTGAGTGAGAGAGAGAGAGAGAGAGACATTAACAACAGATGGGGTTATGTGTGATGGGACAAATATTATTTAGACATTAATTCAGTTTATTCTGCTGATATTTTGTGTTTTTCCATCGAAAAAACGTTTTATTACTTTACACCAGTAACAAATTAAAATTGGGTTTTTTTTTGTGTGTACCATTACTGGGCTAGTCAGATTGGGGGGGGGGGGGGGGGGATTGCACGAGTTTGCCTGATTGAATGTCTGCCCCTACCAATAACATTTGGGTGTAAAAGTAAGGAATGAGATATTAAAGCAAAGCGTCACAGACTGTGGTAAAATGGACTTAGTTAAAGATATGCATTTTATCGACTATTTTTTATGTTGCACTACATTTCAGAGGCAACATCACTGTATTTTTATTCCAATTTTACATCCCCGCAATTTTTAATGTTTACGATAAAACATTTCGTCATGAGTTGAGAAATGTAGCCTCCTTCTTAACATACAGTATGGTTACATGTACATCTAAGCCAAGCTATTGGCAATAACTAAGCTAAGCGTTTAACTGGAGTTTCAATTTATCAACTGAGGTACATTTGGCTACAAAACACTAGGTGGCGCTACACGCCCGTTCACATTGGCATTCTTCTGGTTGGCGTCATTGATAAAGAACAATTAATAAACAAACGTGGCAGATTTGAAGCTGATGTAGTAAAATGAGGAGAATAACACTGGGATGAGTATGTGAATGACAATTATGCAGCAGCTCAGTATAATTCACACACACTATACACACTGATCATGTCCAATAGAAACTACGTGCTGCTTCTTGGCTGTTACTTGTCGTCTTCTTCTTCTCCTACTGTGACTCTGGTTACTTCCAAAAGGAGGAGTGGCCGGGCCAGTCGATAGTCAAGCTAACTGTAGTTCTCGTATACATACCGGAAAAGCTCGACTTACAAGTAAATTATCTGGCATGAATAGTCTGATTTCAAAAGCTACAGGACTATAGTCTAAATAAGATGTATATATGGCTTTTATATAATTTTGATATTAGCTGGACTGCAATAATTTTAATTTCTCTAAGGGCAAGTAGATGTACTGATAGATGAACTTTTGGAAAAACATTATTTTTTATTAGACTAACAAGGAACTAACAAACTTAATAAGCTAAAAACAAGCCTTTTTAGACACATGGTTCTCATCATGATGCATTGGTGTAGGTTAAAGTACACAATAGTTTATAGAATAATTCAAATTAAACTTTAAATGGTGTCAGTAAAAGTCAATAAATACATTCATTCAGAAGCCATATTAATCCAAAATATGTCACATTGACCATTTTACTCTATAATAACTCTTACTTTAATTCCATTTTGTTGATAATACCCACTGTGATGGAATGTTTGCAATGTTTACATGCTATCCTACTTAAGTAAAGGATCTTCGGCAGCTACTGTCATAGTTATACATGTAACAAATATCTTTGCAACTCTAGATGAGTCATGTATAATAAAGCGGCTGATAGCACATTAGAGTGAGGCAGGTGGTAGGTGGAGACCATTTCAGCTGTAAATACACCAATGGAAGGCTAACAAAAAGCAGAACTCAACTTCTTTTAAGAATGTGTGGTTTGGCCTGAAATCCTAGTCGTTATTATTATTGTATTAAAGTAAGTGTTTGCACCGTTATGAGACTAAAGGTGGTTCACACTGGCACCCTTTGGAGTCAAATTTCAACTAAACCTGCAAAACAACTATCTTCACTGTTGATTAATCTGCTGATTATTTTCTTGATAAATCGATCTTTTTTTTTCTTTTAGCAAATGTCAGAAAACGGTGCAAATACAAATAAATATTTCTCAAAAGCCAACATATCTGTTTGAAATGTCTTGATAGATCCAAAACGACTAAAATATTCAGTTTATCTATGGACTGGAATATATTCACATTTAAGAAGCTGCAATAGGATCATTTTGACTTTGATATTCTTAAAAAAAAACTTCTTCAAATCAATTACTATTAGAACAGTCCACTATTTTAATGTATTATTTTAAGTAATGTCAACTATCGGAGCATGTATCCCACATTCCACATATGAGACGGATGTACCGACGGTGAACCACTTTTTTTGACACTTGCACTGTCATCTAAGAATGCATTAGATACCAGCTTCCTTTTTCTTTTGTTTGTTCCTTATGCCCGAGCTGCCTCACCCTGGCCAAAGAGCTCAAATGACTTGTGTGAGATTTACCCGCCCATTGTGGCGACTAAACAGCATCAATTATGATACAACGATTGTGCCTATCTGCAGGTCAAAGGTCTTGGCCAGCCTGTGATAGAGCAGTAAAGTGTTGACCCAGTGCCAAGTGTTCTCCAGAGGGAAAACCTACACTTCTACATTTACAGTACCACTGAGGAGATCAATGGACCAGTCGCCTCCATTCTGCTGAACTAAGGAAAACCATTGAGTATCTGTAAACAGAGGAGTGAATGTGTGGAAGCGTGCATGTGTTCACCGCAAGAGTGACGTTGATTTACTAAATCACTGTTGGTGACGTTTACTTCTCCTCTGAAACAGCAAATACTCATTATTTCCTGAGAGTCACATGCTTGTCATATATTACTGTGGTGTTCAGCATACTGGTTTCCATTAAAATGAAGGTAATTAAAATGAAGCAATGCATGAGGCAATTTTTTTGGGGGGGGTTGTTTTTGTTTTTCATTCAATCAGATCTACATCTGACATCACTGTAACCTCACTCTGAAACCAATTTAACAGCAACTCTTTCTACAGCAGAAGGATTTACAAAGGATTTCGGAGTCTACACCTGAGAAAAAAGATCAATTTGGCAAAACCAGTGTTGGTTTATCATCAAGCCCTCGAGGAGAGGCTCCAACATTACCATGACTAGAATAGTAATACCACCCACCAGCAAAGAGGAGAAAGTGCTGTCACTACCCATGGCAACCGTAACAAACTTTATTCATTCATTAGTCATTTAATGGGCTTTAAAGCACAGCCACTAGAAACCCACAAAGGGAAAAGTAATCAGTGTCCTAGTCAGGCCTCAGTCAAGTTTGGCACAGGAGGGTTTCACACAGCCAGGACTTCCATCACTTCACTGATGAAACTTGAATGACCTTAAGAAAACTTTTAGTTAAGGGGACAGTGAGTGGGGTTTCTTCATCAGTGTCTAGGTAATTGAATGAGGTAATTTATTATAACTCTTACGATGAAACTATTTGGCTCGACAGTTACATGAGAAAAGGTAAATTCACACAGAGAAAATGAGGCGTGTGCAGTGGACTTACAGCTGGGAAAGGTTTGAGTCGCAAAAAAAAAAAAATTCAAGATCACAATGAGATATAGTTAATAAGTATGTGAAATACTAAAACACATACAGTGGTACTTACAAAAGACCTAGCTAACGAATAATCCAAGTAACGCAAACTCAATTTTTCATCTCTGAATACGAAGAAAAATTCAATTAACGAAACGAAACCCCCGAGACATAAATATGTACTTTACTATACTACTGTACATAACTACGTAATGTACGTACTTGACTATGAGGGAGCTACCCATGATGCTTTTCGTGACCCTTTGACCCTCATTCATCACAGAGTTACTGTTGTTTGGTGAGTTTTTCCCAGTGTGCTCATTTAAACTTTATTACAGTACGTATTCGCTATTCATCAGGAGCCCAAAGAAAGTGATTTGCGGTGCAAATGAAAAGAAGAAGTTGGCTGCGTTATCAATAGAAGTCAAACAGGAGATGATAAAAAAAAAAATTCCAAAGTGGCACACGGTTGAGTGATATTGCAAAGAAATATGACCGAAACCTGACTACAATATTGAAACAGAAGAATGCGCCATCCCGATTCTGGCTGTCCACATGTCAGATTCTGGCTGTCCACATGTCAAAGTGTCCTTGGGCAAGGCACTGAACCCTGACTTAGGCTCCCAATAGGTCTGACAGAACCTTAGAAACCTCCTGGTGTATGAGTGAAGGTAGAAAAGTGCTATAAAAGTACCATTTACACACTACACACTTTATTTGGCTCATCACCAAATGCATGGTTATTAAGTACAGACATGAAATAAATGATGGTGGACAGAAACATGCATGACTAGAGATACAATTGTCCTAAAAACAAAAACAAAAAAAACTAAAGAAACTTATTTCATTATCCATCTTTATTCATGCTGTAACATAGTTGCATAAATGTGATTTGGAAACTAGTTTTGGCACACACAATCACACCAAACAAGTCATTCACATCAATATCCTACATCTTACTTCACAGTCTCTGTATTCTGTCAGAATAAGTCAATGTTATTCATCCTCTAAATGTCCATATGATCCAACTTTCTAAACTACCTGTGGGACAGATTGGCGCGATCTCTCTATACAGTAACTATCCACAACACTCTTCAGTGTCAGTTTTAAAGCACAATTTTTCAAACTTTCCTTTCACCCATGACCACTTGAGAACTCCTCTGTACTCCAGTTTTTTGGAGGCAGATCACCGGTTCTCCTTTACCCACTCTCTCCCTGTTGCTCAACCCGAGAAAAAGCGCCATGTTGAGGCTCCGGCGGCGCAGATGAGCCCGGTTCGAACCAAAACACGACCCCAAAAAAAAGGGGTTCTAGAGGAGGACTTACCTTAGCGATGGCTTTTCTATACCTCATCGCGGCTTGTTCGATGAGACTGTGGACTTTAATATCCCCATTTCCACAAGGGACGACCACCCTGGTCCTCCCGAAACACACCGTCACTTTCATTTCTCCTCCGCTGCGTTAATTCCAATGAGGAAAAAGCCGCATCGAAACGGTCATAAACATCCCCCTCTGCGCCAAAAAAAAACCTCCAGAAAAAAAAAACTACAATCCTCAGCTGTAGACAAGTGATCGACGGTGTAGTTGTGTCCTATGTCCTGTGTCCTCGGTGGTGAAAGAAGCCCAGCATTAGGATCCAGCGGCAGGGCTGGGTGTCGTCCTCCTTATGCCGTGTTGACTCACTTCTACAGAAAGTTCCCAACAGAAAGAGTGTGCACCCACAGCACACTACTGGACTGACACTAAAGAGTGCGCACACACATGTCACAGCAAGTGTTAAGAATGCTGACAACATCAGCCTATGCACAACTGACGCAAAATCTGTCAAAAGTTTCTGCACATTTTTTTTTTTTTTTGTATGCATTAAACAGGACCATGGATATGATAAACGATCTGTGGTTGAAATGATATGTTTAGATTAGATTAGATTATTTGATCAGAAACGAATGACGAAAAGCATCTATTTATCTAATACCCAGCTAGCATGTCCATGTGAGCCCCAGGTGGGTTACATTTGGGCTGCATGTGGGTCCCATGTGGGTTTGTCGACAGTTTCCATGGTGCACCCACATGTTTTCCCCTTATATCAGAATCAATTTATTTTTCATACTATTTATTAAAGATACACAATATATTGTTTGAGCGTCGACATCGCAATGTAGGTGTCACATCTCAGGTCCTGCAATTTTATTTATTTTTTTTAAATGTATTTGTATTTTTTTATTTTTTATTTTTTTTACATTTATGTATTTATTTTAAAATATGTTTTTTTATTTATTTTTATTATTGATTTAATGTGTACGTTTTTGTCTTTTTTATTTATTCATTTATTTTTATTTTGTAATTCTTAAAAAATGTTTGTTTATTTGTTTATGTATATATGTATGTATGTATGTATGTATGTATGTATGTATGTATGTATGTATGTATGTATGTATGTATGTATGTATGTATGTATGTATGTATGTATGTATGTATGTATTTAGTTATTTATTTATTATACATTTTATTTAACCCACAGGTGCATGAACAACCAGACCTGCACTCTTCCATGAGTTGGGTCAAAAATGACCCCATTTCGAATTCAATTAAATTTTGAGTGGAAACGGATTTTAGTTTGTTTAGAGTCTATTGTTAATGCCATATTATCATATGTGCCATTTGAACCCCCCCCCCCCACACACACACACACACACACACACACACACACATGCGCAAGTGGCACACACATTTACAAACATGCTCTGAAATCACTAATCGAGTGAGTTTGATTTTATATTTTATTATCAAATCTATTCTTTTTTCACACAATAATCAGTGTTTGCTTGCTAGCTTGGTTAGCTAGAGTTAGCACAGTAAGCTAGTGTAATAAAACAAGTATAGAACAACATAGGTTTGCAATAACAACGACCTTAATTTTCTTCAGGTCAAAATTGGATAAAACTGGAAACAGCCGGGGTTTTTTTTGGTTTTTTTTCTATTATTCATTTAAACACAAAAAAGGAAAACTGAAAAAAAATGCATCACTATCTGTTTTTTTTTCCATTTTGGATTTGGAAACAAATTATGAAGAAAACAAGTTGTTGGTTTTTTTTTTTTCATTGTCTTATTTTTGGTTTGATTTTGAAAACTTTAGAATTAATTCTACACGGATTCTTTCACACACTGGTATCCTTAGCCTCAGCATGCGCAACATGGTAGAAGACGACCCAAGAACGCCACCATCAACATCCACATCCTCAACATCAACGCCATCAGCTTCAAATGATTGTGGTGAAGGGGTGAAGATGAAAGCAACCACCCCTGGCCCTATTTAGAATTAGATCCAATGAAGTGCCTATACTCTGCCTCCCCCAAAAATGTCAAATACTGGCCTACAATAATGTACTGTCAAATTTGAAGAAACTGAAGTTTACCATTAGGCTTAAGCAGCTACTTATAAGGACAGTGTCCCAGTAAGACACATACAACGTTTTTTTTTTCTGTATTTAAATGTTTCAGATAATAAACAATATGGTATTCAAACTTTTGACTGCTTTCTTTAACATACATGGTAGTTTTTAATTTTACTCCTACATTGCACATCCAAAAAAAAAAAAAAAAAAGTCGCACATGCAGTATTTGACTGCACCACCTTTGGTTTTGGTTACAGGAGACATTTACTTTGGCTTTTTTTCCACCTCGTAGTGACGTTTATTATATATTTTTTTCCATCCATAGTTGCATTAATTAATCTCGCCCAACATTGGTTAGAGGAAATTATTTTAATCAGTGTGTCTGTCTGTCTATGTGTCTGAGCTCAGAGACATATCATGCTGTAACTCAATGAATTTACTCACCATGAAAATACATGGGTATTTACATGTAGCTAATCCGCATCAGATGTAATGATCCATTTGAGTAAAAGTCAAAGGTCAAGGTAACACCAATTATGAGAATTGTAGAAGTCTTCATTCCGCATTGTTTGGTACCAAACTGAAAGTTCTGTGACCCTTCGTTCATGACTTATAAACGATAATGTGATTTTGACCTTTTAGTTAATTTTTCCATAAAACAATGTGGAAATAACATGAATGTATTTCATAAAAATATTTAAATATAAATTGTGGCTTGAATATATTCACATATTCTAATCTCATCTCCCCATGGTGTGTAAAACAGAAATTATATTAAATAAATATATTAAATCTTGCACATCCTTGCTATATGAATATTGCATAATGTGCATACTATTGCAATAATGATTTTTTTTATATATATATTTATTATGCAGCCCTACTTCAGTTAATGATATATTTTTACTGGCAAAAGACACATTTATTTGGTTTTCAGTGCTTTTGATATTATTACCCTCAACTTTAATGTGAACTTCAATGAACATTTACACGATCACTCAATTGAATAGAGGAAAATACCTGTTTTTTCACTTAAAAATGTTAAATATAGAGGATAATATTAGAATAAATGGTGATAAATCACTTAAGAAATGTTAAATATAGAGAAAAAATATATTGGAATTGGGGGCTGTGTATTAACCAATGATAAATAGATATAAAATATATAACTTTACAGTGACTAACATGTGCTCAGTGTGAATGGATCATGGAGTGGAGAAACTGGCATTAAAGTGGCCCAAGTCTGATTCTTTTTTTTTTTTTACTCTGATCACATGGAATCTGACCTTTCACATCCACATGATCCTCAATTAAACACAGATCAGATATTTTTCAATGGGACCTGAGTCTGAACAATTAAATCACAATTAATGCCACTTTCATAACACTTTTCATCGAGATTTATCACAATTTCACGGAACAGAGTTGCTCACATGATATAAAGTAGGTCAAATGCATCATAAGCAATAAAATAAATCCAAAACATCACATATAACAATAAAACACTGACAGGAACCTTTTTACTGCACAATAAATAATGACAATATGTGCATATTATATTTTAAAAGTAAGGTTTTAATGGGATCATTTATCTTTAGTGAAATATTGTCCCTGTACATATTATCACTCTTACTGAGAGGAATGATCTGAACAGTTCTTACTCCATTATTTTTGTGGATGTGGCTAAATTCAGTTCACACTGGAATCTAATATTGGCCACACTTTAAAAAATGTGAAAAGCCAAACATAAAAAAAAAAAAAATGCAGCTTGGGCAGTAAATCAGAAGGCAGTGTGAAGCCTCTGAGTAGTAAGTCTTAGAAAGTCTGGGAATACCTGATCACACTGGCTGTGTTACAACTATTGGACTTTAATTTATGGACGAATCAAATGACTGTCTTGATGATTCAGCATTTGGATGAGGGAGCAGATGTTTTTTTATCTTGAAGTGGATGCATGAGACATAATGAATGTGTTGAACTTCCCAGCAGAATAAGCCAAAGTAGTCGTCATATGCTGCTAGGAAGAAATCAAAGCACGTCTATTAGAGAAAAAAAAAAAACCCAGTCCAACTTAACAGCACTTATTCAACAGTTCACAAAGCACATTGTACATTAACATCATAGATAAATTATTTAACCAAAGTTCAGGATGAGAAAAATGCCCAAGGCTGGAGTTACAGTATGTGACCCAATTTACTGATGAAAGCTTCAACCTTTCAGCAGAGTTTACTATACACCCCTGCAGCCTCTATTCTTTATGAACCAATGTACTTTGAATGAGTGAACATGAACACCAGTGCAACATGGGTAATCCCCTCACGCAAGAGCAAAGGGCCTCAAAGATAAAGTATTATAAAATACTGCTATGTTTTACCTTCAGTGTTTTGTTTTTTTTCTTTCGCTGCTGTAATAAGAGCTTAGATGTCAAATGATCAGACCTGTTTAGTGATCAGGCTGAATTCCTCCTCTAAAGCTAAACCCTTGAAGACATAATAGGACATGTTAATATACAAGTAGCTTTTTCTTATTCAGCCCGTCTGCCAGGACATACAATGAGTCTTTGTGTTGCTCAGAGAATTGATTTCCTGACCTTGTGGCACAACAGTTGTTCATTCATTTCACTCCAGATCATACACTACCCGTCCCCCTCAAAAAAAAAATAAAAAAAATAAAATAAAATAAGTGGCACATGCAATATTTCACTGCACCACCTTTGGTTTTATTACAGAAGACTGATAGTTCAGACCCTTCCATGGGTAAATACTTTAGTGGTTAATAATGTTTCAACTGGAGCAAGTTATTTAATCTAACTGTTGCAGTCAGTGTCCTCTCATGTCTGTAATGTTTAACAGATTGGACACCACCAGGGTTGATCAGGGTCATCAGGCTTGTGAGAGAATACTTCAGGGACCATGGGACATCATTTTCACACAAAAAATTAACCTCCAAAAAGTCCAGATTCTAATTTGGGATGATGAAGAAAAGTCGATGCAACAGTCTGATCATCATCATCATCATCATCATCATCATCATCATCATCATCATCATCATCATCATCATCATCATCATCATCAATAATCAAAAAATTAAAGGTAGGGTGGGAGTACTTGGAAAAAAGTTCCTGCAAGATATATTTTGAAAGTATGCCTCTTCGTCAGCCCACCCCCCTCCAAAACCACGCCTTCAAAAATACATCAACATGCTACTGTCTGGAGCGATCACTGAGGTTCACAAGCATTCATCAGAAATCAACGTCAATTATCATTTTAAATAATCAAACAATAAGTAACATTTATCAGTTTGTGTCACATGAAGCTTAGCTAACAAAAGGTTTAGAAGCATGAAATAAACACCATGAAAACTAATGGATAAGGATAATAGTTTATGGTGTTACAGCAGCAGTTTACACACAGTGTTGGTAACTTAGCAAAACCTGCTGGAACATTATTTATCGCTGACAGAGTGAATATGATACCCATAAGTGATTAGTATGTCCAAATATTATATAATCATAACGGTATAATCTTACCTATGGAGTAGAAACATGGTTGCCTTAGCATTAGTTTCGAGCCCCTTTTCCTTTTTCAGTTGACGCCAGCGCTGGAAAGTCATAGCGATTCCCACCTTTTGTCCTGTTCTGTTCTTCGCTCAGTTAACCTCATTGGCCGTAGCTTTTTCAAACACAGTTTTTACTTTGGTTTTGCTTCTGGTTGTCGTCTTTTCTGCCATAGTTGTTTATGTGAACACCCAAAAGTTTCAAGATTCAAGATTTTATTTGTCATTGTCAAGACAATGAAATTAGGTTAGAGCAACAGCACTGTGTTGTCTGTACCCAGTAAAAAAAAAAAAAAAAGTGTTATGGTAAAAAGTTCTATGTTGCAGTGTCCCCACAATCCCCACCATAACTAGAAATGAATAGACATTTATGTCACACCCCCTCCCCCAGTCATCAATCATCAGTTCAGTAATAATAATAATGGATTAGATTTCTATAGCGTTTTTCAAGGCACCCAAAGCGTTTTACATAATTGATCCATTATTCATTCACTCTCACATGCTCCCTCTGGTGGTGGTAAACTACATATGTAGCCACAGTTGCCCTGGGGCAGACTGACAGAAGCGTGGCTGCCATTTCACGTCTACGGCCCCTCTGGCCACCACCCAACATTCATGCTCATTCATACACCAGTGTGAGTGACACTGGAGGCAAGGAGGGTAAAGTGTCTTGCCCAAGGACACTACAGACTGACTTGGCCATAGCTGGAATCGAACTGCCAACCCTTCAATCAATGGACGACCCGCTCTACCAACTGAGCCATGGCCGTCAAAGGTCTTTATGAGTTGAGTTGAGCAGACGGGTGGGGGAGGGGTGGACTGATATTTGATGGACGTATCAGTAAAGATGATCAGTACAATGATTGGCCAGTTTTCCTCTGGTTCCACCTTCTAGACTGGACTAAAACATTTTGGGTTTTTTGCAAACATTCTATTTTAGTGCGTGATATGGGATCATGAAGAAGTTTTCAAACAATATGGTAAAAAAAAATATTCCCAAAAAAAAAATCTCCCACCCCACCTTTAATGCAACGAGGGAAAAAAAAATACAATGAACCTTATTGTGACACTACAAAAGTATTTTATGGCAAAAAAAAAAAAAAAAGTCACAGTAAATGTCTCCTGTAATCAAAACCAAAGGTGGTGCAGTGAAATATGGCATGTGTGGCTTTTTTTGGACGGGCAGAGTATGTTTGCATATTCAATTCACACCAAGGCCAAGTTGAACACACCATGTACTGTATGTGTAACAGTAGTGGAGGAAGCAGTCAGATTCAGGGACAGTACTAATATTAAACAGTGAAAATATACCGAGTACAAATGTATGTTTATTATATGAGGGTGTACATATTCTACATCAGTTAAATCACTCTTTGTGCTTCAGTAACGATAACATCAAAAGATTCATTCATTTTCCCTAGTGCACCTTTGTTTAAAAAGATAAAAATGCTGACCGTATATGATATAAACAGACTACAAATTAGTCTCTTGATGTTTAAAATAATAAATAAATGCTCCTGTCTTCTTTAAATTTACCACGGTACCTTCTTATTAAATTCAGATATCCACATCCACATTACTTGACCCTTTAACTCCTGAGATTTTAGCAGTTTCACAGTAAAAAAAAGAAAAAAAATAATAAAATAAGCAACAAAACGAATAAAAACAGCCAAAGTCATCCAATAAAAATGAACAAAAAATGAATAAACCAAGAAAAATAATAAGTAACATGAACAACGTAAGACACAAACAGAAGAAGAAAAATTGAAGAAAAATTGTAAAATAAAAAACAAAATGTAGACAAATAAACAAAAATAAGCAACAAAAGGAACAAGAAAAACTACAAAAATATTTACAAAATAACAAATAATATGAAACAATTTGCCGAGCAATTAAGTTAAAAAAAATTAAATTTTTCTGAATATTTAAACTAAACAATCCCTCAGCACTGACACATCAGGGGTTAAAGGGTTAATTAATGCAAAATCAAACCAACAACAATTTACATTCATGTACAGAGCTCCTTAATGTTTGGAATAACTTGGATAAATCATTAAAATGATGTCCCTCCTTTGCTACTTTTACAAGTCATACTAAAGCTGCATTTATAAATAACCCCACATGTTCCTATATTTTACGTATTTTACTTTTTAAAGCCTATATTTAATTCATTGTTTCATTTTAAGTAATAGTATTTTTTTGCATTTGGTTTTTATTGTATTGTTGTGTTTACTTATTAAGTTATTTTCTGTTTATTTGATTCATTTGAAGTGTGAAGTTGAAGAAGAAGGGAAGGGAGGCATCTATATAAATATAATATTAAGTTTTTGGCCTCGCTTGCACTGTTATATTTTATTTGTTTTTATACTTGGTCCTGTATTTGTCATATTTTAAAGTGTGAAATAAACTAAAGTATGAATAGAATAGAATAGAATAGAATAGAATAGAATAGAATAGAATAGAATAGAATAGAATAGAATAGAATAGAAATACTGTAGCTTTGTAACAAGAGCTACATTCACATACTCAGTAAAACAAACAGATAAAGTGTGAGTTGCAAAACAAAGTAAGGTGTGATGGCATAGTAAGTGTAAATAAAGATAAGTGTAGCGTGCGAAGTAAAGTGAGTAAAGAATAGAATTACAGTAATAATTTACAGAAAGTTCATAGTATAGACAGGAATAAAATTTGTAATTATGAATCGTTGTACAATACGACGGTTTGTGGGAAGAAGGATTTCCTCCATCTGTTCGTATGACGGAGGGTGTTGAGGAGTGTTTTTCAACTACAGTGGTGGAAAAAAGGTTTTGGACACCCCATGTATTTGTGATATATTACATTAAAATTCATTCTTAAGTATTGTTCCATTCTCCAAACTCCTGGTCTGTTGTGTCAAGGTCAGAAGTGGATGTTTCAGCAGAAAAAAAAAAATCCAGGACATAAAGTGTTGGAACTGTCAGTAATTTAGTTTTTTTATTATTAGCTTTTTTTCTCATAAATAAACAAAAGCAAAAAAAATCATACTAATAATTTGTATCTGTTTATCTGATGCAGCTACATCTGTTGAAACACAAAATATTCTACAAATATTTCACAATCATACTAGAAACTATAACATTTTTTTCATTGCAATATATCTGATGTTACTGGGTTAATTTTACTGCTGTACATATATAGGATTCAGTTAATTTTAATTACTTTACACACACATCAGCAGCATTGTAATACATATAATACATATAATTATTTGAGGTTTGCTGTTGGAAAAGTCAAATTGAAAGTGTAACATATTCCTCTTGCACATAAGGTTGGAATAAAATATATATATTTTTTTACCTCTTCTTAAAAATTATTGTGACACGGTAATTTATTCTTGATAGATACTTGTAACTGGGCTGAAATAATTGCACAAGGTCAAAGGTTATTAGTGATGTTAAAATAGAAATAAAATTAGGAATGTGTCTGATGTTTCTGAAGTTATATAGTAATAGTAAAAGTATATTTATATATTATGCTCTGTCTTCTGCCAATGAAGCAAGAAATGTTTTCCTTTAAAACCTTTAATCATCCATACATTAAAAAAAATCATGATGAAATGTCCATATAGAGCAGCTTTACAATTTTAACCTTAACCCTAAATCAAACAATTTTTATTTACATATATAGCACCAAATCATAGCCCATATCTCATGACACTTTACATATAGAGCTGGTCTAAACTGGTCTCCATTTTACAGAAATACAAAATAAAATAAATAAATAAATAAATAAATAAGCATATATATATATATATATATATATATATATATATATATATATATATATATATATATATATATATATATATATATATATATATATATATATATATATATATATATATATATATATATATATATATATATATATATATATATATATATATACATAAAATAAATGAGAAAGAAAGAAAGAAAGAAAGAAAGAAAGAAAGAAAGAAAGAAAGAAAGAAAGAAAGAAAGAAAGAAAGAAAGAAAGAAAGAAAGAAAGAAAGAAAGAAAGAAAGAAAGAAAGAAGCAGAATTTGGAAAACCCTTAAAAATCTGCATCTTCTCAACTGTCTCCACTGGAATCATTAAATTTAAAACAGCCCTGGGTGATGTGAAGTTCAATCTGCAACTTTAGCACACACACACACACACGCACACACACACACACACACACATGCAGTATTTCCACATGTGTAATACTCCCCCTAGAGGCCAACAGAGAAAATACACTCCCCTCCTGTGTACTTTGACTAGAGTTTCTTGACCTCATCATATAACATGTTTCCTCTACATTCCTCCTGTAACCCAAATATGAGTGTTATGGGAGTATTTAATCCAAACCAACATCCTTTCATTTTCCTCACAGATCGTCATGTCACGACTCCTGTCAAGCTGTGGGGTTGTTCCAGAGAACAGCCTCCCCCTGGGAAACTGGTTTATTTATTTACCTCAAATAGGGAGAGCGAGTCCTGGGTGTGGATTGTAGAGTGTCCACTGCACATCAGGAATGCAGAGAGGAGGAGGTAGAGTGAGACAGTGGCAGGGACACACAGACAGTATATCACACCCACCCTTGGGCCTGGGGGGGGGGGGGGGGTTGATTGTCCATATCAGAAGGGTTCTCATGACTTTCTGTTCTCAGATGGTGAGTCTAGTTCTTCTGTGTCACTCACAACACCTGTGTACTGTCTCAGGACATTAAATTAGATCAAATGAGGATTTGTTCCTTCCAACATCAGTAAGTAGGATCATTCTGTGTGGAGTTCTCCCCATTTCTGCTTCAACACTGATAGGGTAATTTATTAATCTAAATTGCCCATAGGTGTGAATATGAGAGTAATTGTTTAGGTGTGTTTCCACTAGGGCTGAGACGATAAGTTTTTATGCCAATTTGATTATTTTAAGTTTTTTTGGGGGGTGTCGATTCGATTTAAATTGCGATTCTTCAATATACCAGATTTTGTGCTTGCCTTTTAACACCAGACCATGTGAAAAAGATGAATGATGATGCCTACAGATTATATCAGGAGCCATATTTCCCAAAAAAATGCACATCATATGTGAGTCAGTTAAGATTTATTCAGTAGTAATATATTTGAACCAGACTTTGGGAAGTAAACTGCTAAATTTATTTTCACACAACACAAATAGGAGCCTTTAAATTAACATACTTCATAATAAAGTGAACTTTAAAGTGTACATGTCCAACTCTGCTCTTCTCTTCTGTTAGAAAGCCCACACAGTTTAATTGTTGTTGATTGTTTAACTATATGTATTCAGGAACAATCATTTTCTTTTAAGTTTTCGGATATCCCGCGCTTGTGAACGCACCACCTCTCATAACACTGGTGTGTGGTTGAAGCTAATACGATATTAAGCTAGCTGGTGTCTTCCGTAATGTGATTTCTGTGTATTCCATGACGCATATTATACATCTGAGTGACTCATACAGTCGTCTACGGCCTTTACAAGCTGTATATTTTTCCCACCTTAAAATTAATAATTAAAATTTCGGGAGGGAAAAAAAATCTATTTTTGAACAAAAAAAAAAATCTATTTAAAAATCGTAAAACAAAAAATCCCGATACATATGTAAATCGATTTTTTCTCCCACCCCTAGTTTCCACTGTTACAACTAACAGGTGATTTTACAGGGACTTCACAGTATGCGTGTGTTTCCACTGACTGGGCTGTTACAATAGTGTCGCCTTCTGGAACTTTTACAGGAACTAATGAAGTTCTTGCTGTACTTGAAAGCTCAGTAAAGTCACTGGGCAGAAGTCATGCAGATTGGTTGTCGCAAAAGACATAATCAGATTGCAACAAATAACTCAAGAAGAGTCGAAGGAAGTTTACCACACGACGAAACACAATCATTTACGGCTTTTCCAACTCTCTGTTTGGTTCATCTCTGTGGAATTCTTCTTCTAGAACAACTGTTCTTCTTTAAGTCTCTGATACATTACTGTGTAAAGCAACAGCACAAACGTAACAAACATCCCAACTTCGTCCGTGTCCACGTCTAGTCTTGTTGTGATTTCCTCCTCTGCTGCTACTTTGTTTTGGAGACTTTTTGATTAGTGACGTTACCATAGCAACTGATGCAATATGGCCTGGTCAAAAGTACGTCCCCCAAAATAGTCCCGGAAGTTCCGATAGTGGAACTTCCGGTGGTTGTAACTAAGTACTTCCCTTACTGTACTTAAGTAAATTTTCGAGGTATTTGTACTTTACTTGACTGTTTATTTTTCTGGCAACTTTTTATTCCCTACATTTTTGCATTAATATCTGTACTTTATACTCTTTGCATTCTCAGAATAAACTCATTACTTTTTCAAACTAGACAAATGTGACAGTACGAAAAATAAGTCTAAATTAAAACTGCAAGCAGTCTCAAAGGCCTTTGCCGTCCCTCACGACCGCCTCACCTGGCGACCACCTCCCCACGCGACGCGCGAGTCAAATTTGAGCCAAATTGGTGTTTGTATGCCTGATCTACAGCCATTTTAGTAAAGGCAAATTTGTAGGGGACACTATAGAGCAAAATCGCAATTTCTTTTGATAAACCGGTATAGGACAGAGAGATGGACATCTGAGTCAAATTTCAGCCAAATCTGTGTTTGTATGTCCGATCTAATGCCATTTTACTAACAGTGAATTTGGGGAATCTGTAAGGGGCGCTATAGTCCGAAAAAATATTTTGTATGACAAAAAAAGGTGTAGACCGGGGAGACAGACATCAGAGTCAAATTTCAACCAAATCGGTGTTTGTATGTCCGAACTGAAGCCATTTTAATAAAAGTACATTTCTACACAGTAAATTTTGCAGTGTTAAATCAACACTTAGAGAGTTAATTTGGAGACAATGGGACCAAATACACTCTAGAAGGAGTTAAATAAACTCTCTAAGTGTTGATTTAACACTGCAAAATTTACTGTGTAGGAAGCACTATAGTACAAAATCAGAATGTCTTTAGTTAAATGGATGTAGACCTGGGACATAGACGTCTGTGTCAAATTTCCGCCAAATTGGTGTTCGTATGTCCGAGCTGAAGCAATTTATGTAGTAGTAATTTTTCCTGAAATCTTTGCAAAATTTGCGATAGTGTAGCACAAAAACGTTGCAACTTTTCCAAATAAATTGGATAAGTTTTGATGTTCCACTTGTCTAGATCAAATTCACCGATTTTGAGCTCATTTGGCCCAATGGCCAAGGAGGAGATAGATAAATTCCAATGACAGTGAAAATGACAACTCAAAATTTTTTAAATTTCAATCCAAGATGGCGGACTTCCTGTTGGTTTATGGGCGTGGTCATCTTAAGGTTTTATTGTTCATGATCATATGACAAATACATGCACCGATTTTCATAACTCCAACTTCACTATGTGGCCTAATACAAACTATTTCACCTTTTCTAGGAGGCGCTGTAGACAGATTTCTTTACCGACTTTTACGAAACCTATAAATACTCGCAATTTTTTACACTTCTGAGGTGTGTGGAAAATTTGGTGAGTTTTCGTGCATGTTCAGGGGGTGAAATTAGAGGTCACCCCCAGATCACACTGCAAGCAGTATCAATAGGCCTTGTGCCCGACGTGGTACGCGGCGAAGGCCTAATAAGAAATTGTGAATTACTATATCATAATTTGGACTTTATCTCAGTATTATCCATTTCTTATCTCATAATTTTTTACTTTTTAATCTAATAATTTTGACTTTTTATTTCATGATTTTGACTTTTTATCTCACAATTTTTAAACTCATAATTATGCTTTTTTACTTTTGAATTTTTCCTAAATGTCTTGTCCATAGCCACTAAACTGAGTATCATGATCCAATAAAACACATCATCTACACAGTAACTAACTTTTAAACGCTTTATTTTTGATTTGTTTAAATTTTTCCTTTTTAAATAAGTATTATTTCATCCATAGCAAAAAAAAAAGCAATTTTAATTTTTACTTTATTACATTTGAGACTTTGTATTTTTTCTTTGTACATTTTTTACTTTTACTTCAGTAAAGGACTTGAAACAGTACTTCTACTTTTACCAGAGTATTTTTTCTCACAAGTAGCTGTACTTCAGAATGTGAGTACTTTGTCCACCCCTGAAACATACTTTTGTCTCTATATATAAGCCCTGTAATGAAATGCCGACCTGTCCAGGGTGTACACAACCTTTGCCCTTCAGTAGCTGGGATAGGCTCCATGTGACCCCCATGACCCTAGTGAGGATAAAGCAGGTTCAGAAAATGAGATGAAACCTTTTTTTTTTTTTCCGTACCATTTGCCTGTACAGAGCTGGGTAAAAGGCCATTCATTTACTCTGCTCCTTAAACATGGAATATGTTTCTAAATGACTGGAAACTGACTGAACTGATCTCCTTGAATGCTTTTAAATCCAAAATCAAAGTGCTACAGACTAACTCAATGCCTTGCACTTTTTTTTTTCCTACTTTGACTTGTCTTGTAAATTATTATATGCTGTAACTGTGATTTGTATTTCTAGCTGCCTCTTGGCCAGGATTCCATTGGAAAAGAGGTTTTTAATCTCAATGGAATCTTTTCTCCTGGTTAAATAAATAAATAAATGTTAAAAAATCATACCCCTTCAATATGAGTTACATGTGTTATAAGCCTGTGTTTGGGCTCCTTAGAAGTATTTATATCATTAAACATGAATAATAATTTCTTGAGTATTCTAATTGTATGTGTCTTTATTCTGTACTCCATAGTTTTTGGTCAACTTTACAGGAAATCTATTGGACGAAGTAACATGATTTATTTTTTTATTTTTATTTTTTGAAAAGGTACAAGATGATCCAGAATAGATATCATTAAATTTTGGTGAGTGTAGGTCAAAGGTCACAAAATTTGTTTTTGCAATGATAAGAGATAGAGCAAATCAAATAAAATGTTTGTGATGTTTGGTGCTTGTTATGCACGGCAACACTAAATAAGTATTGGATTAAAGGTTGGGTGGGAGATCTTTTTTTGGAACATTTTTTACCATATTGCTTGAAAAATTCTTTATGATCCCATATCACGCACTGAAATAGAATGTTTACAAAAAACCCAAAATGTTTTAGTCTTGTCTAGAGCAGGGGTTCTCAAACTTTTTTGGCCCAGGTCCCCCTTGGAGGGGTGAAATTTTTCCATGTCCCCCCTCATCCTCGCGATACTGAAAATGATAAAAAACCACTTCAACAATGATTATTATGAAACAATGATAACCTTTTTTAATAGTGCTTTTGTGCAAACCAGAGAAATTTTCAGGTATTATAATATAAATGAGCACTTCAGAAACAACAATTTTAAATAATTTTGAAATAATAAACGGAACAAAAGACACACGAAACCGTGTGTGTGTGTGTGTGTGTGTGTGTGTGTGTGTGTGTGTGTGTGTGTGTGTGTGACAGACAGACAGACAGACAGACAGAGACTTAATGAGAGGGATGAGCTTGTCAAACTCAATATAACTATCAATGTACTTTCTCTTTTTAGGGTTAGGGCGTTTGTTTTTGTCATTTTCATTTTCATTGTCATTTCTTTTACCACTTCTTGAGGAACTTGGCGGACACAAAAATCGATCCATGTTCGCTGCAGGGTGGCTAAAAATAGCCCGTGACTCGCTCCGTCTCAATTTAGTCAAGCTGGCGTCAAACAGCGCTGTTACTTCCGCCCGCTCGCTACAAAATAAAACTTCCGCATTTCAAAATAAAACAGCAAATAAAATAAAATAAAATAAAACAAAAACAAAACAAAACCGTGAATAATTTCGCGTACCCCCTGGACATGCGCCACGTCCCCCTAGGGGTCCGCGGACCCCAGTTTGAGAACCGTGGGTCTAGAGAGTGGAACCAGAGGAAAACTCCAGCCAATCATTGTACTGATCATCTTTACAATTGATTTGCTGATCTTGCACAAATATTGAAGGATTCTTTCATGTTGTTAATATAAGTAAAATAAGTGGGTTTTAAACGTGCACATAACTTTAATTTTAGACTTTACTTTAAGTCCAGCCTGATCCTGTGGGAATCCTAAAACAGCACTGAGGAGACATGGAAACCAAAACAACCTCAGTGTTTCTGCATGACTGTGTAGTACATGTCATGTGTCAGAAGTGTTTCTTGTATGGCAGACATGCTCCAACAAAGTCCCAGGAGTACGGTGGGTCATTCCTGAAACTTCCGTCTGTCAGTGAGGCATTACCTCACCACTGGAGAATCCACCACTCACATACTCTCCATGAACCAATGTCTGACTGGTATTTATTAATGCACTAGTGTGATTTACTATGTTTACCTGCACTCCATAACCCACCTGTTTTTATACCTCTGTTGAAGACATGTGTTACATGGCATTGTGTTTGTAAGTTTGGATAACCTTTAGCTGTCAGCTAAGTCTGTGACATGCATTGACAGAAGTGTGCGCTTAACACCAAATACCCTCTGGCATCAACGGTTGGAATCATAATTTACTGTTTACAGTCCCACATGTGCCTTGTGCAAGACGTTGCATGTTGCAGATCCAAGATGGCACATACTGTACGACATATTTCAGATGTTTTGTTTTTCCAGGAAGACAGGATGTAAAACGGAATAAACTTATAACAAACTTAAAGGTGGGGTGAGAGATCTCTTTTTTGGATTTTTTTTTTTTTTTTACCATATTGTTTGAAAACCTCTTCACGATCCCATATCACGCACTGAAATAGAACGTTTGCATGAAAAAAAAAGTTTTAGTCCAGTATAGAGGGTGGCTAATCATTGTACTGATCATCTTTGCAATGATTGATTTGCTGATACGTCCATCAAATATCAGTCCACCCCCCACTCCTTCTGTGCATTCAAATAAACAGCTATGGTGGAAAAGATGACAACCAGCAGAGAAACCAAAGTAAAAACTGTGTTTGAAAAAGCTATGGAAGCTAAATGAAGAACAGGACAAGGGTGATAATCACTATGACTTTCCAACGCTGTCGTCAACTGAAAAAGGAAAAGAGGCTCGAAACTGATGCTAAGGTGGACATGTTTCTACTCCATAGGTAAGATGATACCGTTATGATTATATAATATTTGGACATACTAATCACTTATGGGTATCATATTCACCACGTCAATGAGAAAATGTCAAATATTGATCAAACATAATGTTCCAGCAGGTTTTGCTAAGTTACCAACACTGTGTGTAAACTGCTGCTGTAACACCATAAACTATTGTCCTTATCCATTAGTTTTCATGCTTCTAAGCCTTTTGTTAGCTAAGCTTCATGTGACACAAACTTATAAATGTTGCTTATTGTTTTGTTATTTAGGATGATAATTGAGTTTTCATGAATGCTCATGAACCTCAGTGATCGCTCCAGACAGCAGCACGTTGTTATATTTTTGAAGGCGTGGTATCGAGGGGTGGGCTGACGAAGAGGCATGGGTGTGTATACTTTCAAAATATAGCTGCAGGAACTGTTTTCCAAGATCTCCTACCCTACCTTTAACCTGTGAAGTCAAGCAGGTAAAAATATATGGCATGTGTATTCTCAGAAGTGTAAGACCCAGCATCACAGGAGCTTGTCCTGTATTTAACAATAAGGATTTATATGTTTTGGACTCTGCTGCAGATGGGGTTTGATCAACATTTTGGTGTCTTGGGTTGTATATTAGCTGACTCCAAAGCAGAGGAACATTCCAATTTGGTAATATATTCAAGTTAACATGCAAAGACAGTGATTTGGTGAGTGAGAAGATATTATGTGGCATAGCTACAGTCCTTGTTATGCTTCACTATCTATTTAAGACATGTTTTATAGTTAATTAATTCAACAACTCAATGTTTTATAGTGTTGGAATATTGATTTAGTTATTTTAAAAGCTAAAACAACATGTTTCCTACAGTCACAAAAAACTGATAAAGTCATAGAATTTTAAAATCATATTTACCAGACATGGAAAAGATATGTCATTATGCAAAATAGTCAAAAGTGTGTTTTTTTGTTTTTGTTTTTGTTTTTTTGTTTTTACTTTTCTCTCTTCTTTTCTTTTTTTTTTTCAGGAGGGGGGCACCAATTATCTTTGAGTAAAACTGAACATTTAGACATTAAGTAGTTACCTTGTCTAAGTACAACCCAAGCTGAACAACAAATAATCCCCAATAGTTAAAAGTCAAGTTAAAACTCAAATTAAAACCTGCATACAGTATAAGTGTAGGCTACAAAATCTAATAAAACTGTTAAAGTCAGACAACATATTCTGGTCTGAGTCATTCAAGGTCTTGGTGAAATAACTAATATCACATTCATTTGAAGTAATAAAACATTAATTCTAGGAGGGTTTCATCATATCCTGATTAAAAAATCAGGAAACACATTTTCAAGCAGAAATGTAAAGATTTGTAGAGCAGGCTTGTGAAACCTACAGAGGAGTTTTACATCATTGCTCCTAAACTATCAGTGGTTGCGTGGTTAATTTCCTCCCTTTTTTAAATTCCTCACAGAGCAGGCTCTCTGCTAGCCTGATGAATTCTCGGTAAAAATACCCCACAAAGTATAATGATTTTTTTCCTTTTTCTTTTTGTTTCTCACTGCTCTGCTCCACCATTTTCCATCATATATGTATATATATATATATATATATATATATATATATATATATATATATATATATATATATATATATATATATATATATATATATATATATATATATATATATATATATATATATATATATATATATATATATATATATATATATATATATACAAACCAATACAGACCCGTTTTTGTCTTGTTATATTATGTACATCTTATATGCCAGTCATAGTTGTGAGGATCCAAATTAAAAATAAATAAAAGTGTATAATAATAATCCCCTTGAATGCATTAAATTCAAAGCCTTGAATATGCAAATTGTAGGAAGTTCACAGATTTCTTAAAGAAAGAAAGAAAGAAAGAAAGAAAGAAAGAAAGAAAGAAAGAAAGAAAGAAAGAAAGAAAGAAAGAAAGAAAGAAAGAAAGAAAGAAAGAAAGAAAGAAAGGCATTTTGTTGTTCTTATGTAACTAAAAACTATGTTTTTTTCATCATTTCTGGATCTACATTGTCTATTAAAAGATCTGAATTGTTCTGAATATTCCAAATGAAAACAAAGGTCCAACTATTAGAGCCCTGAACGGTGCCTACTTTTGTTCATGCACTGAAATGTTGTGAGCTGTAATGTTGAAATGCTGAAATATGAAACATAAAATGAAATGTTCTGAGCTGCTTTTACTGTAAAGTTCAAAGTGCAAATAAATCACTCATTCGAACACATATTGTTTTGAGAAGAAACACGTACTTTGTATTTTGGTGACCCCAGGAAACCTACTTTCACTTTGACTGGGCTCACAGGACACTATCGGGGGTAAGTCACTGTGGGTGCACCAGAGTAAAGATGATGATTCTATACAAATTCATGTGAAAAATAGTGAACTATCCCTTTAACTCTTATGTATGGAGGTTGTTTTAGTTACTATGCAGGATAAAGACAAGCCACTATGTGCCCCACCTACATTCTTCACTTTTAATTATTATTACTAAGAAACACATGAGCAACTGCTACTTTCCATTCCATAGAAAATAGTTGTACTTTCCACTATTTTCTGATAATTACTTACTGATATTACTTATGATTTCCCCCTAACAGAAGCAGGCATTGAAGTCTCCCTAATGGCACCTATTAGTGGTTGTTGATAATGAGTTTTTAATAAATCATGTGAAGCCCAGAGCCATATAATCCTACAATCTCTCCCAAATAAATAGGGGTAAGACTTTAAGCTGCAAAACCTCAAGGCAAACAGCAGGTTCTGTTCATAGATGTAAGTGTCCTGTTGTAACAAGCAGCTCTGTACTCTTCTACATAAAATGTCAGATCAGTATCAGTGACTATCAGTTGGATCTGACCTGTATGTTTAGTACTAACTATAGCTGTTCTATTTATGAACCTTATTAAATGATGCAAAGTACCATCTGCTGGTGGTCACAAGAATTACATCTCATTTCCTTTTCACAGTCCCATGAGCTGAGATTAAAGGTGGGCTGCAAGATGTTTTCCTGGAGCATATATATATATATATATATATATATATATATATATATATATATATATATATATATATATATATATATATTTTTTTTTTTTTAATTTAATTTAATTTAATTTAATTTAATTTTTTCCCCACTATAGTGCTTAAATACAAAACAAAAATATATCCAGTGAAGTGGCAGCGCAAGAGCTGGAGCCCCGGCCACCAGGGGACCCCCCCCCCACCCCGAGGCAGCCAAAATATTCAGCAACAACGACAATGGATGATTTGCAATGACATGATAATCCAGTAGCAAACCCTCTGCTCTGCCCCCTCTGCATGCACATGTACAGCACAAAATAGCTTTAATATGATGTGTCCAGTTTACTTATTTACTCACGTTTATTTGTTTGTTTTTATTTGAAGTTGTAGTAATTTGCGGTGCACTTTTGGAATCAAGAAAAGTTTATATTTTATATATTTTTGTTAGTTGTCAAATTATTTACAACAATGATTTTTGATAGCCCTAGGGGTTTAAAGGATATGTATTGGACCTCACTTTGAGAATGTAATTTAATCTATATTTTCAAATGTCGCACAAATTGTTTAATTTAATCAAATTTTATTTTATTTTATTTTTTGTGGCATGCACTAGTGGGGTGGGAAGCCCCAGGAACCTCTGGCTTGGAGCCCCAAGAGAACCTAGCAATGCCACTGAGGGTTGCATATTCAGTAATTTCATGTTAATATGTTGATATAATATAAATTAATATGCAAGTTTAAATTTTTAGAACAGTTCCTAATAATTAAACAATAATTGTTTTCATGTCTTATATTCTTTATTAAATTATAATTTTAAATACATTATTCTTTTCTAGAATTTCCAGACATTAAGTATTATATAAAGTAGAAGCACGGGATCAGTCTCACCAATATCAACTTGAATTTAACTCAGTATCAGATTGTAAATTAAATATGTGGTTCTGAACATCACTAGTTAAAATTGGTTCTAAGTTGCTTTTAATGGAGCCATGGTTAAAACAGGTCTTCTGTACAATAGAGCTGTCTAAAATGGTTTCACATTAATCTGTATTGACACAAAGAGTAGGAGTTGACTTCACTGTATTATTACTTTTCACACAATTAGAATTATTCAACCTCCACAGATATGTTTGTCTTCATCTTCAGCAGGAGGTACAGACATCCTTAGTGTCCTGTGTATTTCCAACTATGCATTAGATCATAAGACATGTGCAGATGAACAATGATTTATTTTATATTACAGTTCGTAACTAATTGTAAGATAACCATAGTAACATATTCCATGACAGGTAGATGAAAAAACTTGACCCCGACGTGATTTGAACACGCAACCTTCTGATCTGGAGTCAGACGCGCTACCGTTGCGCCACGAGGTCTAGTAATACTCACATATACAACAAACATTCAAAAACAATATAGACTGCGTGTCTAAAGTTATTTATATATGAATCTATAAAACGTCTAACTATGTCCATGTTCGGTTTTAATTGTACTTCCACTTTCTATGCTTGGCGTCTCCAGATAGCGGAACTACGTCATACTTATGTTGGGACTTCCGGATTGAGGTGCTGCTTTGTTTTTTGCCTTCATGTCGGTTCCACATTATATCAGTTCCACATGTTCAGTCCAGATGTGCAGCAGCCGTTTAAGGCACGCGCCGCAGCCGGACATGACATTTAGAATTGACATGTGATCTCGTGCCATTCTCTGTTCTTCGTAATTTCTTGCAAAATTATTTTCATTTTCTTTCATTATTAATTTTTTTTGTCATGACTAGCATATACATGGTGATGGATAAATTAAGTATTTGTTGGTATAAATATCAATGACTTTCTTTTTTTTAAATATCAATGACGTACGTTAAGTACCATTGCGTCACACATTAAAAAAAGTATCCAGACGCCTTCTGAAGCAAACTGGCAGGACGAAATTTAGAATGACAGTATTCTGGAGTTGTTGTTTTTAATAACCTACCACTGAGATTAAATGTGACAAATCACCATCATATATTTTCTTAATTGAAAAACAAGTATTCGGAGAATACCTAATCTTGTCAAACTCAAGTTACTATGACAACCTGTTCTTGAATTAAGAGTCAATAATGTGATTTTGAACTTTCGGATAAATGCCACCTTGACATTTTGCAATATTAATAATTTCATTAAATGTATATATGCATCAGTGCGTGTAATATTATCATATATTCAGTATTGATTAAGACACACAGTTGTTTTTTTTTGCACAACCTCAAATGCACCATGAAATACTTTTACTTTCTTTTAGGATATTCCCAACTCTGTAGAGGGTTCCTACAGCTCAGGTCAAGTTAAATTCAAGACTTTTAAAGACTTTTTAATGCCATTTGAAATTAAATGTAAGACCAAGCTGACAATGAACCAAAATTGAAAAGGAAAAAAAACACACATGAATTACCTGGGGGGCAGTTTTACCCAACTGTTTATTTTAAATAGAACATGACTTTTTCGTCCAGTTGCTGCTACATTCATGAACCATTTGCATTAAGAAGCATAACTTTGAAATTTTGAAAATATAACACACACACACACACCATATAAACACACACTTGTAAAAAAAAACTAAGTATAGGAATACTACACCCACAGAATGATGTGCCCTCATTTTCTACTCACCCTAAATTATTTTTGTAATATAGACAGCCTAAATGTTACCAAATACCTTTTTATTTCAAACTAACATTCACTTTACTAATGTGTTCAGATTTTTAAGACTTTTGAAAATTTTATTTGAGACATTTTAATGCCAATTAAGGCCTTATTTTTAGAACAATGAATTCAATGCCTTTTAAGACTTTTCAAGGATCTGTGGGAACCCTGTGTGTATAAAACAACCCTAAGCATATGTGAGTTCTTTGTTGACCAGGCCCTAAATTAAATAGACACACACAAATGTTTACATAAAACCCTTCAGTGTTTTTTATTTATTTATTTGACAAGCAGCAGGATCATGTTTGTCACCTCATTTTTTCTTTACATTTGAAAGTAGATACAATAGTCAGTATACCAGTTTTATTACAATATTTTTTCCTAACTGCAGTACATTTAACAAAGAAAGAAAAATAAACACACAACAACGGCAAACGTGAGAAAAGAAAGCATGTTTTTTTAATGTGACAGCCACCAATATCTCATCGATGTCACAACTAATTCTTTCTCTCTTTTTAAAAATCCTTAATTTTCAGTCTACTAGTATGTTTATCAGTTCTTTCCTTTCGCACGGCTATAGGCATTTTCTTTTTGTCTTTTGACGCACAGGTGCGTGGCACTGGTGATGTTGTAAACAGCTTAAAATCAGAAGGTGGCTGGGGTGGGGAGGGAGCTTGAATGGGTGGTGGGTGTCAGCTGGCTGTCTGATGCAACGTGGTGACTGTTCTTGTTTTCAAAGATGGGAGGCACCAGTCCTGCTCGAAGTCACCGCACGGGATCACAACAGACAGCGACGGTCCAGAACCTAAATGGATGAACGAGTCTGTTTGTTTAACGCTTTAAACCTGCATCTGCCATTGAGTTGCAGAGGCGAGTGTCGGTGTGGAGGCGCTCCGAGATGGGACTCTATGCGACGTAGCTGTACTCGTCTGCCGATGTTTGGCTTCTCTCGATGTACTGCTTGTCGATGAGCACCTCAATGCACTTCTTTATCATGCTGATACTGGGGTTGAACCTGGCTTTGGACTGATTGATGACCTGCATACAGGAATGGTTGAAAAACAGCAGCAGAAAAAAGTTAATGCAATGTTACACAGGGAGGAAATGAGGATGTTAACTACTTTTTTTTTTTTTTTTTTTTTTTTACATATCTTCAATAACTGGCTAACTTTTTTTTATTTTCAAGAAACACAATCAAAATAACCATACATTGAGTATTTGATGATTGAAGCAAAAAAAAAGTCTGTCAACACAAAGGTAATAATATTCAGCTGATGATATCATTCCCTTCATTAACTGAAAACAATCAAGATTATGCAATATCGTATTAAATGTGCTTCTTATTAGAGATATAGTGACAAGAGGTTTGGTCTATGTATGTCTTGGTCACTGGATTGTTTATTTCAGAGATTAAGGTATTAAAAGCACATTAAAAACATTAACATTAAGTGATTATTTGATTTTTGTTGCATAAAAATAGTTAATATATTTACTTATTTGTTGAAGACATTGAAAATGTAGTTGAATTGTACTATATTTTTTAAAATAAAAATTTCATAATCACTCTATTTCACTCTTCACCTTATTCAATGACTCATAACAACTTAAACTGGGTTATAGCTCTGATGGCGGTTGTCCAATGTATTCCAACAAGGTCCCAAAAGCAGAGGAGGTCATGCCTGACATGTCTCTATTATGGCAACCTTAGCTCACAGCCAGAGAACTCCCCACTTACACACAGTGTAATCCCTCCTTTATATAGATTCATGCACGCTCAATTTACTGTGACCTTCTTTTACCCAGACCCCAGCCTATTTATACTCCTCATATTACTCCTAAAATCCCTTGGACTCTAAGAACCATGTTGTCAAAGTCGTTCTTGTCCCACTTGTGTTATCAATCTCAAAGAAAGAAAGACAACCCCAAAAACATTAGTCACAAATTGAATATGTTGAAATGAGACAACTTCTACCCACCTCCTGGATGAGGGCATTGTGTCGCAGCACCTTGCGTGCCTTCATGATTCTCACTATAGCAGCTTGTAAATACATTTTTCGGTCCTCGTCTACAGCGCTCCTCGTCTGCTCCATTTCCTGAGGTTGAGTTAGGACAATCATACAATGAGTGTTGCTCCTTAAACACCATGTGAGGTCACTGGAAAGACAGACAAGCATCAGGCCTTACCTGTGGTGTGTCTTTTTGCATTGATGTTGTGATCTTGAACTTTGTCCTTTTACTGGTAAAACTCATATTTAATGAAAATGTGGACTCTGCCTCAATCTCCTCCTGTCAAAAGAAATCATACATAGTTGAACTGTAGAATAGAATAGATGTCTATTGTCAATGTCAGAGGAGTGACGGCAATTAATTTAGCAGCTCTGTTTTATTTAGCAGCAAAAATAAAAAAAGGACTGTCTAAAAAAAAAATCACACAAAATACTGAAAAATGTAAGGAGTATACGAAAGGGTAAATGTTATATGTGGTACAGTAATGCTCCACCGTGGGCTGACCCAAAGTGAGTGGGTACCTGTGGTCAACCACAGTTACAGATCATTGAAAAATATTTTGAATGATATTTGGGTTTGCGGTTGGTCGGGTCATTTGAGATAAACATTAAAATAACCTGGTAAATACGCTTTATTAACTGAATTTCTATGAAGATGACATACAAAGTCAGAAGTATCCTATAGTATGGAGGGAGCAAGCGAGAAAATAAAGTTACATACAACATACAAACAAAAAAAGTAAGGTTTGGGACACATTGGCTGAGATTTTTAAAGATGATGAGCGGCTCTCAGTGTTTTTTTTCCCCGTGGAAACCTGGTTTAAATGTCTCTTTGTGTTGTCGACCCCTGGTTTAGATGCTGCATGCTCTCTCCTCTATTTCTTTCTATTTTTATATTTGTGTATGCTGTTTTTATTGTCTGGTTTGGAAAGTACTCTGTGTACCTGTACTGTGAAGGGTGTTATATAAATAAAATTTTACTTACTTACTTACTTTTGAATGATGAAGCAGGACAAAAATATTTTCTCGACATATTAACTTGCAAGCAATGATATCAGATTTTAACTCAGAAATAAATGCAAGAATGTCATTTGATGTTTATAAAGACCATTGACTGCTTTTTAAAAATGCTGGCTGAGGAGTGGGTCGGGTCTGCCCTTTTCAAATATATTCCTTGTGGTCCGAGTTGTGGGCAGCATAGTTAAAAAAGCGATCGGTTGCGGGTTGTTTATATATCGACCTACGCATCACTGATGTGGAATATAAGGTCATTGTTATTAGTCAGGGCTATTTTTTTTTTCCATTCTACATCACCACATGAAAATTCAAACCTTTTCTGAGTCATGGTTGAGCATCTTGACGTCCAGCAGTGACTTGATGGTCTTCTGTAGCTCCTTCTCGTTCATCTGTGTGCCGTCTTGCAGCTCCTTATAGCTGACCGTTTGGCTGTTGTTGAAAGCCAACAGCACTGCCATCTGGTAGGTGGTCACCATAGCAACGTAGGGCTTGGACAGGTAGTTCATCTTCACTTCACCTATTTTGCAGAAGAAGAAGATGCGGGCAATGGGTGAAGGTCAACGTCAATGCTAGATTCAGTTATCGACTCAACTCAACTTTTTTGTGTTTTCATTACAAAGAAAGACCAGGAATCTCGTACACAGTACTAGTTTTTCGGTATTACCTCTACCCAGGTTCCAAGTGACACTAAAATGTGGCGTATAAACCCTACAGACACTGATTGCTCAGACAGTTGTCTCTGTGATCTACGTGCGGGTTTACAAAATAAAGATACAGAAGTTGACCACAAATATATCAGGACATGAATCCATATGATGACACCACAAAACTACACCATCCCAAAGATTTAGTCCAGGAGATTCAGTCCTTGGTGAGTGATGTAAAAAAAAAAAAAAAAAAAATCAGACGAGACGACACAATGAGCAAGTTTGTCAGTAACTCTCTGAAGGAACATACTGCACTGCTATGACATCCAGGTACTGTAAAGTCAGTACTATCCTGTAATGGAAACACTCTCCAGGCACACTGAGTCAAACTGGTCGCATGTAGTGAAAATGCAGCATTAGATGTACCACGACTTCAAACCAGATGCTCCTCATTCATTTCTATTCATATGTCAATAATTCAATATGGGACTGACTGTATATAACTACAGCAAAAATACAAATGTAGTTATTCTCCTTTACTTTACTTTTTAATTTTGTGTACTTTCTAATTATTCTCTTAAATGTTTCCCTGATCATATTTTGAATTTTGAATTTTGTGATGGTAGTTTGTTGTGTGAACAAAACAACAGAAATGTGGAAATACTGAGCGACTTATAGAAAGCTTAATACTCACATTACTTTTGGGAGCTTGAAATATTTAATGTGTGTGGTTTTTAACCATGTGACTTAATGTTATTGAGTGGTCTTCCACTTATCCACTAACACTCCTGAGTAATGTAACAAATCAATATGGCTATTAAGTGTCTAAAACACTCACCATGTAGAAAAGCTACAGTACACAATGTATGTTATATAAGCTTTACAGTACAACGTCCTTCTTTAGGAGTTTGACACTTCTCTGTATCCTTGCTGAACATTTGTCTGGTAAAGGGATGTATGATTCAACCTGTGAAAGTTGGACTAAATAATCAGACTTGAGCCAAAGCTGGGAGTCGCTGCTTATAAGTGCAGCACGTAGTCACATGACTAGGAACTCTGAACTCTGTCACCAAATGCACAAAATATCTAATTCTAAAGCAGGCCAACAGTCCACATTGATTTCTAGTCAGCTAGATCAATAAAATCATCTCATAATCTCCAAATAATGACTACTGCACGTTTAATGTTTGACTTCGTACAAATCGTTAAATTGCTGCATGAAAATGTTAAACAAAAAAACGTGAATAACCTGAACATCCAAGAGCAACCTGCAATTTCTTAAGAAAAATAAGCACAATTTTAACAATATAATGTGTCATTTTATCATTTCCACATGTGCATTACAACTTGTAGATCACAGTGGATCTACAATGAAAATGTTTTTTTTTGTTAAAAATATCTGGAACTGAAAAATGTAGCATTTAACATTATGTTCAATACAACCTGTGAAAACTCAGAATCACCCACAACGGTATTTGTCTTGTGTGTATTTTTGAACTTTGCATTTTCATATTGCTGTGGGCTGGATCGGACCATTTCGAGAGCTGCTTTTGGCCTGCTTGACACTTTTGTTCTAAAGTGACAATATTCCAGACAAGCTGTTCACATGTCTTATATAAATGAATATTCCACTATAATTCCAATGTAATTATAGGTGTGGAAACTCTATGAAAGTACTTTTTTATAATAGTCAGTTTAAATATGTTGGCCTGTTCGTATAATGTATTTGTTTTTATTGCTTGTTTTACTGTACAATTTCTTGTGTTTTTAACTGTATTGTTTTTTTAATTGTGTTTATTGGTTTTATTTTATCCTATTGTTGATGTCATACAGCACTTTGGTAAACTGCTTTTGTTTTTAACCATATTACATGAATAAACATGACTTGACTGTTAAGAAGTTTTTTGATGAGTGGCAGATGTTCCACACAAGCACACTCTTTCATTCCTTCGAACATTGTCTTGGATGATCTGTTGAGATACTCTTCCATAATGTATAAAAGTAGATGTGGGTCAATATATAACTGAGGGACTTTTGAAGTCCATGGGATACATCTTGCAATCATCTTTAATAAAAGTTAAAAAAAAAAAAATTAAAAAAGGATGTTTTTTAAGATCATATCTTTAAAAATCCCAAAATTATTTAATTACAGAAAGAGTCATGTGTTATTGAATGATTATTAAATAACTAGATATACTAAAATGTCAACTTAATATCTGTCCGAATGTAATAACAACCACCTTTTAATTAACTAAATAATAAGAACATTTGTTTAATCAAAAATTGTTTTGATTGTGTTCTTTTTATTAAGTTGAGATACTAATGACTGATGCTTCTTTTTTGGCACTATGTCAAAGCTTATATGGAAAATAACTTGCATTTGGGTTTGAGCAATCACTTCCAACTTAGTTGTCCATTACAAAACCACCTTCTGAAGAAAGCGAGTCAATTACAAATCACATGACTTGCTCCACATGATGTCATTTCCACCGGAACAAAACACTGGCAAGACTCAGGGATGTGTTCTGTCTCCCTTTTAATATAAAGAAGTGTGTGAGTCAACTGTGTATTTATCACATTCTCATGTCAACAGTGTTACTACAATATCTTTATAGGTACCTTTCAATTTCAATTTTACTCAATTGTCGATATGATATTTAGAAGAATCTTACTGTAAAAATACCTTGTGGTGTTATGGTTACGTTCATTATAAGGCATGAAAAACAGCAAAAGATGTCAACGATACCTGTATCAACTATATTACCCTGTAAAGATAAATCAAAAGGTCCCATAATTATATACTGACCCATGTGTTTCTTATCAGAAATGTGGACTTTTCTTTGTATTCAGAAAGGATCTTTGTCTCTACTTCAGAGAATGACATATGTCCATAATATGCTGTATACATGTTAATAATAACAATAATATTAAAAATACTATTATTAATAATAACTACAAAAATACTTGGAGAGCGCAGACTCTACCAAGGCAGATGAGCCCCCACTCCCCTAAATGAGCACTAGGTTTCATTGTCACTTCAGCGAGCAGCAGTCTGCCCCAACCAATCAAATACCCCCCCCCAACTTTTGCATATTCTTATTGTGCAGATTTGTTTTTACCTGTGCAGAGGTAGTGCAGCCAGGTCAACTTCCTCCCACTGAAGTGCTGATTATAGAACAACTCGAACTGTGAGGAAAGATGAAACCACATGTTACTTCTGTGCTACTTTCATTAGTAGGAACCTCTGTCATTATTCGATGGCGAAATCTCACCATCTGCACACTCTTCTCTAGTTCTTGAGGAATGGCGAATGTGGAGGAGGGGACATGCGTAAGGGGCCAGGCTCCAGCCTGCGATTACAGAGAGAAAACCACAGTTACTTGTAATTCATTTACTGTATATACTGATTTCAAAATAAAAATAATGACATTGGCAGGGAAAGAAAATAATAAAATACCCTTTGTTGACAAAGAGTCACTTGTACCTCAGAAGATTTGTGTCACTAAAGAAATACACAATGAGCCATGCTTTTTACTTACTTTGTATTGAATCTACTATGAAAGCAGTGAACATACAGTTAATTTGATTATTTGAGAAAAGAAAAAAACAAGCTACTCATTATCTATCCTGCATTTTTTGGCTCATTTAGTATTTAAAATGTGCAGTTATTGTGATCCTTAGAAATAGCTGCATTACCTTTTTAAGATAGTATAATAAGACTAGTATTCAGAGAATGCCTAATCTTGCTCCTATTTTGTGCCAATCTCCCGTTTCTATGACAACCCGTTCTTGAATTAGAGCTAATAATGTGATTTTTACCTTTCTGCTGAATGTGAACTTGACCTTTGAGAATATTGATAATTTTGTTATTATACCAATCTGAAACTGTAAAATTAGGTTGCGTCATTATTCCTCCTGTATTCAATTGTGGGTTAACTTAAGCTATTATGAGCAACATGGTAAAAGTATGACATATTATTATTGAGGAATTAAGAATTTGTCACAGACACAGAAACAGACAGACACAGCATCTCTGTTACTGTGATAATTAAGTTTCAGTCTCGACCTACAGGGCTGTTTTGAAGCACTTTTCTCTCAGATGGATGATGAGTGTCAGATTTAGATCACAAACATAATCAACAACATAATCAAAGTAAGAACAGATCAGTTTCTCTCAGTATCGTACAGACACAGGCTTCAAAACTTACTGCCGATTTATTGCTACTGACATTTCTACTCATCTTATCTTGTTGAGCTGTGGTCAGGTTCTGCATTTCTGCAACCACTGAAACTGCACAGCTGTTTCAGTGGTTGTTTGTTGACTGTTTGGTTCAGTTTTGGACACGTGTGTATAATGTACAATGTCTGTGGGGGCCTAATCCAGCTACAATGGGTGAAGGCGGGGTACACCCTGTAGGAGTCCCCAGTTCATCTCAGGCCTGAACATATATCGACAAACACACTCACATTCACACAAATGGGAAATTTAGATTAACCAATTAATTTGTGTTTGGATGGTGGGAGGAAACTGGAGTACCTGGAGAAAAACCCACACAAACACGAGGAGAACATGCAAACTCCACACAGAAAGGTCTGGTGTGGGAATCAAACCAGGGTCTCTCTTGCTGTGAGGCACGAGTGCTAACCACTGCAACCCCCCCACCCACCCCCTCTCCCCTGTAAGTTGCTTTGGAAAAAAGCGTCTGCCAAATGCATAAATGTAAATATAAAGAACCAAGACAAAGACTGATATATGAAACAAAAACAGAAACAACCATGGCCAAAGATAATACCATGTCCCATTAGGTAAAACCTAAGTTATACGAGACTGTATGACATAATCAGATCATATAAAAGCACACAACAAAAGATCCTCCTCTCAGCAGCACGAGAAGCAGCTGATCTCTCCAGCTCCTTCATGGAAGGCGCCCCATTGTTATAGCTGAGGCCAACAATGTAGCCCTTGTGCCTCTTCCTCAGCCTATTCTTTTGGACCTTCTCTCTCTGAGAGAAACATGAGTTCCTGCCTGAGATTAACACTCAGTAAAATAAAGCAGGGTTGTCATCTGTCTTTCCGTGGACTTAGTCACACTAATTGGACATAGATATAGTATGATTAAGTCCAGAGACCTGTTGAACTCTGACATTGTACATTGTCATTGACATTGTACAAACAAACCTCATCTCTTACCCTTACCCTGCACCTTAACCCCCCCACCACCACCACACACACAGGCCTGTGTTCCCAGTTTTCCCAGTTTCCAGGCCAGTCCAGAGATACAATCCCTTCAGCGTGTCCTGGGTCGGCCCCGAGGTCTCTACCTGTGACCTAATTTTTTGGGATTATTTAACTAATATTAGTACACAAATGTCGATGATGTTTTCTTTCATGTTTAGTTTGAAATTATGATGAAGCATCTTAAGCAAAATGTGAATAACTATTAAATGATATATATATATATTTTTTTTATTTGTTAAGTATGCAATTCAAAACACATCTGCTTTTCTATATGGTCATTTAATTTGGACTATCTACATATCATGGTAATTACTGTGATCTTGTTTTGAAATGACCCACATCACATACATGGGTAGGATATGTCCAAACACACCTGGACTGAGAACACAAACTTAAAGATTGTTTTCAAGCACATCATGAAAGAACACAGCTGTGATTGGAGTATGAGTGACCTTGACCTTCTTTACATTTTCATGGCAAAACAAAACCAGACTCCAATGAGTGGCACATACCTGTAATACATAGATCTGAAAGCTGATGCCCAAGTCCACCACCGTCTCCTGTGTCTTGATGAAATTGTTGAACTTGTTATTGAGGTCTGCGCTCACACTCATATCTGTGTACATTCTGTGGAGTTTGCTTGTGAACTCATAGCCACAGGCTTGCTGTAAGATTAAAGTAGACAGGGAATAATATTTTAGACAGAAAATCATAGACTGTTTTAAGACACTTATCAGATTAGGTAATATTGGTGTCAGCCTATTTTCTAATGCGCAGCTTAGCATTTACCTTTAGTTTGTTGATCATGGCTTCTTCTGAATCCATTGACAATGATAAACCATGTATTAACCTCTTTGCTAGCATTCTGGCATAAAACTGAAAATGAGAGGGAAAACACACTGGTGAGTGGACAAAGTGTGGTGCAATGTTTCTTTTGGTCATTTGAAAGTTAAAAAAAAAAAAAAAATCCACAAAGGTGATGTCTGAAAAAATTTCTGTTTATATTAAAGAAAATAATACGTGTTTTTACCTTTTGAAAGATGTCCTTGTCATCTATGTATTTGAACACTGTGATGAAGCTGGTCAACTTGTCCTCCACCTCATTCTCCGTCATTCCCTTTGCAGACTTCTTCAGCAAATTGTCACAGTATTTTGCAAGCTGGACAAGAGCAACAGGAGGGACACGGCTCGGTCAAGACACTGTGTATATCAACTTTGTGTATGTCTATAAGTGTGTGTGTGTGTGTGTGTGTGTGTACTCACCAGCTCAGGGGCTTTACAGATGGACTTGGGCTCCCTGTAGTTCACCACAGATGTCAAAGCCTGTGAGAGAAATAAACATATAACGGTTTTAAAAACAAAAACAAGTTGTCAAATGATACTTTATGTAACACGACGTGAAGTTGAAGAACAGGGAAACAACCTCTTGTCTGCTGTTGAATTGCTGTTAAGTGTGATCAATGAAGCAATGGCCATAGAGTGCAGGGTTTATTACCTTATCGAGTGCACTCATGAAGTGCTGATCCCCATTTAGAACTGTGTTAATGAGCTGAACAAATTTACTGTGAACCTCCAGCACCGACTCCACAAACTGGGTTGGCATCTAGGAAGCATTAAGGGAGATACAAAACTGCATTAGGACAAGAAGTACAGGGGGTGAGCGTCGTGGAAACACTTTCGTTTATTTAATAATATTCAAATAGTTTCTAGCGAATTTCGAATAGTGTTTTGGACCAAAAATCACATCCCTAGTCAACACATCATTGTCTGTAGCACGAGTCGACATCATTTTGGAGGAGTCAACTAGTGTTATACGTTCTCTCCCTTCCATCACCCAAACAGCTTTCAGTCAGCGCATGTCAATACACTGATCTTTCTACATGAAAACATGGAGCGAAAGGTAGTGAAGCGCAGATTGGCAGACCCAGGTTGGGTTAGTGTGGGTCAACACGATGTCACTTCATTTGCAGGGCGGGTCAAATAATTCGGCAAAAAGAGAAATTAAGAAAATAAAAAATATGCAACCCACATATCAGTAGTGCATATAATAAAGCTTTAAAATCCTGTTAACTTTAGGTGTTAGCAGAACACAACATAAAAAGAACAAATATCAAATCAACAGGAAAGATTAAAGACACTTTAAGGCAGGGGTTCTCAAACTTTTTTGGCCCAGGTCCCCCTTAGAGGGGTGAAATTTTTCCATGTCCCCCCTCATACTCGCGATACTGAAAATGATTTAAAAAAAACCCACTTCAACAATGATTATTATGAAACAATGATAACCTTTTTTAATAGTGCTTTTGTGCAAACCAGCGACATTTTCAGGTATTATAATATAAATGAGCACTTCAGACACAAAAATTTTAAAATAATATTGTCATTGTCATTTCCTTTACCACTTCTTGAGGAACTTGGCGGACACAAAAATCGATCCATGTTCGCTGCAGGGTGGCTAAAAATAGCCTGTGACTCGCTCCGTCTCAATTTAGTCAAGCTGGCGTCAAACAGCGCTGTTACTTCCGCCCGCTCGCTACAAAATAAAACTTCCGCATTTCAAAATAAAACAGCAAAAACAAAACAAAAAAACAAAACCGTGAATAATTTCGCGTACCCCCTGGACATGCGCCATGTCCCCCTAGGGGTCCGCGGACCCCAGTTTGAGAACCGTGGCTTTAAGGAACCTCAAACAATGCTGTCTGTTCAAAGAAGGCCATCTTGAGACACAAGCACAAACATGCATGTAGAGTAGTGTAATACTAACATTTTCCTGAGAGAGGTTACTGGTGCCTCTGAGGCCCTCATTGTGGATATGGACCTGTAGCTCCTGGATCATGTGCGGCAGCCCATTGGACACAGCCCGCAACAGGGTGTACATGTTGGCCATGTCTAAACAAAACACCACAACAGAGAGATTCATATCTAATCCTCCTTTTGCGTGTATATACATGTCATGCTCTATATTTTTCCGAGTGCATAAGGTAAAGTATGGGTAAAGTCTGACCATCTCTCTTCTCCTGCCGGATTATGTTCTGGCATTCCCCATGCAAGAACTGCAGATGATCTGCCACCATTCTCTGCTGGCATTCATGAATGACTTTGGCGTAGGAGCTAGGGTGCAAGTATTTCCGACATCTCACTTCTTCATCTTTCAACCGCCCCAAAACCTGCAGCAAAGGAAGGATAGGGAGAGAAAAAGAGCTGAGTCAAGTTTGTTACTCAAATAAAATCTTAAGATGTTCACGTCAGCACATTTTACAAAGCACAGGACTTCGGTAAAACATTTGTTTTTAGTTTTCTGACTCATGTGCTTTTTGAAAATCAGAACTAGCGTGGACAATAAAACAATGGTGATAGTTATTGTAATATAATATCTGTAATATAATACTCTACAATGATCATTTGTCTCGAGTGGATATGATCATCACATTCTAATTTTACAGCCATGATGACTTTTCCTAGGTTCTTCCCACCTTTCATGTTGGTTTCTTGAACATAACACCTTTGTGTACTCTAAGCCTCATTACGTGTTATTTTATTAACTTCACTGCACACATGTAACCTTTCTGACATAAACTGATTTGCTTCCTCATCACATGAGTTTAGTTATAAATGTATGATGTACTATTTCTGTGTTTCATCTTCTATGACAACAGGCCATTTTGTGTATGGTTCTGTGGAAAAGCCTGTCCGTTCGTCCATCCATCCATCCATCCATCCATCCATCCATCCATCCATCCATCCATCCATCCATCCATCCATCCATCCATCCATCCATCCATCCATCCATCCATCCATCCATCCATCCATCCATCCATCGTGCCACATCATAACAAAAGTTATCTCATGACACTTTACATTTTGTGCTGGTCTAAACCAGACTCCTAATACACAAACACCAATAAAATCCTTTAGCAGCAAACACTTGGTGACAATGGCAAGGAAAAAATTCCTTCTAAAGGTGTAATTCCAAATTAATTAGTAATTCAAAACCACTTTTCCATGCTCCTTTTGGAATCTGATGGGTCACCCCGAGTTACCAACACATGCTGCATTTGAAAGTGGTGTGTCACCTCCACTGGCTGTATTTCCCATTCATAGAAAACAACACAGAAAAAAGATCCAGTGAGAAAAAGCCTGTCCACTACACGGACAAGGACATTGGCATCACCCACGTGGGGTTAAGCCCTTCCCTCATTGAACTAGCATTAGTGGAGCAAACTGGTTCATGTGCTCTCTACATGTTTTCAAAACAAGTGACGGCACAAAACCTAGCTAGATGCTACTCTGGGATGGTAAACACACACATAGCCAGAGGAGGGGAAGGGGAGTGTTCCTTCACGCATTCATTCTCTGAGACAATCAGAGACGCCTCATCACCGTGTCATATACATGTATGAGGAAGTACCGGTAAACTCTGTTGTTCAACATCAAGTCATCTTTCTACCCTCCAAAAACAGTTAACAAAGCGATAGGGACATTTTTTTTTTTTAATAGAACCAACGCATAATGCATCCAATAACAATGGAGAACACAGCAACATTAAAGACACTTACAATAACTTACTGTAATGAACATAGACCAACCACCACTTTGTTACTGTAATAGAAAGTGGTGGTTGTTTGTTTTGATTCTAATTCGATTCTCATGTTCATTTTTTACAGGATGAAAAGTAACTTTACAACTGATAATTTGGCAGAGCAAAGGATGACTCAGAGATCATAGTATATTCATCAGATGAAGCAGAGCCTTAAAGCAGTGCACACAAGCAGGAGTGAAAGTTAATCACCATGGTAACAGGTACGCTCTGTTGCTGTCTCTTACCGACAGGAATGAAAGATAGTAATTTAGCATTCATGATTAATATACAAAAAACAAATAGATTTGAAACATGCCCTGGTACAGACCTGTAGTATGATTTTGTCAGAAATCTCTAAAATTACTTTCTCTGTCAGAGAATGTTTTTTTTTTTTACAGATTAATGTGTCTTGTTTCGTGTGTTGTTATGGAAATAGAGTACTTAATATGAAAAGAATTTTCTGATTAAACTGTCTAACAATAAATGTGTATTTTTCCAGTAAAATACTTTTCACTCACAGTTCTACTTAAGCAACACTACAGTGAAAAATATTGAGCTTACTAAATCAAGTATTAACAGAATGCCTACTCTCGCCCCTATTTTGTGCCAATCTCAAGTTTCTATGACAACCCTTTCTTGAATTCGAACCAATAATGTGATTTTGACCTTTCTACTAAATGTAACCTTGACCTTTGACCATTTGCAATATTGATAGTTTTACCATATGTATATATGCATCCGTGAGTGTAATATTATAATATATCCAGTATTGATTAAGTTATAGTGTGATATGTCTATGCTTGACACACAAACAGTGTTACAGAAGTTAATTTTGTGACATGTCACCTTTGACCTCTAGAGATCTCAAAAACTATTGGTCATAGGTGATAACACCATATCACCACCACCACCAGAATTGTAGAAATATTCATTCCGCATCGTTTGATACCAATCTGAAAGTTCTGTGACCCTTTGTTCTTAACTTATAACCGATAATGTGATTTTGACATTTTAGTTAATTGTGACGTTGACCTTTGACCTTTACTCAAATGGATCTTTGTATCCGATGCGCATTAGCTATATGTATATGCCCATGTAAGTTCATGCTGATATATCAAGTATTCATTGAGTTATAACATGATATGTCTCTGCAGACAGACAGACAGACACACAGCGATTACAATAATCTCTTCCAACCAATGTTGGGCAAGATTCATTAAAATATATCTGACAAAAACATGAAAGCCAAAGCTAACCTACAGAATGAAACACCAACTATAATGAAACACAATGGTAGGTACAATCAGGTTCATATTTCCCTTCATTCACCAATAATCAATAATCTTTTGATGCCATGCAGTCTTTCATTCTGCTTTTTTCAACTTGTATAAATCACGACGGCCTTTATAGTCACGGAAAAATCAAAATGACACTAAAACTGAATAAAAATGTAACTTCAGCTAGACACTTCCCTAATATAAATCTAAAACCATTTATTGTAATTAAAAACAGAAGTGAAATCAGAAACCAATATGGAAACTTAAACAAAATTCTGCAAAATATACATGTTCAATCCACAGCAATTCACAGAAAGCTTGTGTTGGATGAAAAAAAAAACTAAAAATGAAAGGCTACTGCCAGACAGCTGAAGTGGGTCAGATAAGCCACTGTCTGGGCCTGTTCAGACAGGAGGACTCTGAACTGTTCTACCCTCTCGTATTCAACCTGGTGCTGCTTATATTTCACATCAATCTTCATATTCACTTGGCAGCATGGTGACAGATTACAAAAAAAAAAAAAAAAGGTTCAGCAAATAGCCCTAATGCCCGGTAAAGCTTGAAGGCTGATCCTGTTTACAGGCCTGAGGGATAAATCTATCAGAGAAATATGATTATTGCTTGAAAGAATAAATGAGACAGAGACCGCATAAGAGAGAGAGATACAGGAAGGTGCTGGCGGGTTTGTGATCTTGTAAAGTTAATGGTCAAGCTAACACTCAAACTAAAACTCTTATGTCACCAGCCTGACACAACATGACACCTACACACAGGCCTGGGAGAATACAAACAGATTAACATGCATTGACCTTGACGGCAGCAGGCAACGTTTGGCATCAGAAACCCTACACTGGACCAACCTTCAGAAGCAGCTCAGTTTCACATGACATCCTGAACATATAGGACGTGCATTATGCGTGTCCTACCTTCTCCATATACTGTGAGCAGTTGGATTCTTGCAGCAGATTGGAGGCTTCCTGTTTGTAATACTCTCCTGTTTTTATCAGAAACGGCCCCTCGAAAATTTCCTGATAAAACTGCAACACAGGAAGAAGACGTGACCCTCTTAAGATTTAGTCCATATAAACAGATGCAGGCCCAGAGAACATGTGTCAAGTATGGGGTGGACAACACATAACAGTCATTTCATTGGTTGATTTATAGTTGCCTCACCTTTAGTGGAAACTTCTTCTTGTACTGTTCAACATGAACAAAGGAGTTGATGACCCCATGGATTACCTTTTGGTTGGGGTTCTCACCACACCGATCACTGGAGGACAGAGTAGGCAAGTGTTACGGCACAGCCACATAGAGAACTGTAGAGCAGTGACATTATTAGCCTTCCAACAACGCTGAAAGAGTTTAGGGGATTAAATTGGTGTTAGTTGAGCTTTTGATCTTATAATGTGCACGAGTTTAAGTTGGCATGTAATTAGCGTTTCATATATGCAGATAACAGCTTTCTACAATGTCTCCTACTCTGCTAATATCAACTTTAAATGTGACTGGTGAATTATCTTATCTTACATGAAAGTTACATGACTTCAGAGTGTATTCAAGTCTGATTATATTCAGTCTATTGGTACGTCAAGTATGAAGCTATTGTACTTTAACTTACTAACGTCACAGCTATTGCAGGTATGGAGTACAGTTAGGATAATCTGGACATAGTACACTATACAGATTCCTTTAGAGTTTCTCTGAGCAAGTGGTCTACAATACTTGTTAAAAATGATGCAAGGTATATTTTAGGGGTGTGACAAGATCTCGCGAGATGTAATTTGTTGAGGTTTCTTGTCGCGTTAAAATTCTGTTTCGCAAGATTTGCCATCCAGCGAGCAGCTAGAATGACGTTGTAAACACAGGTATTACTATTGATGACGCCCACGCCACTTTCAAACAGTTAGTTTAGCAGGATATATATATATATATATATATATATATATATATATATATATATATATATATATATATATATATATATATATATATATATATATACACACACACACACACACATATATAAGAGAAAAGCTTAAGCCCTCCAGACACCCAGGGAAAACCTCGTTATCCAAATCCTCATGTCTGGAACTAGCGTGTATTATACAAGGTGAAAAAAATTGTGATCCAGATTAGGGATTGCGATTCCAGTTTGGGAGATTGTTATATGACCTTTTGTCAACATCGCCCAACCCTAGTGTGAAGACTGCTGCACAGACAGACCAAAAACTGCTTGAGAAACTGACTTTTTGATTTCGTTCAACAACATCCGGATCAGGACAGCCTGAAGCGGCTCAATCATTAGCCTCCTCCACATGTCCAATGCCAACTGCAAACAGATCAAATGGCACATCAGATTATTTCATGAAATCCTGAAGCAGAGTATTAAAGACATATGGTGATACTTCCACTGAATTAGTCTTAATCATCACTGATTTGTGCAGGATCATATTTAAAAGTCATTACCTCTCCGATCTCCATGAGCGGCTCATTCATATCCACTCCCCCGTAGCCGTACTGTAGGTCTGCCTCTGTTAGTTTGTTCTTCTTGATGAATTGAGTATTGAGATACCTAAAAAGTAAACAGTCATCAAATGGTCTTTGTAAGGAGATTAAGTAGATGCTAAAAGAGATGCTGTTGAATGTGTTGTGTGTGCAGGAAAACCAAAACGAAAACACTGATGCTGCCAAGAAGCTACCTTTGCACTCACAGAGGTTGGATTAGATGGTGTTCCCTAACACCTGCGTAATCACTCTGTGGTTTAGTGTCAGATAAACCAGTGAAAACCAAAACTTTCAAATGTTCTTGACCAGTTACAAAAATAATAATACAGTATATCCTTTTTAGGACTTTTGGACCCTGTCAATATGATATTCGAAGAAGGAAATCACGAGATATCAATACTCATCCTAAGTTACTGCCCGCTCAAAAAGTAAACGATGGGTGTCAAAGTAATTTTTGTTTAGGTGCCACATTCGACCCAATATAATCACAAATGGGCCAGACCATCCATGAAGAACCTGAAATTGTTTAAGAAAAATAAGTGGAATTTTCACAATGTTATGACTCAACTTAGCATTTTATATACATTACAATTTACAAATCACAGAGCCTCTGCAAAACCACAAAACACTTAGTAACAGGCACATGGGACTGAAAAACATCGCATTTAACTTGATAATTTAAACAACTGTCAAAACTCAATGACAGCCTTGACTGTCAATGTCTTCTGTGTAAGTTTGAAATTTTGCAAATTCATCCTGTGAGCTGAATTGAAACCTCTGGAGGCCAGTTTTGGCCCACGGGCCATATGTTTAACCGCTGTCACACATAATGTTGGACTACTTTACACATCAGGCGCAGAGGTTTAAATGCGTCATGACGGTGAGCAGCAACAAGTTCAGAAAATGGATGGATAGAGCTACACTTCCCTGGGTCTGCTGACTGTGAAAGTAGGGCAACTGTATTAGACAGGATGGTAGCTGTGTACCTGTCAAATTTAAAACTCAACAAAAAATCTATTCATGCAGTTTTGAGGCCAAAGATCTTGCCTGCATTCCTAGTGTCTTCACTGGGACAGAAACACCACCCACAGATATATTGTAGAATCTTAATATAACTTTCAATGCACACAGCCAATCATTCATATGTCAGATACTAAGAGGTTGAGGAGCAATTACTAGAAATGTGTTTCCAAAGAAAACTCAGATGTATTTCAACTTTTATGGGAAGTCAGAAGTAAATCAGCAGAATAACAGCTTCTACGTAGACAGAATAACATTTACATATTTGGTGGTTGTATTCAAACTGATCGAGGTTAGATAAGTTAGACTATGCAAATACAGTCTATCTCTGTTAGTGCTAAATCAGTAACACTGAACAATATTAATGATATATTCAAGTTTTTGTTAGCAGGAAACAGTAGCATAAAGCTTCATAAAATTAGTAATATTTCCACTAATTTTGAGTAGCCATTTAACTGAACAGGCTGGGGCAGCATTCGACAGGATGCAAAAATGTATGTGTGCATATAGAGATCAGCTCAGGAAAACAAATGACTCTCTGCTATATGAAGAACTGAAAAAGACTATGTCATTGCTAAAGCCAAGAGACTCTGTTTCTCTATAGCCGACTCTGACATAATAAATTACAAAGGCATATGCATGAACTGGCAGTCTGGTGGGGAGCACACATAAAAATAGATCTGAAAAACTTGTCCGAGGGAGTATTGATTTAGAATGAATCAAGATGTGCCAAATGCCTGCTGGCACCTCACAGTACACTTTTCAAGGTATTATCTTAAATTTAGAAAAACTGGAATATTGTGGCTCATGACAGAATCAAAAGGCTTTCCATCTACAGACCACAACACACAGAGCCAACTTTCAATAAGGAGTGGTGACAGACATCTCCTCATGAATAAAACCATACACCATAGTGATCAGCCAGTATTAACCACCATCATACACTACGTGTTTAATTTATGGAAATAATCTTATATTACAAATACACTAAGGCTTTATTTTTCAGTTCATCAGTTTGTTGTATTTTGCTTTTTAAAAAATAATGAATAAACAGAAAGAAATAGAGACCACAGTAAAGACTGCAGTAGCCTAGTGACTCACTGTCCTAGCCCACCAAGTCCAAACAAGTGTACTTAATGTTACCTGTACAAGCAGTCCATGTAGTCCGCTCCTTTGCTGTATTCCTCCCAGTATCTGTGGTACATCACTAAAACCTTCTCCTCCGACTCCAGGACTTTCTACAATAAACACACATCCATTACATGTATTAAAGTAAGTTAATACAGTCATAACATTCCCCACTTTTACCTTTCCCAACTTTTGGAGAGGCTTTGTGAGTCATTACCTTGTACAACTGCCGGACATGATTCTCTAGAAACACTTTAGTTTCTGTGTATAATCTCTCACCCAAGGGCTCTGGGTACGCAACACACAAGGCATAAATGTCACTGATATCTGTGTTTAGGAAATGCAATGGTCATATATTGTGCAGTTTAAAAATATGTATATAAACTAGCCTACACTGAAAAAGAAAATACTTACACGACACATAATATAATACATTACATTTAGCAAATACTTAAACATCAAGATTCAGTGTGTCTTTTCATTTATTACCCTTACCTACTGTGTATAAAATGGCACAAATATTGATCTACATTTTCCTAAATTAGATTCAGTTTTTCAGAAAGTTATTGTAGGATACGAAAATCGATCATTCCAAGTGGCTCTCTCCACATAGTCGAGCATCACAACAGCCTTGATTGTCGTTAGTAGCTTGTTCCATGTTTCGTCAAAATCCACCACCCGTGGCTTTAAAGACATCGTACTCCTCTAGCCTAATGGAAAAGACAGAGAAACAAATCAGTTTCGGTAACAATAATAAAAAACATAGGAAATTGTTTGTGTCTTTCATTGCATTTCAGAATTGTACATAATATACTGTTCAATGTAACTATCCATTTGTACATCCTGTGTTTCCAGCTATTACACATTATTAAGGTTTATAATTGGATTAAAATACTTTCCAAGTAAATCTTCAACACATTTCAGACAACAAATTGTACATTGAGAAAGATGGCCTTATGTTATGTTACCATGACATTAATTATAGTGCAACTATAAAATCTGATCCAGTATTATAATGGTAGACTATTCACCAATTTTTGTACATATTACACAAAATGTACCACTGGGAAAATCTGGTGCAAAAGAATCAAACAGAAGACATTACCGTTTATTTATCTGCAAATGTATTGTAGGATCAACAGATGACCAGTTGATTAAGTTGGTGAAGGTGATAGCGTTTAAGACACTATAAATATTTGTAACGACTAAGTACCAATAATAAATTATCTGAACTATTTATCAGGCGACCATGGAGAATACAATCACAGACAGACTTTAATATCACAGATCACCTGTAAGTAAAATATACCAGGGCCTTTTATGTTTCTCGTCATTCATACCAGTTGACTTCACGTCAGAGAAAACATTGCAACATCATCATGCAATTCAGCTTGCTAGTCACTTTACAATAACCGATATCCAGTTCACGCAGAAAACATTTCGGTTACTTAATAAGCAGTCTCCTAGCAGACATAATAAATACTGCTATGTTAAGGTTACCAGCTAGCCGAATGCCAATCCCAAAATAGGATGGCTAGCTAATAGGCTAACTAGCATCTAGCTAACATGCTATACTTCTTCCTGCTCAAGTCTCAGCAGTTTTGCGGCATCAGCTAGCAAGCAGCTCGTACGCTAGTAGGAAGCTAACGATAGCTTGACTGTCGTTAGCAAATGGACATCTACTATGCAATTTCACCATAACTGCACTGACAACACGACAAAACGTGGCTCTGAGATTAAACAAAACACCTTATTGAGATCAACCGTAGGGTTCGTGTTAGTACGTACCTCTGTGCGCTATATAGTTATTATAAAACTGAAGTTTCTCCGCTGTTACAGGCTTGATTTGTCTCACTCACAGGTCTTCCCTGCCTCTTGGATTATACCATTCGAGTTCATGGGGATGTTTTTTGATATAATGCAGGTTAGTCCTTAAACGTGTTGGCCTTTTACCTTCACGGTATGTGTATGAGAAATCTTAGATTGGAAACAGCTTGTTGTGCATTAATACATAATGGTAGCGTAAAAACTATACTCACTTAGATTCAGGCGATGTCAACACTTACCAATGGTATCGCCTAAAACTACGGAACCCTCTTAGGGATAAAGACTCAAAATACAGGTATGGTAAACTGAAATGAATGTTTAATTATTATTATTGGAGTTTTTTTTAGATACTTTGTTTAGTATTTTGGGTAAGACTACACATTTACCGCAGATTACATTCATGTCGTCAAAACTCACAGGAATTCAACAAGTAGCATCATGCATTTTAAATGATGTATTTTGTTCAGTACCAATTTAGCAACGATTTCCATAATTGACAATGGGTGATAGAGCCAAAGTCACTGGGGGAAAAAAAGATAAAGGAAAATAAGCACTTGTATTTTGCAGGTCAAGACCACCATTTTGTGGCAATCTGCGATTGTTTTATATATATATATATATATATATATATATATATATATATATATATATATATATATATATATATATATATATATATATATATATATATATATATATATATATATATATATATATATATATATATTTTTTTTTTTTTTTTTTTTTTTGTCAGAAAACATTGCACACATTTTGTACAACAGCATACATAAGATACTGCCAGGGGTGATGACATGGAAATAATAGAGCACATTTTAAATAAACAGCAACAGAAACAAGAGAATAAAGTTTACTTTGTGCAAAAAGAGAGTATGACTTCACAGCTTTCTTATTAAGACAACAGAATATGCTATATAATGATTTATATAAACGGAGAATTCAGTAATGGCTGGCTTCACGTCTAGAAATTTTGACCTGTGTATATGGTGCTTGGCTAAAATGATAATAAGGTTAATTAAGTGAAACTCAGAAGTGTCATTCCTGTCATAGATAACAAAACCAAAGAGTACATTTTCCTATTTCAAAGAAAAGTCAGGGTAGACAGTATCTATAATATATCTTGATAGTTTAGACCAAAATATTTTTGTACTGTATAAGAGCATGACCAAAATAAGTGTTCAAAATAAGTTTTTCTCTGTGATCCCTACTGAAGGTGCAATTTACATCAATATCTTTTTTTAAGTCTCTGTAAATAGTGGTTGGTTGGGTAAAACCTATGTAGCATCTTAAAAGAGACTTCTCTGACGTTATTAGTCAAGCAAAATGTATGTGGTAACAGCCAGATTTTATCCCTCAAATGTCCTTTGCATAACTAGACCAGAATGATAAAGAAGATTCTGCCACTAATGTTAAACTAGGTAGTACAGTGGCAAAAACAACCAATCAGAATCTTTAAAACAATGAGCATTTCTTAAGGCAGAATTTCAGATAAACTCTATTATAAACACAAACTATTTCCTTCAAACTTGGAAAATATATAGAGGTTGATATTCTGACATCAGTACATGCATTGATATAATGACATTAGCTGACAAAATATTACTTTTTTTTTATTGCATGAATAAATAGGAGAAATTCAATAGAATGAGGCCCAATGTTTCAAAACAATTTATAAACATTCTTGAAAGATAACCATTGTCTGAACTGGGTCGTATAAATAATTCCCTAATATATTGTTTTTTGGGTTTTTTTCGTAATGAATCAGGTGCATATATACCAGATGATGTTCAGTTTATACTTAAGGTGAACATCAACATGAAAAAATACATTTACACACATCATTTATCAAGTGGGCTCACATTTCAGATAAAGAGCTCTATTTTATGGAACCGTTGTTCTTTTTAAAATACCACCACCATACATAGTCCCATGACAATCTGGGGTCTATTATCAGGTTTACACTATACAGTATATACATTGTTTTCGGGTGGCACAGTGGTGCAGTGGTCAGTACTCGTGCCTCACAGCAAGAAGGACCCTGGTTTGATTCCCACACCAGACCTTTCTGTGTGGAGTTTGCATGTTCTCCCCCTGTCTGCGTGGGTTTTCTTCAGGTAGCCCACCATCCAAACACATGCACTGATAGGTTAATTGGTTAATCTAAATTGCCCATAGGTGTGAATGTGAGAGTGATTGTTTGTCTATATATGTTCAGCCCTGCGATGAACTGGAGACTCATACAGGGTGTACCTCGCCTTCACCCATTGTAGCTGGATTAGTATCATTATCATCACTATTGTATCATTTTGGGTGATACAATAGTAAAAAGTCATCCACGTGTTACTATGACAGCCTGTCTATGTGTTACTGTACCACATTCTCATGTCAATTAAACAGAGATTTTTCAATATTTTACTCCAAGGTTACTTTTCAGCAGAGGTGAACCTATTTTCAAGCTTTTTGTTGTATGTGATACCAGTTTCTGTTGAGAAATGCATGTTTTGAATGTTTGCATACAGCTTAAAAAATGTATGACCCTTTCAAGTCCACATGTTATTGAGCAGTGATTTGACATTTTTCACCTAAAAATTTGTATCTCCCAAAATTTACTTACACATAATGTTAAAGTGCTTATAAATACCTACTCAAATGTGTATAATACATGCATATAAGTTACTCTGCTTACATGACAGAGACAGTTGAACACAAAATGTGTCCACATGTGTTTGATCATACACTTAGGTCTTTCATACATACTGATCACTACAGTGAGCAGCTATTCTCCCACTGTTCTCTTTTATATTCTCTTTTATAGTTTTAGTTCCATATTAGTCAATACAGTTACTTTGCTGTTATAGATGAAGCAGATCTGCAGAAACATGACTGAATGTAAATCAATTGCTAGTTGTTATTACACTGTAATTAACATTTTTCTTAGACAAAAAGGATTTTTTGCATATTATCTACATAAAGTGAGTAATAACTAGTATTATAGTTGTTATATAAGTGTAGCGTGAATTGGCCTCATTTCTGAGCCCAAACAGAAGTGACAAACTGGCAAGATTTGCTATGCTCTGCATTCTTTACCTTTCTGTTTTACATCTAATTGTCATGTTTATGATGCCAGGGAAGACTCTCTCCTTCTCTGTGGGTCTGCAGGATGCTCTGAGGGTCTTAATCAACATTTTTATGGTGACAAATTACATTTCTTTGCCCACATTGCTACCCCTTCTTCCGCCATCAGTCAGCACACTCGATTTGAATTCTTATGTGCCAAGGATCAAAGGACATATAAAAAAATTCTTATTTTAATATGTTTTAATACAGATCTTATGTATTGTCATTGATGTTTATTATGTTTATCTTTCCATTGATATATTTTGGTCCCAGTTATATATAAAATAATCAAGTAACCACAGAAAATGTGTATTATCCAGATACACTAACCCTAACCCAAAGATAAAGGAATATTAGGTAAATATATAAAAAATAATTTTCATTCTTTGCATGTTAATTAGGTAGGCATGGCCAAGTCTTCCCACTGAAACTTTGGAAATGCCCTTGTCACACCTCCAAGACACAACTCATAAAAAACAGATTTAATCCCTTTGTCTTGGCGCTCTTTCCCTTTCAACTCTTTTCCCATTTTTGGCTGACTCATTAATTTTTTGCTCATTTTATGCTTATTTGACTTTACTGTGCTCATGCATGTTGGGCGTGATCACGTGTTTGTCTTCCATTGTTCATCCCATGCCTCCAGGCTGCCGCACACTGACAAGAAACCAACCTCCGGCCTATAACTTGATGTGTGCTGAACCTTCACCACTCACCTTTTGACAATTGGTCCTGATCCATCTTAATCGAAACTCAGTGCCTGGACAAAGAACACTGAGAAAATATTCGCAGAATTGATAGTGAAAATGCACGATGGTTGAGTGGTTAGTGCTCTTGCCTCACAGCAAGAAGACTGGGTTTTGATTCCTGGATGGTGCGGGCCTTTCTGTGTGGAGTTTCCACATGTCTGAATGGGTTTCCTCTGGGTGCTCCGGTTTCCCCCATCACCCAAAAACAAGTTTGTTAGGGTACAATCATCCAGTCAGGTGATTCTGACCATTAGCCTAGCCCATGACTGCCCACTGCTCCTTACAGGTGCCCCAACAGCATCAAAGAAAAGATGGGTTAAATGGAGGACACATTTTGTTGTATAATGACAAATAAAGTACTTTCTTCCTTATAGGCTCATGGTCTGACTGTATTATGTCAGATCCAATCTATATCCAACTGTCTCCAACTGGACCTCCGAGCACAGATCCGAACCGGTCCATGAAGACTACCAGCTCATGTGTGTGTAACTCTAACCCGTGTGACTGTCCCACCACGGTGCCTCCGCCAGCTGATGTGACCCGACGTTGCCAACTGTTGCTTCACCACCAGCCTGTGTGACCCTTCTGCCAGTATCACCTGACGCTGCTGGTTCTCCTCCTTCTCTGGCCAAAGTGGTGTTTCTTCACCTCTGCCAGGTGATGTGACCTCCATCCAGTCAGAACACTGCTGGTTCTACTTCTGCTTCAGTTCCGCCAGCTGTCTGTGTGTTCTCCTGTTACTATGACAACAGAGATGCCTCTGGAAGGGCAAAAACATGCCACCACATGTTTTTGTCCTTCCATTGTTTGTGCGTCCAACTCTGTTTTCTGGGTACATGGTTGATGCACCAAAATAGCAAATATCTACTCCTAAATCTATATATTTCTTTTTCTTTGCCATCAGATCTACCGTTTAACCATTTGTCTGTCTGTTTATTTGTTTGTCTGTTTATTCTGTTTACTTTGTATAGTTATCCTGTAAATAAAATTCCCCTTAATTAAGAAGTTGCAAGGTGGTTTTTGACTGTTTAAGTCTGAATATGTCACTGTACACTCTTACAAAGAGCTCAAATCGTTATTGTAGCAACATTCAGATTATTTGATTGATTATTAATATTAATAATTATTAGTAATATTCAGGTCTTTTCCATTGTTTTGCCTATTTAAATAAACAACGGTGGTACCCGAATGAGACATTTAATCAATGAGGCAATGTGCGCCTTAGCAAACTACTTTCATCAGTTGTTCGGCAGTGTTTGCAGCTGCTACGTGCAGGCGCACAGCTGTTAGCAATAGCAGTGAAGACGCACATTGATCGCTATTGAGAGAAAGTAGCTCCAAGCAATTACGAGGTGTATGTTTTTGTTCCGTGACGGTTTTGTAATGCAAATAAATCACTCATTCGAACACATATTGTTTTGAGAAGAAACGGGTTGTATTTTGGTGACCCCAGGAAACCAGAGTTCACCAGAGTAGAGACGCTGGTTCTATACAAATCCATGTAAAAAATTGTGAACTACCCCTTTAAGTTTGACCAATCAGAAGTCGAGTCGGCGTCGCCATAGTAGCAAAAAAAAAAAAAACTCGCTCGCGGGATTACAGGATTGCAGACCTCTAAAGTGGATCACAAATTACGTGGTCACTGACCTGATTTGAATTTGTGCTGTTTTATTATTAGGGTCCATGTAGCCTAATGTTTTTGTTCTCTTGCCTTCTTAGACTTCATGTGAGTTTGATTGGATTCAAAATGACACCGTCACTCTCCGTGGTGCTGAAGTCGAGGTCATGACGTCATGCTCGGCTCTGAACCTTGTGTTAAAACTGTAGCATGTGTGCTTGTAAGCATGTGTAGGTTGCGTGTTTTAGTGGTTCTAATAATCCATGCATTAAAGGGTTAAACAGACCCAGAGCCAAACATAAAACACAGAAACTACACATCCTTATCAAAACACCCATCAGTACAACAGGACTTATTTGGAGTGCCAGCCAGGTTAAAAAAAAAAAAAAGTGCCCTGTTACAAAATACTGTAGCTAGTTGAAATGGAAAGCATAAAAATTAATACATGTATAAAAACAAAATCAGTGCCTATTTATAAGGTATGTATTCTGGGACAAAGATGATGACGTCCCCAAAGCTAATGTTTATTTAAAAAAAAGTTAATTAATGATATTTTATTATTGCAATATGAAATAGGCTAATACCGTTTTATAGTTTATCTTACTTAACTGACTTACATTAAAAATGGATTTGTGATATGGATCATTTGGCCTTTTAATACTGAATACAAATATTAAAGGATTGCTGTGTTCAATTTAGCAAAAGTGGCGAAGATGCAACTAAGTGAATACCACCCACCCTCTTTGACAAAGGCTCCTAAAAAACACAAAGGCCCCTTTTTAGGTTGGTTATTTTCTTGATTCTGGGATTATTATTATTATTATTATTATTATTATTATTATTATTATTATTATTATTATTATTATTATTATTATTATTATGTATTAATATTGATTCACACTCAAAAATAGTAGATCGCGATAAAACACATTATGCTGAATGCTACTGGCTAAAAAAAGAAAACAAGTAGGTTTAATATTTAAACATGCAGACACCATACAACAAGTTGGTGACAAGTAACTCATTTTCTCTGTAGATACAAATGGCTCAGTCTATCATAATAAAAATCCATCAGTTCTTATGCCTCCACACTTACATGTCATTTGCAGCTTATTTATTTATTTCCTCAATTACATAATTTTTTCACAGAGACCTTCATATCATGTGTATGTACTGTATCAGTCAGTAAGGTGCCAAAACCAAGAGAAATATCCTTTACAATCTTTTTTTTTTTAAATTACACTTTCACTTTGTAGTTCTTGTCCTTTTGCCCAAATAAAAAATGTAAGTCTTTTACAAGATTGCCCAAGCAAAGTAGTAGATATGTTTAACAGGATCTTAACAGTAATTGGAAATTACAGCTGTTGCTAAAGTATCTAACCTCCATCTTAAGCATCAAGTTTCTAACCTGTCTGAAAAGCTCTGTGAGTAGCTAAAACCTCCCATCAAGGGGAAAGTTTCCACAGCCTGAAAACAGAGCCAACAGCTACATGCAGAGGATTTGCTTTTCCTCTCAGACTACTTGAATTACAATATACACAAAGGTTGTCATTGAATTTTTACCCAGTGACAGCACATTTTTTTAAATTAAATATTCAATTAATCAGCATGTATTTTAATAATCAATTACTTAAGAATAAGTAATAAGAAAAATAAGTTTATGTGACATTTAAAAATTGCTATTTTATACAAAATATCAGCCAAACTATTTATGTTTTTCGACTCTTAATTACAGAATAACATAAGTTGAATGACATCTTTTACTTATTTAATCACACCTGTGTATGTATTGACTGTGTGGGGAAAACAGTACAGTATACATTTATTTAGCTTGGTTCCATTTGGCAGGTTCAATCTCCTTAAATAGTTAACAAAGGAAACAGGATAATCTGCTTATCTCATCAGAGCACAGGTCATCTGTCTACTTCTGTACGGCCTGCAGAGGGAGCCAGTGTCCTTAGTTTCAAGGATAACACAAATAAGTGGTAGGAGGAATGTTTTCTAAACCAGTGACTATGTGTATGCAGTGCATACACATAGTCTGGCTATATCAGCATCAGGATTAGTGTATTGCTGTGATCACAGTAAGCCTTCTAATCTTGAATAATAGTAATAATGCAGCTTACAATTGGTACTAATACAGTACTAAGAGAGGTGTGAAAATGCAGCAAATAATCTCTCCTGAGTGTCCATCTTCAGCAGCCTACTCTTGTTAGAAAAAAAAACATTCCTCCCCAAAGACAAACAGCAGAGCCCCTGACTCATAGCACTCTGCTGGTGGAGAGAACAAACCATACTGTTGACATCAGGAGGCTAGTGATGTCATGATGATGTCAATGCCTCTAATTGTAAATTGCACACATAGCCGCGTCGTTGGCTGTGGTAACATTTCAGTCACACAGAAGGCTCTGAAGCAGACAGTTGGTCTTGGAAAAGCTGAGAGTGCAGAGAGTATGGCTGTAACTGGGGATGAGACAGAAACAGGTAGGTCTGTTATCATCTTTTTCCTTGCCACATCTAAAACAAATAACAGATTAAATAATAACTATGATGAAATTTATTTTTTTTGCATATTACTCAGGCAGGTACTTCTTTAAAATCATTGTAATCTATTGTATAATCGTAGTAGGTTTTTAGTGTTCCTTTGGTATTATATTGGGGGGGATGCCTGTTTATTTTAAACTTACCTTTTCTGGATTGACAGATTTGTTTGTCTTCAGTGTGTTGTCATGACTGCACAGACTATACTCCTCTATAATAGAATAACAAAGCAGGGTGTTTGAATATTAGTCGCAATTTTCACAATCTGCTGCAACAAGCCTCTTCTGATCAGAAACATTTTCGTTCTCCTTGTCTTTCCTTGCCTTCCTCCCTCCCTCTATCCCTCATTCTTTATTTTATTTTTCTCTGTCTCTGCCTATCTGTCTCACTCCCTGTGAAATGCTTCAGTGCTCTGCCCACTCAGGACACATAGCAGCAGTAACTGACGTCACTGCTTTTTCCAGGAACAGGCCCCCAGCAGTGACATGTAAATGCAAACCAGCAAATAAGATATACATTGACGTCAGTCAGCAGTCACACTGTGATTATATGCAGCTCTTCTGGCACTGTCACAGAATTAATCATCAGCATAATAGTGGATAGTGTTAGCAAAGCAGTGGGTTCAGTGGACAGAAGGGGAAGTTGATAAGAACGGCACTGTGTGTATGACTGTTTCATTTTCACACACCATTTGATAAGGTTGTTTGATAGTTATATGGCTAGATTCAGTTTGTATAGCTATAAACTGTGAGACAAAGTCAAATTTAAATACTGTTCAGTATTCCTGGACTGCTTTCTTTCATTAAGTGAAAGTCGTATTTTTCTGAAATAGAGAAGATTTCGTGATTTGCCTGACCTGCCCCCCTTGTGGTTTTCAGTCTCTTCAGGCTCCACAGGTGACTTGACTGCTTGTCAGTTGCGTAACCCCAGCTCCAGCCTCCCTCAGGGGGTGGTGGGTGACAGCGCTCACATCACCCAGAAACCCTTAGAGGATGCAGTGCAGAAGAGGGAGCTCCGTTTGATGAAGAACAGGTACAGACAAGCGTTGTCCCCATCACTTTTGAACAATGATGTTTATGTTATTAAGGTTTATGCAGGTCCATAAGAAACTTAAAATATCAATAATATGAGGTCTGTAAATATCTTAAAGTGTCAGGGCATAAGATTTAAGAGGATCAAACCAAATACAATTAATATTTATAATTATTTTTTCAGTTTCGTGCAAAGTCAGGAAACATAATTCAGCTCGCAAACATCTGGACCTTCTAAATTTATACTGAAAGCATTTTGAAAATTGTACCTGTCACATCTTAACCATGATAGAATGCTTAGTAAATCCATTATTCACAGTATTACAAATCTTTTACATTCTCTTACGCAGAGTTGGATAATCCCAGCTTTAAAGAATAAAAGTCCTGCCATGTATTGGTTCTTCCTGTTCACTTCATACAGGTGATTTCACTAAATATCCATCTACCTGGGTGAAGAGTCGTGTGGCTGGAACAAATACATGGCAGGACTTTTAATCTTTGGAGCTGGGATTACCCAACTTTATTCCTGTATTTGATATTCAGTGAAGAAAATGGTCTTGTTGGTCACAAGAAATGTTGGATTTGCACAAACTTATCAACAGTGAAATAAGAAAAAATGCTTATTTATTTACGGTCTCTTCAGTTTTCAGGGTGTCTCAGACTGTATTGTTTGACTGAATGGGGCCGTTGATTTGTAGACTTTAATTTTAAGCCAATAGTTTGCACTGTGGCTCCTACCATGTTGGCTTCTTAACCCTTGTGCGGTCCTTCGGGTCAAAGAGACCCGGTGGCTCACAAATGTACCTTTTTATACGTACTGTAGGATGCCATTGCTTACTACTGAAAACAGTAATATATCCTTGGGGGGTGGGGTGATGAGTCTATGGAACTGAACTTTGGAATCTGGGTTTTTAAGACAAAATTGTAGGACACAGCCAGTGTGCCTTTTACGAAGGACCGCACAAGGGTTAAAGTCAGAAGTGTTAGACAAACATGGCCAAACTACAGGAACCCAAGGGCACTGGGGTGAACTAAGGCTGTGTGTTACCTTGGTGAACTTCATCAAGTATTTTGAACAAAGTCATTTTACTGTATTTTAAGCCTAGTCCACACAGCAACGTTTTCGGGTGAATCTTATAAGATTGATTTGTTATTGTTTTGGCCTTCCATCCACATGGTACCAGCATTTTGGGTATCCCAAAACAAAGTCTTCCATACGCCTTTGTTGACGCCTAGCATCTATGGCATAACCGTTCATACGGGGTCATCCAGAACAAATAGCAGGTTCACGCACAACAGTCATTCGTAAACAACAGTGTCCATCATGGTGGACACCAGAGTAGTGGTAATAGCAGAGCTGCAGTCACTGTTAAGTTTACTTGCGTTATGGAAGGAAGGTCTACTGATGTTAAACCAACAAGACGAGCAGCAGAGACGCTTACACACACTTTGTTGTTGTTTGTTTCCAGGGTGCGTTTCACACCAGTATGCGCATGTGCTTTACTTCTTCTGTTGTTGTTGTGTATCTAGTGGGAATGTCTTACAGTGCACCTGGAGGTGTGGCATGTGTATTGCATTGTTTTCAGTACGTGTTTCATTGCCGTGTTTTACGTAATTTTTTTTACTGATCCATTCCCAGTGTGGACACTACGGCATTAACAGAAACATCAACGAGTTGACACATTGACTCCCGTAGCACAGGTCAACTTAAATTTGGAGGAGTCAAGAAGTTGCATGTTATTCTTTCTCTCTCTCCCTCCCTCTCTCTCTCCCTCGGCACGTTAATACAAGTGTCATGCACGGCCATCTGAAGAAGCATTCCCTAGCCAACCTGAGTGATATAAGCAGCATCCGCTAGCTAACTTGAGTGATCTGAACAGCATCCGCTAGCTAACCTGAGTGATATGAGCAGCATCCGCTAGCTAACCTGAGTGATATGAGCAGCATCCGCTAGCTAACCTGAGTGATATGAGCAGCATCCGCTAGCTAACCTGAGTGATATGAGCAGCATCCGCTAGCTAACCTGAGTGATATGAGCAGCATCCGCTAGCTAACCTGAGTGATATGAGCAGCATCCGCTAGCTAACCTGAGTGATATGAGCAGCATCCGCTAGCTAACCTGAGTGATATGAGCAGCATCCGCTAGCTAACCTGAGTGATATGAGCAGCATCCGCTAGCTAACCTGAGTGATATGAGCAGCAGTGCAGACAACGCACAATACATGCTCTTTTTTTTCTAAACATAATGTGGACAGTGTGGTGTGCACCTTGGCGGCCGCTGCCTTATTCTTTTGGCACTTAATGTAAAAAGTGAGGACGTGTGACAGACGTCTGGAGAGTCCAGTTTTAGAGCCGTCGGTCTAACAACTGATACTAACCCAGAGAAAAACATATCGTTCTTCTCTTTGCTAGTCAGTGAATCCATTCATTTGTAGTATTTGAAAGATGTGTGTTACATTCTGTCACCTAATGCTGGCACCTTCTGAGTGGACTATGTAATGCACTAAAACCATCCTAATGACAATGGATCACAATGAGTTCATGTAATAATAAGATACACAAGACTATTATTATCACACCACATGATTTTCCTCCATCTATGGTGTTTAGCTGCTAACCTTTAGTGTGTCCATGATTATCAGCTGTGTGGTGTGTATTTGGAGTGAGTTGGTCTAACACAACTTTAAGGACTCATGTTTACAGCAGTACATATATATATATATATATATATATATATATATATATATATATATATATATATATATATATATATATATATATATATATATATATATATATATATATATATATATATATATATATATATATATATATATATATATATATATATATATATATATATATATATATATATATATATATATATATATATATATATATATATATATATATATATATATATATATATATATATATATATATATATGTGTGTGTGTGTGTGTGTGTGTGTGTTGATAAGTTTACTTGTTAGTGAACAAAATTGTTCACTATTGATTTTTTTTTTAGTTCTGGAGCTCATTCTGCATTATTACTTTCATTTTTACTTCTTCCTATCCTCTCACATAATCATTTTCTTCTGATCTCTTATGAGTCAGTCAATGCTTTTTATGTCTCAACAAATCCATCTTTATTTTATTTTACTGTGCAAAATATTTTGCCAACATGCAGAAATATGGTGATAAATAATGCTGCATCCTCATAATTTTTTTTATGATGATTGATGAAGTGAAATGTCTTTTTGACCTATAAACTGACTTGTGTTCATCTTCAATGTGTGTTGGATCTGGGAGATGAGCCAAAATGTTAAGAATTTTACTTTCATGGCAACTGTTGTTGTTGTTTTCAGGGAAGCTGCGCGGGAGTGTCGGCGAAAGAAGAAGGAGTATGTCAGATGCCTCGAAAATCGTGTGGCTGTACTGGAAAATCAAAACAAGACTCTGATTGAGGAGCTTAGAGTCTTAAAAGATATCTATCGAGTCAAAGTGGAGTGACTTCTCCTGGTTTGAAGGAGACGTTTGGGATTGTGGCAGCCATGTTTTTTTTTTTCTTTTTTTGTCGGGTGTCTTGAGAACTCTGTTTGTGCTTTTACAGACACACATGCACAAATACAAAACACTCCTTGTCCCTGCTGTGAAATGTGTTTACTCAATGATGTCAATATTTCTGCCTCTGAAATATCCATGTATTACCACCAGCAAAAACAAGAACCCTTTTTTAGGTCAGGGTTATTATAAGAGAATATTATGTGAAACTTCCTGTCCTTTTACCCAGAACCAACTGGAGAAAATGAATTTTTTTTTTTTTTTTAAAGTGCACTACCTGGAGCATTGCAATGTAGTGCTGATCATGGAGAATCACAATTTAATAGCTGTGCTACAGCACTTATACAGTCTGAATATCTAGATTTTGCACTTCACAGTTTTGCATTCCTTTATTTCCATTTTCCTGTATTAAAGGGCAATAAGAATGCATAGCCTTTTTGCTGGCCAGTACCTTTTCACCTGGGTTTGTAAAGGGGATTTACTGTGGTTAAAATACAAATTGGAGGATCCACTTAATGAAGCACTGCACTTCACCCATTCTGCTTCTAACTTGAAATGTATTTATTTATTTAGCAGATGTGCTCTGCTTTTTTGTATGTTTTGAATATAGTGCATATATTATATGAAAAATGAATATATAGGGTAAATTTGAACATGTTACAGATATTATGCCATAACAAGCAGACAGCCATTTTATTTTCATCCACTTTCTTCAGGTCAGTAAACATAACTTCAGTCCAAATGTACTTAGGGCTTTAAATTTGTGTCTGTTTTTGTTCACAAATCCTGCTTTCTTGCATTTGTTCTGATGTTCTGTTTCACCTTCTGCCTTAGCTGTCGTCCTTTTCAATCATACAATGTTTATGAAGTTGTGTACCCTATTTTTTTTTCTATGTTTATTTGATTCAATAAAATTCTTGCTCAGTCTCCATTTTAATTCGTATTTTCTGTCATAGTAAGGTCTGTATTATACCTATATAATATTGTTTTCTATAGATTTCCCATGGGGCAGAACCTATTTTACAGTTATATATGAGTGTATGTGACAAGTATGTTCAATGTCATATTTTTACAGGGAAAATGGCAAGAGTATTGTGGCAATTTAAGAGTGGCTCAGTACAAAGAAGCTTTTATCATCATACCGAGTCCTTGGGTTGTAGTTAGAACATGATGTGCTGTCCTCTCCATGATTCCAGCTGACTGTGTCTCTTTATTCACACGCTCAGTTGAAAAAAAGCAACACATCTTCTATCCTATTTTGCTTTTGCTTTTCATAGATGACAGGTATGTTTAGAACAGTCATGTTATTTCAGACATCCCACTGCAGAAGGGAAGTGGGACTAACAGACTTTCCATAAATCATACCCAGAGGAATGTGGATGTGCTGAGGGGCAGGAAGGATTGGCACAAGCTTTGGTGGTGACATTTTCTGACATAATGGGTTCAGTTAAATTCTGTACAATAAGAATTTGTTGCTCTAAAAGGAAAAAAGTGGTCTTTATAAGTCAAGTAGTTATTACAGGACCAAAAAATGAATTGTGATCTGACAAGAAAGACTATGAAAGCCAGGAATTTCGGTTTTACGTCATACAAATATTTGGCTTTCCCTTCATACTGGAAAATGTTCAAAATACATATAATTATAGTTATTAATTTTGGGTTCTGTGATTTCATTTCATTCTTATCTCTCATGTGTGCAGCTTGTTGTTGAGACATTATGGAAACAAAATGTCTGACAAAACAATTCAATACCACTGAGACTTGCTCTGCACCTGGGCCTATTGTGAAACTGAATTCCTGCACAGTTTATAAAAATACTGTCAACTTCCACCCTGACTGAGACCAAATTACTCCAATGTGTAAGTTGGGAAGAGGATATCCAAATTGTTGTGACTTTAATGTAGTTAGGGAAGTGGATTATTATGGCAAAACCTGGTTCATTTTCTTGTGAGTGGTACATCATGGATGTGATTCCAATTAAAACATACAAATGCCTCATGTAGGCACAAATCATGTCATCTAAGAACAAGTATTCAGAGAATGCCTAGTCTTGTCCCTATTTTGTGCCAATCTCAAGTTTCTATGACAACCCATTCTTGAATTAGAACCAATAATGTGATTTTGATGTTTCTGCTAAATGCAACATTGACCTTTGACCTTTGCAATATTGATAAATTCATTATATGTATATATGCGTCATTATGCATAATATTATGATAATATATCCCGTATTGATTAAGTTATTGCGTGATATGTCTATGCTTGACACACACAAACAGTGTTACAAAAGTTAATTTTGTGACATGTCACCTTTGACCTCCAGAGATCTAAAAAACTATTGGTTGTAGGTGATAACACCAATTAAGACAGTTGTAGAAATCTTCATTCCACATCGTTTGGCACCAACCTGAAAGTTCTGTGAACCTCCGTTCTTGAGTTATAATTAATAATATGATTTTGACCTTTTAGTTATAAGTGACCTTGACCTTTGACCTTTACTCAAATGGATCATTGCATCTGATGCTATATGTATATGCCCATGTAATTTCATGGTGATATCTCAAGTGTTCATTGGGTTATAATTATGTCTCTGCGGACACACACACACACACACACACACACACACACACACACACACACAGACTGACAGACAGACAGACAGACACACTGATTACAAAAATCTCTCCCAATCAATGTCGGGCAAGATTAACAATGGTAAAATGTTAAGACTTTCTCATGCTTTCAAACAGCTTTCTTGAACTTAAACACCTTTTTCTTGTTTTTATTAGATGCTTCTTAGCTATCCATAACTAGGAGGGCATTAGTGATAAGAGGAAAGCAAAAATTATCTCCCTGACATCCCACAAAATACTTGTTCCTGCCTTTTTCAGCTTGCACTAATTTCATTAGGTGCAATACAGCAGAGCACCAGCAGACTGCGCTGCAACACCATGTCTCATTTTATAGAACAGTGTGACAGCCAGCCCAATCATGCATAAGAATAAACAATGAATAGACAGTTCATTGTTCAGCATCAGTCAGTGATAGATGCGTACTGTGTTGTCTTGCACGGCAAAGAAGGATCAGGCGATTCCTCAAGACCCTGCTTTGTTTACATGAACCCTTTGTTAATCTGACTTAATCCTGCAGAGAGATTTAATATGAGCCATTTTTCTCTGTCAAAGTCCCTATGGATTTGCCAGTCATTAGTCAAGATCAAATAATTAACTGGCTCAAGTAGCCTAAAGGAAAGGAGGAAGTAAGTGAATTTACAAAAAAAACCCCCAAAAAACATTATAAACTGTCATAAAGATAGAGCCAGGGGAGTTGAATTGACCAGTGTATTCAGAAGTGAATGGCCCGAGGAGTCCTACTGATAGCCTTTATTTCCCTGTGTTAAATTCTTTTATGTGTTCTTTTATGCAGTGTATTTTCCCCGGGTCTGTCACAATTGTTTATTTATTACACAGTTGTAACCACCCATGTGAACCGGAACCTTTTCCACTACAGCTACAGCGTTGTGGCTTTTTAAGACATCTTTACGTGTTGTCGGAATATTGGAAATTCTAAACAGTCACACGAATTCTAGGCAATGCGATGAAAGCGCTGTCTAAAGTAGGAGGACTATATCGACTTAGTAACTGTAGATACACGAATAAGACTGTGAGCATTTTTATGTGTTTTATAGAATTAATACAAAACAACCAAAAATGCCTATATGGCAAACTTCACTTTTCAGCGTGATATTAGAATACAATGTGTATTAGAATACAATTGAGTGATTTCTGAGTTTTGTTTTCAGCATGTGGTGTAGTTAAAATGTATTGATATACGCGAGACTGAAAGGCTTTTCTCCGTTTTTTTGGCTTTTTTGGCTGTGTTTTTATAATTCCGAGTTTGTGAGAGGTCACTGAATGCAGCAGGGCAGCGGATGTAGCAGCTGCAGACAGTCTACAGTATATCGGCAACCATGTAGCTCTGAGAGCAAAAATATCCTTTTCTGACTTGCCTAAGTCTCGTGTCCTCATATTCATTCATGCCACCCTAAATTAACTGTTCATCAAAATGTGTTTGAGGGGATAACTGGACGCTCTAATGGGAATTATAAGGCTAGAGAGTCGACTGTGAAATCGACGCTTATTAATATATAGACACTGTCTGTCTGCGGGGACCAGCAGCGTTGTGTTTCTCATTTATTAGCCTATCTTGGCGTTTTAACGGCTTTAAATGACCTCTCTAGCTCAACGCAGTGTGTTTTAGAGCAAGGGGGAAGGACGTTGAGGGGTTCAGTTAGTAGTTTGTGGCACCGCCAGGTCCGTGTATCCGCGTTACCGCCCCGTTTTTCCTCCGGTTGTAACGTTCACGGCGCGGTTGGGAGAAGGCTGAACATAAGACTGTGGGCTCGGACTACCGCTACGAACAGCCTACACCATGGGGAATACAACGTCCTGCTGTGTGTCGTCGAGCCCCAAGCACCGGAGGAACAACCACTCCAGGTTAGAGCCCTACCGGCCCGAGCCGGAGCTGAGCCGGGAGGACACGGGCTGCAACCTCCAGCACATTAGCGACCGGGAGAACATAGACGGTAAGAATAGGATGTCATGGCGATGCCTGTCTAATTATTATTATTATTATTATTATTATTATTATTATTATTATTATTATTATTATTATTATTATTATTATTATTATTATTATTATTATTATTATTATTATTATTATTATTATTATTATTATTATTATTATTATTATTATTATTATTATTATTATTATTATCACAATAATAATAATAATAATAATAATAATAATAATACAAATGTATTTTTAAGATGTGCATTAAAACAGTTATGGACAGAGGTTTATTCCTCTAAGTACAGTACCAACGCCTCTGGAGGATTTAAGCCCCATCTAGTATTAACAGATAATGACATCTTGCAACATCTGTGCAAAGGACCCACCCATCCATTACATCAATAACTACAATAGGTTTCCTTTTCAATAGACTCACAGTATATTTGAGATCAGCCACAAGGGAATGGGTTTCCACACATTGTAGCAAACCAGAAGCAAAATTGGCATCACTGCTAGTCTACTTTAGTTGCTGTTGCTTTATACTCTTGTCTCCAGTACTGTCCTAGGCCAACATAGAGTTTGTTGGTTTGGAAAAGTTCTAATGAATACACATGCAATTCCCAGTCTCTGTATTAAGATCAAATCTGTATACTGTATGTGAACAATGTACAGCAGTAAAAGCAAAGGTTTCAGTGCAGTATTTTATGTCATATCCCTTTGCACTTAACATGCTTTTTAATCCTGTTCAGACAATATGAGATTTATTGCATTACCATTCTGATGTTTTATACCACACTGCATTAGTCCTTTGTAATTGTCTATGCTGCTTCTAGTCTGGGGCTCACACTGAATAGTGACTTTAACCTTTCTGATTATTAGGTTCATTGGGTGTTGCTTAAAGGTAGTTTGACTGATTAGCATGCGTCACTTTTATGTGTGTGAAACTGTGCGTCAAGTTGGCCCAGTGGGTTAAAGAGTGAGTGTGACCGCGTGTTCCAGTGGGAGGTGATGTGATAATGATGGACAGTGTTTGTCGCAGGATGTCCACTCACTTCTTCTGGGTGGCTGAGTTGGAAATGACCAGCAACACTTTTCAGGCCTCATTAACACTAGCAGAATCAATGCCCACTACAGACTTAAAAGCAACAATGCCTGAGGGCCCAATGGGGTCACACTGTAAAAAATGAGGACAGGAGATTTTTGGAAGCTCCTCTGATATTAACACAACTAATAAAGATAGCAAAACAATAAATAAGGAGATGTTTGAATGTAATTAATCGAGCCCGACATTGGTTGGGAGAGATTATTGGCAATTGGCGCGTGTCTGTGTGTGTGTCCGCAGAGACATATCATGCTATAACTCAATGAATACTTGAGATATCACCATGAAATTACAAGGGCATAGACATATAGCTAATGTGCATCAAATGCCATGATCCATTTGAGCAAAGGTCAAAGGTCAAGGCCACAATTAAATAAAAGATCAAAATCACATTATTGGTTATAACTCAAGAACGGAGGGTCACAAAACTTTGAGATTGGTACCAAACGATCCGTAATGAAGATTTCTACAATTATCATAGTTGGAGTTGTCAGCTATAACCAACAGTTTTTGAGATCCCTGGAGGTCAAAAGTGACACGTCGCAAAATTAACTTCTGTAACAATGTTTGTGTGTGTCAAGCATAGACATATCACGTTATAATTTAATCAATACTGGATATATTATCATACTATTACACGCACTGATGCATATATACATATAATGAAATGTTCAATATTGCAGAAGGTTAAAAGTCAAGGTCGCATTTAGCAGAAAGGTCAAAATCACATTACTGGCTCTAAGGTGTATCTAGTTATCTATCATTAAAGCCAAAGAACAGAAACCCAGAAAAAATAAAGGGAATATGAGAGACAGGGAGGGAAGGCAAAAGAGGAAAACATTCCAGCATATTTTCACTGTAAGGAAATTAGTTTGTGGAAATAGGTGGTTATTAGAGGACATCAAATATTAGCGGTAACCATGCCTGATTCTTAATGTTGAATGGAGCTCTGTGAAGGTCATGGCAGAGTAACCAACATGGCATCACATCCTCTCTGTCCAACTTTGAGACTACACAGTGGTCCAGTGTTGGCCAGAGCAGGCTAAACTAAGGCAGTAATGCTCTGTCTAGATCCTGTTCTGGGGAAAAATTGCCAGTCAAACCTGCATTAGTCCTCTCTTTGAGGATTGGGTTCACCAGAGCAACTGATCACTAAAGCCTCAGCTCTGCTTTGTGAATGATGAGTAATCACTACTCTGGTTACACATGACATGACCAGACTTGGGTTATGCGCATTCATCCTTTCTTTTTATAGGTAGACCTGGCAAAAGCAGCCTCGTAATCATCCCTGGTTACTTCCCCCAGCTTTTTCTAGGGGATCCCAAGGTGTTCCCAGCCAGGATGTGATACATAATCCCTCCAGCATGATCTAGGTTCATCCGGGGTCCCTTCTCAGTCAGACGTGCCTAGAATACCTACACACACAACCATTCAAAGGGCATCTGAATTAGATGTGTCATCCACCTCGGCTGGATCCTTTTTAGGGTATTCCCCGCTGCTATAATACTTTAACAAGACACTTACGGCTCTAGCACTTTATAGTTTTTAGCATCACACACCAACATTCTATAATTACCTTTCAGAATGTTGTAATTAATTTGGGTTAAGAGGACATTGGGCTTGAGACTTTTCCTTGCCTGTGTTTTTAGGCTGGAGAAGATGAGGCACTTATGTTGCTTATGTTGTTTAACACATGATTGACTGCTGTAATTACCAATCGATCAGATTCAGTCAGATGTCACCCAATTGCTCTACTCTGTACCTCAACATAAGCTTCAGAAGTGACTTTTCTTGACAGTATGAAATAATATTAGCTTCAGCTGTATTTGTATTCCTTATTTTAATTTGGATGCATTGAACAGAAGCAGGAGGAAGGTGTATATTTTCATATTTTGACATGCAGGTTTTTTTTTTCTTCCCTTCTGATTTTGCCTCCTGCAGCTTTAAGCATTTTCTCTCCACAGAGGTTTCTCTACCAAACAGAAAAAATATATTATATCTGTCAAAACAGAAACAATAAAATAGAAAAAAAGATTCTCATGAGTAGGAAGCCTGTAATTTGCAGCATTGCATGTTGACATTATTTGCATGCCATTTCTTTAAGCGATTTTATAAATACTGTAATGACAGGTACACAATTATGCAAGAAATACATCCTTACTCCTCCATGGAAACACAAAAACTGAAAGCACTTAAGCCCTCCACAAATCTAGAAAAAAACTCAGCTTGATTTTACTAGGAGATTTACAAACTGTGATAAGATCTGATTGTCTTGATTATAAATCAAAGGCATTTTTAATTACTATGAATTGTGATCCCTCTAATCCCAGAATTAATTTTAAAGAGCCATTGAGGCCATATTTATTCTCAATTCTCCACCAATTCAACAATTCTCCATCTATTCACATTGATGGAGAATTGTGATGCTTGTTAGGCAGTTTCTGGGTTACACTTCTGGTTTTCAAGTTGCTGTTGCGCTTGAAAATATAATCACCTCAGATCTCATTCAACAATCTTAAGGGACTTGCTGTTATCTGACCAAAAGGCCATTATCAGCCTGGCATATTGGCTAACGTTGCCCTATGTTTAGCCCACACAAAGTTTTCTGCCAAGACCAGAGGTCAGTCTCAAGGATAATTCCTCTGTGAAATGATTAGGCAGTAGGAGTTAAACCTTTGCAAAGAGAAAGTATAAGGAACTGGTGGCTGGTAATGCTTGTTTTTAGTGTTTGTTCCAAGCTGTTTGCTTAAAGTTTCAGGTAGTGAAACTTAGACCCTGTTGCCGGAGCTCTAATGGGATTCCAGAGCCAGCAGGCTACTGTATGTGCACTGTGACAGAACTCACAGTGTTCCAAGCAAACAACCTGAATGCAAAGTCACAAACAGGTTGTCCAGGAATGGATGTAGGCAAAAGCAATCATTTTGTCAAGTGTAAATATGGAAATGTGTGCCTTTCCCATGTTTGTCTTGCCTCATTGGTTCTCTGAGTCTGAAAATGCAAGTGTTGCAACTCAGATCTTAAACCAGTAAATTACATTCACCATAAATTTTTCATCAAATCCGTAAAACACAAGTGATAGACTGAGTATTGAAAATCTGTTACTCTGTCTGTATTCCATCACAAGCAGTGTGTTTCATTTTTATATTAAATCTGTGTCCCTGGGGACTTTTTGAAAATTTTGTTGCAAAGTGCATTGTGGGAATGGGAATTCCACACAGCCACAGTATGGCTGCAGTAGCAATGAACATGGAACTGGCTAATATTTTTTGTTGTTGCTGTGGTTGTGTGGAATTTTGGAAAAGCCCAAGTGACAGTTTGGTTTGGTATGTAAACACATGACTGCTTGTGATGGAGTCAACATTAAAGTTGTTCACCTTGAGGGCAGTAATTGAGGCACGCAATCACGGAAAGAGTAACAGCGTAATACTACTACTAATACTACTACTAATTCATAATAATACTATCAGATTTGATGAAAAAAATTGGTGGGGAATGTTATACGCTGCCGTAAGTGTGTTGGATATTAGATTATAATGTAAGCTGATTATGCTGATAATGTAAAATGATTTGTCCAGCAATGTACAGAGATGTGTATGGATGCAGAGTCAGAGCCATGAGAAGTGAGACCTCGGTGTGCATTAACTAGACCCTTAGCAGTATGATATGTGCAGCAATAGTTGTTATGAAACAAAATTGGTATTGAAAAGATGCCATGTAATTTGTGTTTTTCACGCTGATATGAAAAACCATATAGAATAGAATTTACTTTATTGCCATTTGTTCCTGTTCAACAAGGTTAACACAGGTACATTGGGATTCTGTTTGTGCATGTCCCTGAGTCAGGTAACTAACTGACCATTTAAAGGAGTCAACTATACATGAATAAATAACATGAATTAACTACACATTAAAAACCTAATTAAACTGCACCTTATAAATAAAACCAATGAAGATAAAATAATATGATTAAAATATAAAAATATCACAGTAAGCTTATATTGCACAAATGTACTATATATATATATATATATATATATATATATATATATATATATATATATATATATATATATATATAAATAACTATTGTACATAATGTTGCATAAGGTAGTCAAGAGGATGATGTTACTATTGGTGGGTTTGAGAGAGAGAGAGGTTTTCCCTCTGATGTCCTGAGCCACCAGCCTAACAGCGGCTGGGAAAAAAACTGTTGTGGGAGCGAACCCTGTGGGCGGTGATACTCTTCAGCCTGTGGCGTTTCAGGTTGTAGTCTGAGTCCACCCACTGAAACAGAGCATGGGCTGGGTGATGGGTGTCCCTGAGGATGTACTGCGCTTTTTTCCTGCTGCACTGTGTAAATATGGTCTCAAAGGAAGGGAGGTTGGAGCTGATGACCCTCTCTGCGGTCTTGATGACCCGCTGCAGCTTCTTCCTCTCAGCCATGGTGGTGTTCCCGTACCATACTGTTATGCTGCTGGTGAGGATGCTTTCAATGAGTCCTCTGTAGGCTTGGGTGAGGGGCTGTTGTTTAAGCCCGGCCTTCTCCAACAGCGTGATGAAGTACAGCCTCTGCTGAGCTCTTTCCACTGTGGCAATGGTGTTTTTTGCCCAGCAGAGGCTGTCTGTCATTAACCTGACTGTCGCTAGATGCTATCTCACAATACCATCTGGGAACCATTCCATTTTCAAATTAGGGGCCTTATCTAAAATCCTTGCAAGTGATTAGATGAAGAATCTGTCCGTCATCTTGACTGATGTGCCACTTCAGCCACTCACGTTGAACTCAAGCCGTGACGCTTTACGTCGCACCAGCCACAACACTGCCCAGTTATGGGTTAGTCCAACATTGACACTGATTGGCTCTTTCGTTTTGAAGAAAACCTGAACCTCACAGTAATCAGATGGTTGCGTGAGCATAGCGAAATGCAGCCAGATTACATGAGTCAGGTTAGTCTGTAATGTGAAGGGCCAGGAACTTGTGGATGTTGGTCCGCTCCCCCACTGTCACATATGCATCAAATGAAAAAAAAAAAAAATCAGATTTGGGCCACTGGTTGTTGCAGTCTACATATATCATTGAAGATTCCAGTATGATAGTAATCTGGTTCTGTAATCTTTTTATTTGATTTAGTTTTACCAGAACAAATAGTATATTTTGTTTGTGAGTCATAGCCCTGCTGATGTTGTTTGTAACTGTGTATGTGAGACGGTGTGGAGCATGTGATTATAAAAGAAAAAAAAAAAAAATCAGCCATGAGAACTGCTGACAACGGTGACGACACAAAGCACACACAGTGTTCACTGAACGGCTTACAAGTGTGAGGGGGTCTTTTGAGTTGACCCTTTCACATATCAGTGGTGTAATCTCATTTCCCCCCTCTGTATTGCCCTGTGTGATCTCATCGTAACTCGTGCAGCATTCACACTAGAGAGACCAGTGATTCATGCACCTCCTTGCAGCTTATTTATCTCTATTTAATGTTTGTTTATGTTCAATCTGTCATGAACTTCACAGCACATACAGTATATCTGCCTCCAAGAACCAAGAAAATACCAGCGGCATAACACAGGCTCCATAGCGCACTAGGGTCAAACCCATTACTTGTTTTTGATGGGAATAAAGGCGTGTGACTACTACAGATATACAATCCTGAGGGGTGATTTAAGTTTTATGACTGATATCAATGCAGAGGTTAAGTAATTGATTTCCAAGCAGACAGAATCACTCCTGAAACACTGCTGCTCTATGCAATAGGAAAGCCTTTCAGAGCAGTGGACACATTTTAGTCAAGATTCACTGCATTGAGAATGAAAAATGCATACGTGGTTATATAAAGATGTGCTTTCTTAGGTCTTTAAAAGGTGGCTTTTTTTAGCAAATGGATGTCTGACAACTGATTTGTAATATGAGGTTGGTTTCCCAGCAAAATATGACTGCTTTATTTTGGCATTTTTAAAACGATCAATCTCTTATCTCCGCTTAAATCAGAGGAAGATGGATAGAAAAGTGATAGGATTAATATCACAGATTGTTATGTCCATGAATCTCATCCACCTCAGTTCAAGAAGCTTCACCTCGCTGCAGCACTCAGATTAGTGTGGGACATTCTCAGCGGTTCCTAGACCCTCTCAAATCATCAGCTGAGATATTTTTATCCTAATTTGATCAGGGGACACTGTATTGTTGCATTGCTGCACGGTAGGTCTGAGTAAAGGTCATCACAGGTCAGCCATGGCATAAAAATGTTAAGGAAAAAAAACAAAAGGAGATCAAACAGATGGATGTCTCACTCTGTTTGGGTTTTACTTAACATAGACATCTGTAAGTGAGCAGTGGCTGCAGGCTTTACGTTCATCTTTGTCTCATCAGTATTAAAGTTAGTTATTTCTGGAGTGCACACACACACACACACACACACACACACACACACACACATATTGATGAGTCTGGCTTGCAGGCTAATTGAAATCTGGACATGGATTATTCATGCGTGGTTGATGAGCCTAGGGAGTCTCCCAACTATGAATACCAGACATGTTGACCTAGATGTATGCGATATGATCTTGTTTGTATTGTTGCAGAGGTAAGGGATTTAGATATCCGGTATTTTGTTTTTAATGTCATTTAGGGAAACTGAAGTTTAAGTAGACAGAGCAAATTTAAGAACAGCGGGTCAACTCTAAATAGGTCTGTCTTTGTGATAAAAATGGTAGTCAGTGATTACATATTCACATAGACTCATGATTGGTAATATATTTTTTCTGTATATTTTATGCTGTTTATTTTATGTGCTATTAGCCAAACAGTAGTTTAGTTATACACATAGCTTATACAATTATACAGAAATAAGAGGAATATCATTAATATTTAAGTTTATTAATTAAATATACTAAGATATGGAAATAAGGGTATAATTCTTTAACTATTGTCATGAAAATGCTGAATAGAATATTACAGGGTTCTTCTTGGTCTTTGTTGCCTTTTTGGCAAATGCTTCCATTGGCTTGTGTTTCAGTGATGAATTAAATCACATTAAGTCAGTCAGCCTCCTACACAGTTATGGAATCAACCAGTACATCTACATGCATACATGTTCATCATAAGCCTGGTACCCACCTAAGTTATTAATAGATAATTAATTAAGTTACAAGTTTTCTTCCTATTTGAAATTAAGTTTGTTCTTGCTGCAATAGATGCAGTTTATTATCAGATGTTGTGGTTTATGTTAAACTAAATCATGTATTTGCTTTTATTTAAGAACTGAGATTATCAAATAAAATCAATCAATCAATCAATCAAGAATTACACTATGATTCTAAATATGGAGTATTGATTGTGGATTAGTATTCCTGGATGGTTTTCCTTTAGTAAAGTCTATATATAGGAAACACTTAAGTACTTGTACTTTGCTTAAAGCAGTGTATAACCTTCCTCCCAATTTTTTTTTAAATTTGTAAAACATGAACGATAGCCTAATTATCACTAATCAGTTAGTCTTTCTGTGTTGATACACCTTAATCACTTCTTCATGGTGAACAAATTTGAAGAGGACTCCATCATAAACACAGTCCGCTTGTCAGCATAACTAATCTAAACGTAACTTGGGCCTTTTTGGAAATTTTGTCGTTAAGTGTATTATTATGGGAATAGCGATCAAGCAAACATGGTTTGTTGTAGATTCAACAAGAAAAACAGCCAGCACTTAGAAAGAGTAAGCAAAATTGCTGCTCAATGGAATTCCCATTCCCACAGTGCACTTTGTCACAAAATATCTGGAAAGGCCCAAGTGACGTTTCGGTCAGTTATGTAAACAAGCGGGTTATGTTTATGAGGAAGTTGTTCACTGTGAGGGAAGTGATTCAGATGTGTAAATATGGAAAGACTAATGGATTAGTGATAGCTAGGCTATGACTTAAGTTTTACAAATTTGAAGAAAAAATGGTGATGAAAGTCACACCTTGCTTTAAATAACTATGATAAGGTTAATAATTAAGTGGCTGGGGTCAGGGAAGTCTGGGCTGCTTTGCTGAGGCTGCTGCCCCTGGTCTAGAAGAGTAAGATATCGGCCATTTGTAAGTAATTTGCAAATGGGCCTAAAATGTCAATGATATTTATAGTTAATTTCTGTTGGGTTTTGGAAATTTATGTCTTGATGTCAGTATGAGTTTGTGGTTCACTATTAGGGTCTCAATCATAAATAGCAATTTCCCTAAAGGAACAACAAAATCATATCAGAATGAGCAGTTCCCATTTAAAAACAAATTAATTACATTGGAAAGTGTTAATGAAAATGCAATTGCCTGTGACAATTTCATTCTGCTGATTCATTTAGTTTGACTTGGCTGACACATGGGAAGACGTGTCTGTACGCCTAAATGACCTGCTGGCGGTTCACTCACAGTACTGCTGCCTCCTGAGAAACCGGGGCCACGTAATACCCATTCCTGTCATCGAGAGGAAAAACTACTGACGTCATGCAGATAGTTCTTGCTTGAGGTTATGTGCGGTTTACAGAAAGTTTTCAAAATGAGGTTTTTATAAAAAAAAAAAAAAAAAATTTGAAATGGCAGCAAGTGGTCTGAGTTGTGGAAAAGACAGATCAGTAGCTGATGAACTCATTCTTTGTCAACCCTGCAGACACTGTGAGCCAGAAGGAGACTGGGAAGAGGGGTTCCCTCTCATGCCTGTTCTGAGTATTTTGGTGGTTGGAGTAGATAAAGATTTACACTGTTTGCGAGGTCAGAAAACCCGAATAAGTACAGGATTTACACTGTACAAATGCTTAACCTCTGTTTGTTTTGGTTCTGGGTGTGAAGTAGAGCCCAACCAATATTGGATTTTTGGGGCAGATGACAGTACCAATACAGGAGCGTAAAAAAGTCCAATATCCGATATATTGCCTGATATATGAAATGGGAACATTTGTCTACACGGGGTGATGCTCGTGAGACAGTGGAGTTGTGAAGTGTGGGAATGACAGCAGCTTCTGATCCAAATCTTAGCCCTCATCTGCAGAATATTCATTACATCTAAGTTGTGAAGTCAGTTAATTTCTTAAAACCGAGAAGGAATGGAGGAAAAAAAACGACCCATCCGTAAGTACTGTTAGATTCTCATCAGTGCTCCTAAAAGATGGGAACTGGAAACCACCTTATTTGATGCAATCTATTCATTTGCTCGCTGAAGTGGTGCTTTCAACTGTGTGCACACGTAGGAACTTAATGGCAATTAAATGTAGTGTGTGGGAGCTCAAGAGATCATTTGGGCACAGCTGTCGGCGGGACACTAGTATTATTGAGGAAATTGTGCTGTGAAATGGAGGAGACTGTTGATTTGTGTGCTTTGTTTTTCCTATTTAAAGCAGGACACAAACTCAAGAGGTTTGTTTTTGTAGAAGTGATAGAGCATTATTTAGTCTACCAAAAAGAATAACAAAATAAAACACTATTATTAAAGGGAATGTCTTGGTAATATTTGTCTGAAATGTATACTTAACCTTTATTCTAAATCTACCAAGTGTCACAGCATTAAACATGAAATTTGTAGTCAAACAGAAGACAATGTTTATTGTACAAGGGATGGTGAATTTAAGTAATATATTGTGCTAATTACCAATTTTGACCTCCATTTGACCTCCACCATCCATGTCATTTTTTAAAAGTGCTGGACCGACATTTCCTGGAAATATTGTGAAATCATATCTCATAGAGGAGCAAATAGGAGGTATTTAAGACCTCGGAATTGGGATTGGGAATGGTTATTTGCTGAGAAATACAGTCAATGACCCGATCTCAGAACAGAACTCCAATACATACTTCAAGACTCCACACAAGCATGCATGAATGTTACATTTTGAACATTTAAATGTATTTCTCTTTGGACTCATATTTCCCTTTCACATCACTTTCAGTAAAAAATTTGATATGCAGATAGAAATTGTAAGTAGGGGCTACTACCTTGTTACAATGATGGTTTTGCAAAATTATTACCTCTGCTGTATTATGTTTTAATTGCCTCAATTCATTAAAAAAAAATCACTGTATAATAAATACATTAAAATTATTTCAGGACATGAACTCAAAATAACGGCGGTCAATGGCGGGTCGTTTATACATCGATCTGCGCATCTATATATGTATATATATATATATATATATATACACGTGTGTGTGTACTCAGTATATACAGATAGGATTTATTTCATATTTAAAACCTCAGGGCCATTGATTTTTTTGTTTGTTTCATGAGAATCATATACAATCATATACCCAGGGCTCTACACTAACTTTTTTTTCCAGGAGCACACGTGCCCCTAAGTTAAAAAATTTAGGAGCACACAAAAAAAAAATAGGGGCACAAGTAGGTTTTAGTTTTAAATGTTTTGTTTATTTTCAGTGCAGTACTTGCGCACAGATACCAACATTCTTGTATGACTGCTGTCATTTGTGTTAATTTAGAGCAGACCATAACATAACTTTGTATTATGGGATGCTTTGTCCTTTGATACATTTTAGAACATTGTATTGGCTGCCTTGTTATTAGATACATTTTAGAATGATTAACCCTTTAACTCCTGAGACTGAGACACAGTAAAAAATAAAATAAGATAAAATAAAATAAGCAACACAATGAACAAAAAACCGTCAAAGTGATCATATAGCACGCGTTATGGAACGTTCTGTAACGCGTGATATAATTAAGACAACGCGTGGCTATGTGAACACTTTGGCTTACCATAATTAGCTCCTCAGGTCTGTGTGCCTTGTGTGCTGCAAGAAGCACTCGCACATGTGCGACTGTTTTGTTTTCCTCGGTTTTTTTTGCTCGCAAATGCGAGTGAAATGGCCGCACTGTAGAGCCCTGCATATACCACACGGGTGATTCTGTGTTTAAATGCCTTACAAGTAAATACTAATCATATGATTAACCTGTATCAACCATGTTGCTACTATGCATTGAAAATGTCTGTTCATGTGACTTTGCTGTTATATTTGCCTGATGCTTTGATGTCATAAGTCTGAAATCAAGGTTTGTGATGTAGTGGAGGACGATATGAGTAAAAGCTGTGCTGTTTGTGGTGACTCTCATGGCGTCAGGGCTAATTAAGCAAGCTAACTGCCCATACAGGCATCAGAATGGACCTCAGGAGTTGTCTGAGGTGTTTTGGTCAGCAGGTGTGGGAGGTAATTACATGTTGCAGATTGGCTGTTCTGAAGCCAACCTGGCTGCCAATGGGCTGCCAGCACCTGACAGGCAACACAGTCAACAGCAAACAGCTTGACTGGACATAATGCTCTTTTGGAATGGGTTGATTTTATGTAATTATGGTGCAGCAAATGTGCCATCTGTCAATTTTATCACAACGGATCGCAAAAGATTCTGTTTTCCATTATATTTTACAAGTCGCTAAAAATCACCATATAATTTGTGGTGCTGTTTGTTGTTTCCTTCCTCAGTTACCCTGTTGTAGGAGTTCATATTTAAGGTCAGCACCTCCGATCTGGATGCATTTGGTCAAATCCTTGCTTATTGGGGCTGAGAACAGAATATGTTTTCTTCTTTTTTCAAAATCAGAATACTTTGTTTCCAGGGATGAATTTGTTGCTCTGTTCATCTAATAGAAAGTACCAGGACAGATATGATTAATACAACATGAGAAAAAAACCCCTCTGCATATATTACCCATTTTAATATACATAGCACTAATTGTTAATTAGCATTAACAATTAATATCAGCACACATTAGCAGTGAGCTGTTATTGATGTGCACCAGGATCAATGACCTAAATTTGAAGTATATTTGTTTTTCTTTAAATTTCTCCCTACACTGTAGATTTTGCAGTGTTAATTTGGAGACAATGGGACCAAATACACTCTAGAAGAAGTTAAATAAACTCTCTAAGTGTTGATTTAACACTGCAAAATTTACTGTGTATAAGGGAATAAAACATTATGACAGCAGTATGGTGGCTGTTATACGAATGATAGTACTTTGTAATGTGTATGAGGATATATTTCATGTAGAACCAGAGGTATAACTCACTATGCCCCGTGTTATGTTTTCTCCCTGTAGGTGCTCAATAATTTACTTTGCATGTTTGGAATATCCTTTGATTTGAGGGCATGGAGGAGATTACTTTTATTGACCCTACTTTGTACCACTATGATCTGACATGATTATTTTTTGCTTCATGTCTGAATCATGTCCAAGTAATTACAGTAACACAGATCTTTTTTTTTTTCTAATTAACTCTTCTTCATTGTGTGCTGAGTTTACATTCATTTTATGGTTTATGAACAGTGGCAAAGGCCATCATGATTTCGCTCTTGTTAGCTGATGATGACAAAGCTAGTGGTGTATCTTCTTTCAAGGACTTGTTTAGACACAATTTAATGTAATGCTGCTTCTCACTGGTGTAAGCAGATCATTGGCTTACAGAGTTTTATGGTTCCTTCTACTATCAAGATCTATCTAACTAGGCAAATTCATACCAGTGTATGTACCGACCTTGTATCATCCAGCTCATACCATTTGAGTATTTGAACTGCATGCGGTGGTGGCTCACTTGGTAGAGTGGGTTGTCCTATGACTTAAGGATCAGTGGTTTGAATCCTGTGTTGAAGTGTCCTTGGGCAAGACACTGGACCCCAAATTGCTCCTAGTTGGTCTGACAGCAGCTGCCTACTAGTGTATGAGCGTGTGTGTGAATGTGAGGCTAATGTAAAGCATTTTGTGTACCTTGAAAGTGGAAAAGTAAGATATAAGTGCAGTCCATTTTGCACTTAACTATTGATTGACCAATATGGATTCTTGCGGGCCGATATCGATTTATTTATTTATTTTACATCAGCCTTAGCCAATGACTGATACAGGCTGCCAATATTTCTAAGCCGACATTTGGAGCCAATACTGATATTTTTTTCCTCTGTCAAATGAAAATAAATGTCAGAAAACCTTCTTTAGTTACAATTACAAAATTTAAATTGCAATAGTTAACCTATTATTACTACACCCCAAAAAATTAATAAAAAAAAATAAAATTATATATATATATATATATATATATATATATATATATATATATATATATATATATATATATATATATATATATATATATATTATATGCACATTATTGCACGTTGAAAAGTCTAATTGCTGCCAGCAGAAAAAACGTCTGGTAGTGTTTAGTTTTACATTTTGGGGAAATCAGTCTGTGACTGAAAGTGCTCTGTCGAAACACCCCATGATCTCTCAACTTTTCTACGTTCTAATCCTTCACAAACTAATATGTCACACACCTGTAACACAGATGGCGTACGCAGTGCTTGGTACAGATGGTCTTCTTGTCATGATTGGCAAGACAGAGGGAGGTAGAGGTGTGGAGCAGTGGCACACCAATGCATCTCACAGCAAACACCTTTATCTGACAGACATGTGACGATCGTATCTGAATATAATGTAAACTGCATAGTGTAGTTGATTTTCTTGTGGTTTCTGCAAGAGGGAGAATTTTCTTAGTTTACTCACAATTTCAACTTAAATGCTCGAAATCACAAAGTGTGTTGCCCTGTATTATTGTGAGTTTATTTTCAGAGTTTGTACTCGGAGGCTACCAAGTAGGCCTAGATGTGCGTATCATGTTCTGCATGGACAGATGGCCACTGGGAGGATAGGAAGTTTCAGGGTCATATTGCCTCATCACGGAACAACACACTGTATCTGTTATTTTGAAACACGTATTCTATAGTCACTGCCCTAAGGACTGCAGCCAGGAAACTATACAGACCCATTATTGATCTCTTCTCATACAGTGACAAGAAACAAGGGCAATACATGCAGGAGGGCATGCAGAAAATCAAGGGTGTTGCAGAACACGGTTGGACTTGTGAATCACTCTTCTTCCAGGACAAAGCTTTGTTTTGTTTTTCTCTGATGTACTCAATGCATTTCTGTTTCTTATAAATCCCTCCAGTACTGTTGCCTCCATCTTCTGTACTAACACTGGTAAGACTATAGTGCCAGTCTCCCTTATTCAACCACATGAACTGTCACTCTCTAGCCGTAACACTGAACCCTCTGCTTTATTTGTGGAAGACATGTTCACCTTGCACAACAGTGTGAGTGTGCAATTTAAAACAAAGCACTGATAGAAATGGTCCTTTGTGCAGAAAATATAAGTTAGAAACAAAGACAGTGCTGGGGACCTAATATCAACACAGGTACAGGTTTAACATGTGATATGTAGATTTGCGCATATGTTTCTTTCATAAAAAAATCCTGGAAATGTAGACACAGGCATAATAAATGGTCCATACTCCTGAACTGTGAAAAATATTAGTAAACTTCAGTGTAATTAAGCTGATGTTTTAACTGAACTGAAACAGTGGGTGACTGTACTATTATGGGTGTACAGGGTCTCTGCGGATCCTTAAAAAGTCAGATTTTTTTAAGGTCTTAAAAAGCATTAGGTTTCACATAGGAGATATTAAATTTCATCTTGGGTAACCAACGGTTAATGAAAAAATATGTCTGGATTTTTTGTTGTGTATTAAATGGTAAATGGACTGTACTTATATAAAGCATTTTATACACCAGTTGGTGCCCAAAGCGCTTTACAATTCCTCACATTCACCCATTCACACACACACACCTATACACCAGTAGACGGCTGCTGCTGCCAATACACTGGCGCTGCCTGACTCTACTGGGAGCAACTTAGGGTTCAGTGTCTTGCCCAAGGACACTTCGACATGTGGACTGTCAGAGGCAGGACGCGAACCGCCAACCCCTCGATCAATGGACGACCCATTCTATTAAGCTAGCATAGTTTGTTATCAAGATGCTGAAAAAGTAGATGGAAGCTCTATAATAGAGCTGTTGTCTGTGTAAAAGTGCAGGAATCACACTGTAGGGGGCAGTGTGTCCTTTTTTTCCAGCATTTACGTCATTGAGTAGAACAGATGAAGAAGAAGTGGTTGGAACAGGCATACATGAACATGAACCCAGACAGGGAAGTGCAAGTTCAGTGATAAGTGTGTTTGAGGAGCCCAAATACAACAGTTGGTTATCAAAAACAACATGGGAATATGATGTAAAGTATGTAAAAGTATGTGGTAAAGACATCATGTTAGAAACAATGGGCTCTAAAGGCCTCGGCGCTCACATGAAAGGGGAAAAGCATACCCACTATACTGCTAATCCGACAACAATGGTCCCCATGTCACCGTTCACCCCAATGGTCACAAATGCAAGTGCAACGCCAGCTTTGCCTTTAGTGTCTCCAGATCCTAGCACAAATGCTTTATCTGCATTCACCCCAACCACTATGCTAAAGTCAGAAATACTGTGGGTTCTGCAGACAATATGCTTTGAACTTAACCTAGAGTGTGAATGTTCTATGCATCTGTTCCATTTAGAGCTGGACAATATGGGGGAAAAAAATCATATCACAATAATTTTTTTCAAGATATAAATCAAATCGCTATCTTGTGTCAAGTTTAAATTTTCCATTAGTTATAAGTTATTTGTGAAGACACCAAAGAGAGAGAGAGAGAGAGAGAGAGAGAAATAAATGCATATGTGGGACTTAAATGGAGAAGTCCCTCCATCCAGTCTTAAAATTACCCCCTCCTCCGCTGTTATGTATTGTTCTCCCCACTTTATTCATCCCCCTTCCTTTCTGTCAAGCCACGCACCTCCACGCCGTAACTGGTGTGAACCGAAAGTAAAACGGCATGCTTTGACCGCGTGACTCCTGACTGTTATGCATCTGTTGTACGCTGCAATCAAAACAGTTTACACTCTACTTTTCAAGTACCTAGCTGCCCAAATTCTCTGTCATATTTTCTCCCAAGGGGGAACAATCATACCTCCTGCTGTAGCTCAAACATTAGCATGTGTGCTGCGAGTGCTCCAACGCCTACTGTGTGTGTCTGTCAGCCTAAGTTGACATGGCTATAGTGTGATTGGCTCAGTGCGGCAAACTTAGTTATGATTGGCTTTTCTCACCTCTGTCAAAATTGTATCGAGCACGTCTCATATTTCTATCGACGAAAAGTTATATTGTATAGCATCTTATCAATCACTCCCAATTGCCTCCTTACAAGCGTGGCGTGAGGCAAGATGCTAACTAAATAATATTGTAAAGTGACAGCTGGCACAAAGCATTAGTAAATCTGGCCTTTTAAGTAGCCATATACCCTGAAATATTAGGATCAAGGCCTCTTTTCTTCTTCTTACTGGGTGTGTTTTGTTATTCTTCTTTGTTAGCTCTGTGTGTGTTTTATACTTTCCTTTGTGTTCTGTCACCTTGGTCTTTGACTGCTTGAAGAAATGTCCAAGTCTGATTTTCTCTAGCATATTAAACTGTCCTTTCCATTTGCCGTGTTAGTCTAATCCATTTTTCTCTGAGCATGTGCACTCAGGTGGCATATTTCTCATTACCACACATTTTAGACACACATTCAGCACCAGCGTTGTGTCAAGTAAATCACACTCTTCTTTGAAAGACCAACTTCCTGCTTACTTTGGTGAGGTGAAGTGTGAAGGTGTTCACAGAGGAAGTCAATGCCATGATTCCTCCATTAATGATAAGGCACAATAAGCTTAAGAAGCAATTAGTATAGTGTGATGTACAAGCAGGAGGGCAAGGCGAACAGTTAGATAAAGCAATAGAGGAAGAAAAAGACAGGAAGCCTGGCTGTATGTCTGCCTTTCCCTTTGATAGTCCTGCCTCTACCATCTGAGCTGATTCAAGCCAGTGTTGCCTAGATACAGAGAGTAGAGGATGCAAGGATAGAAGGGAAGAGAAAGCGAGAGGGTGGGTTTATGGCTCTCAGTTGGGTGCAGAGTAAATGAGTCCTCTCCCTGCCTGACCATGGACACTTCAAGGTCTCACATCTTTCAGTTAGCCTATCTGTCTGTGTTTCCCCCTTGTGCTTGTACAATTCCTTTCTTAACAAAACGGCCTTTGTCTTTTTAAATAGTGCCTTTTTCTTTTGAAGTGCTAATTAATATTTTTACATGACAAATCGTGTGTTTTTTTCTGGCTGTTCTTTGTCTTTATGGCCTGAATCTTTGTTAAACTCGAGTTATATTTCTCCTCTACACTTGTTAATGAAAATATTGTGTGAACCACTGAAATGAATTTGTTTCTGAGCAATTATTTCTAGGGATAAAGTTTCTGTTAGATCTGGTTTTCACCCATCGTGCTTTTTGCAGCTCATACTAATGCACTCTTATTGTCTTGTACGACAAGGAGATGTTATTCTGTTATGGAGAAACAAATGATCCTTTTATTCCATCAAAGTCTAGCACTCTAGAAGATCAGAAGAGGTAGAGAGGTGTAGATTCAGTGTAGATTCATGTACTGCAGCAAAGTACTTTCCATTAGTTTTTGTATTCATAGTTGTTGCAGTTCCATTGAGTCAACAGTTTTTGCAAGTTTGATTAACTGGCTCTATTTGCCTTATTCACCTGGTGGCCATTTTTACACTTGAGGGGTATAGAAGTTAAACAGAAGTACACAGTTCCATATGTTGTCAATCACTAGCTTTAGTGAACATGCCAACATGCCAGCAGTTTGGACCACCAATCTGTCTGTCATGCCAGAGTTAATGATCGATATTGTTGAAAAATGGGCGTGTAAGGACTGCAATATTCTCCGGGCTGTCTTGCTGAAAGGCTACAGTAACTGGGTTGAAGGCTGCATAAAGTTTAAGTAGGCTAATGGCACCGCTAGCATATCATCAGTACTGACAGCTATCGGCATGCTAACCACAAAATGGAGAGAATAATCTTGACATAGCATATAGAATGTAGTGTTATAGAATTACACATTCATATTTTCTTATTTCATCATGACATTAGGTTGATTAGATGGCTGTTAGCACTATTTTTCATTTATGCTAGTCTGTAAGCTATGTTTAATGTGTTAGCTAATGCATTTCAGTGGACATAATTATCCTTATCTTAGCGTGAAATATGGACCAGGATCCCTCTTTATGTTTTTTATCCATTCACGCTAAAGTGCATTATCTTTAGGGAAATGATGGAAGGTCTGTTCACGGTACGATTTTTTTACTCTTTGAGGATGTACATTTCAGGACGCAGTAGTGAGGTGCTATTGCTGTCAGGAAAGTGTACCCCTCAACGTCTTTTGAATGGTCTGGGTGAATAAGTCCCATTAAATATAATACCAATAACAACTTTATTTACAGTGACTTCCTTCATACTCCTAAATGCATAACCTCCCCTCTTCCTGGGTACGTGTAATAGGAAGAGTAGTGGTATATATTTGCTGTTTTTACAAAAAAAAAAAATTTTTTTACTGTACTGTTTTTATTGTTTTTACTGTCTTTTTACACTTTTTAAAAGTTCTTATATATTTGCACTGTCTGCACTTTTTTGTTCCTGGCACTGTGGGTGGTGAAGCGCCACACCAATTTCATTGCGTTTTCTTGCACAATGGCAATAAAAGCAATTCTGTTCTTTTATTCTCCAGCCATAATTTCAACAACCATGTCAACAAAATTGACATGGTTACCTGCTATGTCTAAAAACACAATTTTCAGACCATTTTTTGGCCTTCATGCAGTGTCTGCCATTAAGTTTTTTTTTTATTTCAGCTCTACTTAATCATCGCCATCTGTCAAGTGTTAAACTAATCAACAGTAGAGCTCCACATCCAACACATCAGTACACATGGGTGGCTACGCTTCCAGGGACTGTCATCGCAACAAATCACATTGATGGATAGTACAAATTTTGGGCAGGTTAGGTCTTTTTAATGCAGGTCTCTAACACAAAATGGACTAGACTTTTACTGTAGTTCTTCATGAGGGGTTTCCTTGTAGACGTAAGTTTTGTTCTAACTTGATTTGTTGCAATAGTGGCCTTTCATTTCATATGCATGCATCAGTGTGTGGCAGAATTTTAAAAAAATTAGCTGAGGACAGTCTGTTCATCAATTTAGATACAGTTCCAATATGGTCAGGATCTTCAAATCAAGTCGCACATTTTTATGCATTATTTTGATGCCAGTGGCAGACATGCTACTTACATTCTCTGACCATGTCAGAAAATAATAAGAAGGCACAAACCTCTCTATGTGGCTCACAGTCATCACCAATTCTCCATTTACTGAGTAATTTGTAATATTTTGTTGCACTAATAAATGAGCTTGTAGCCCTAATATCACAAACACAGTAAGTTAGCAAGTGTATTTCAGCCTATTTCTGAGACCCTCCAGGATTTCACCATATTGCAATTTGCAACTTCAATGCAAATTAAGCCAATCTGTGTGAATTCATTGCGATGTTGCAATTTTAACCAATCACCGTGACTTTCCCACAAAATGTGACCAATCATTTGCGACGTCTTAAGCTGCTCCTTCCTCCTTTTCCTGTTTACCTTACAGTACGAAACAACATGTGTGTGGTCAGCAGTTCACATTTGATGACTAAAATGATGCACTAGTACCAACTGGTACATTTGGAAGACTACTATTTTTGCTGCATTTATGTCATCCTGGTAATATTTTATTTGCCATATTTGAAAGGTTGTCTTAATGTCTCAGTGTCTTTGTTCTATTTTTGTCAGGAGAAACTACCTCTACTACACAGTACACAGTACTAGTAATAATGTTTTGGGTTTTTTTACTGGCTGAGACTTATATTATGTTTTACAACTTCATGTAGTGTTGTGAGGTCATATTGTGAGGTCATATAGGAGGAATGAGCAAGTAAATACTGTTGACTTAGACAAGCGTCTATAAGTGAGTATAGTTCTCCTTTTATGCTCTGTAGAATACGTGTTATCCAAGGTGCCACATAACTGCCCACAATTAGCTTATTTGAGATGACACTTTTGTCACTCCTTTGGTTTGACAAGATGCATACGTGCTACATAAATGTGGTGTCAAAGTGAACTCGCAGTCAGCTTAGTAGCCATAATGTTTGCACTGTGACAAGTATTAGATGAAAACTGTTTTGTTGCTCCAAACTGAACTCTAGAGGCTCAGTCGGCAAAAAAAGAACAAACCAAACATGGATGAGATTCAAGGTTTAGACTGGAGAAATAAGATTGAAATGGATGCCAAATGAGGCGAGACCTTAAAGCATACTCTTGTAAGATATTATGCAGACAAGTGAATCCTTTGAAGCAGCATGCCACTATGGATCTACGTTTGATGTCTTACATTTTTCTATTATCAAATTATACTAAAAACTTGTACTGTTAACATCCACCCTTTACAAAGTATTGAATATTTTATATTGTTTCACAAATTAGTCGATGTTAAATGAAGTACCACATGTCATAGACTTCCTTATATACATTCACAGGCAATGCCAAACTGTGGTAAATATATAAGGATGAAAAATTACCATTGAATGAAAAGTAAAGAAAGATTTGTAGCATATTGTAATTTTCCTTGTATAAGGTGGGAAATTTGCTTGAAAAAAAAAAAGCTTTGAATCGGTATTGGAGACAAGGTATCACGCTTTTGAATAATACGAAGTGTAATTTGCAACTTCAGTTAAAAGGGAACATCTTGTAGTTTCTGTTTTACCCATTGCTGGAATGCAACCCAAACCTCATTTCTAACATGGTTTAAGTGTAATCCTAACTCTCGCTTGTAAATGCGTCACTGGTGACCTGGTCGACATAGAGTTTAAAGTCATTAAATGTGTATGACCTTTGTCAACATTTTAACCCATGCCAGACTGGTGCTCTAATACTGCAGAGTTTGAATGTGTACACAGTAGCAGGTTTGTTATCTGAGATCAGGTTGGCAAAACAAAGCATACTTCAGCACTTTCATAAAGGTTTATAACTGCAGGGTTTAGTTTGCATTACAAATGTTATTGCTGAAGGAAAATACTGTATTCTAAGAAGAACTGAGTCTGTTTTAGGCGAACTGTGATTATAAGAGCCCAAATGATCACACATCAACAGTCAAAACAGCAATGAAACAGCTTGAATTAAAGTTCTAAATATAGCATCCAGTGTCACACTACTAAAAACCAGCAGACACGTTGTTCTTTTTAACACATCTATTTCCAAACACCAGATACATCTTGTGCTCTTTTCTCAAGCACTACATTACAAGATGTGCTGTGTGCTCCTTATCTTAATGTGGGCGTACTGTTTGATAACGTACTATTGGCAGCCTGAGTAGGGCCAGCACCGCACCATCTGGATGCCCCCAGGTTCTGATCACAGCAGGCCAGCCAAAAACCAGCGAAGGACTTTCCTGTCTAGGCTGACAGCTAGATGGGGTACATGGCCAGAAAGTGTCATGAATGCAGATATTTCTAATTGTCATTTACAGATGAAGCCCAAAACAGCTTCTCCATAATACAAGATTTTACCCCTTGGCTGAGCAGTATTGTAATTGTTTTTTTATTTGTCTATCCACTAAACGACATAATCACATTATCTGAAGAATGCATTGACATATGTGCACTAAATTTATACTGTGGGTGTATCTTGCCATGGAGCAGAAGCCTATTGAGAATAGGCTAAATTGATCGACTTTTTCAAGGGCAAATAGTTTTGTGCGGTTAGAATATCTGAGTACTTTCAAATATAAATAGGCTCATGGCGGCACAAGAGATGGCTAGGAGTATTTCCCCCGAACACCCCCAATCTTTAATGATGTCAAGACCTGAGGCGGCCCCAGGTCATGATCTTTTATTTTATTTGATCACCAATTACACAAATAATTCCAGAGATATGAACAAAAGAATGTTGAGTAATTTTAAACTCTTGAGTGGCTCCTTGTGGGCAATCGAGAAATTGGAAACTGTCGAAAATTGAATCAGTTATACCTCTCCATGATATTCATTGATATGAAAAACATGGAATTTCTAAACCAAATGTTTTTCAAGCTGTCTTGTTCATATGGAGGATACCTGGCAGCAGCAGTCAGACCAAACACACAATATTCCTGAAAACTCTGTTCAAGGATATGAATATGTATGTAAGAAGTTTTACAGAAAGACAATCTAATCTAAATTATAGGGCAGTAACTTTCAACAGAATCTTACACTATATATGGTATTATTAGTGTGCGTCACACTATGTTTAGATTGATGTCAAGGGAATTTTTGTGACAGTGTGATATGTCTGTCAAAAAAAAAAATTAATCCAGCTTCAGGTGATCCAGTTTGTTTTCCAGTGAGTGTACGTTGGCGAGCAGTACTGATGGAATTATTGTAATTACGGATAGTAATGTACTGTATTTATGTCTCCGAGGTTTCAGCTTCCTTTCATAAATAGAAATTTCTTTTGTATTCAGAGATGAAAAATTGAGGTCCACGTTTTTTCGTAACTTGGATTTTTCGTTAGCTGGGCCTTTTGTAAGTAGAGGTACCACTGTAATTAGATAAAACTGGATTTTGCTCAAATTGGGCCATGACAGTGGTATCGTTGTATCCCTAAACATCACAACACCAAACCTTCCTGTCTTTGTCCAAATCAGATTTCTGTAAAGACTGTTTTACTAACACATTTTTCAATACATAATATAGTTTCTATAATAATTTTGCAAAGCAGTATTTAGAAATATATTAAGAAAACTTAAGTGCATTAATCGACACACAGACTGGGCCATTTTCATGTATCAGGAGAGGAGTTATATGAGTAAATAAATGAGTTAGAGTTGACTGAGTGGCCTTTTCATTTACTGTGCTCCATCCTTCTGTCACTGCAGTGTTTGTGTAGAACTGTAAGGATCAGTTGGTTTAGGAACCTAATGTCCATACTCTGACCTATTCCTTCCACTCTTTGTTCAACCTACCTCCTTAACAATACGCTACCACCACCCCCACTTCATTTCCTAGCAGCTTCCTGCAACAAAGGAAGTTGGGTGCTTTCGTCTACTCCAGGTTGCAAAATGGGCAAAATGGGGAGGGTGGAACCACACCAGAGGTCACTGACACCAGGCGTGAAGAGGGACACACCCAACGACTGTGGATAGTCAGCTTCCTGTCTTTAAAATATTACATCACCAACACGTTACATATGGTTGTGTGGACGAGAGCAAACATTCACAATCCACTGTTAAGTAGCGATGTGTTGTGAATGCACTGAATATTTATGCATCAATAACTCTTGATTAACCCACCTTCAGTTGTCCTGCACCACGCTCTGCTTCTTCCCACACACCCATCTTTTATTCAGCATTGTGTGTCACTGCCTCCTACATAGTGGCTGCTTGTGTCTGTATGGATGTGGATCTGTGTGTGGATGTGGATCTGTGTGTATCTGCATGTATGTGGGTCTGTGTGTGTCTGTATGGATGTGGGTCTGTATGTCCTTTGAGGATCGTCAAGTAGCTTTCACACACAAAAAAAAACAGTACTTCAAAAGAGTTTGGACACAATAGCAGTGGTTCAGATGTGTAACCTGTAGAGTGCCGAAAGAGTCTCTCTGTTCTGATGGATGTATGTTATTTGCTATGTAAATGAAAAGAAATGGCCTAGAACTATTTTCTCAAATCTTTGATATCAGGACAATTTTGCTATTTTTTTTTCCAGATTCATAGTTAAAGTAGTTACATTTATTGACTTATTTATAAGACAAAAGTTGACAAAGTCATGGAAGATAAAACCAACCAAAAACAAATTGTAAAATAAATCTTAAGATGAAAAATGTAACATTAAAGATATATAAAAATGAAAGCAATGTAAAAAAAAACAAAACAAGCAAACCCCACCCCCAGAGGTTGCACGAGACATTTTTATTATCCGTCATTTTGAGGGGCAGGGTCGTAAAAATGTCATCATGACACTTTAAGTGTTTAATGTTCAAAAACAGGTGTAGTTCCTGTTGGCTGATAATACTCATCCTGCACCGCATCTTTTTTCACTGCTTTTATCAGTTCATCACATTTACTGGGCTTTTGAAAAGAACTAAGCAGACTATATTGTTTTGACATTTAGTACTAGCAAAGTAGCGTCTAATTTCAGCTAAAGTCAATTGAACATATAAACGAATTGACAACGACTGATTAATATGCAGATTCAGTCCCGTATAGTCCACTTTACAAACATGCTCATACCTGCGTACATTAGACCTGTAAGCAGATCCATCATTAAACACATTGTCTACTTTTTAACTCACTTTTAAGGGCTTTATTTTTCGCTAAAACATACACCATCAATTCTGCTCAGTGACATCTGTGGCTGGATATAAATCTCCTTCAAAATAAAACAAACCAGATGTGTGGTTCAACCACAGATCCACAGCTTCATCCATTAATTTGCTTTTATTTTTTCACTTCCTGTTCTACTACCCGCCCACACTGCATTTACATTAACTGTGCCTCTACTCCTAAATTTATTTATTTATTTATTTTACCCATCCCTGCATGGGGATACCCGACCTGGTACAGGACTGTGCGGTGTTGTTTACAGTGTAATAGTGAACAGTGGTGCTGTAGGTTCTGTTTACAGACAGACAGACCAGTGATCCAGTCAGTAGGTTCTATGTGAAACTTTCTTTGGTAGATTATCCTCAGTATTTTAATCTGACAATTTAAGAATTTTCCATCATCTTAAAAAAAAAATCCATCAATGACAAAATATTTTTGGTTAATGCGACCTCTGCTCACCCCCCCGACACACATTTTACCTGATTTTCCCCATCATTATTGCAAAAACACATTTGTCACACTGTGACTTTGACCATTGACCTACATTTACCAAAATTTAATGAACCACCTTGCACCTTTTCTGAAAATTTCATGGAAATTGGTCCAGTCATTTTTGTGTAAAGCTACTTAGAATCAAACCAATAGACACACACACACACACACACACACACACACACACACACACACACACACACACACACACAAATGGCCGAAATGATGGAAAAGAATAAACAATATGAAAAAACTTGAAGATGAAAACCATCTAAAAGACCAAAGTGATGTAGAATTGAAACAAAACGGGACAAGAATAACTCAAGATATGTTGCGATGAAATGGAGCAAAAAAAACCACCACAAGTTATGAAACAGGAAATATTATATAAATAACACATATAATGAATTGAGAAAAGATGAAAAAGACAAAAATTACACCAGAGATGTGTCTAAAAAAACCACCCCAAACAAATATAGACAATTGTACATATTGACACAGATGTCTTCTTCTTCCATTTTCAATTTGGACATTAAAAGCTCAACATGTCGCAAATAAATGTTTACACTTGGGTGGTAAAATTGTAAAAATAAAAGAGCCATGGAAACAGACTTGCTGGAAAAATTGTGCATATGGTACCAAATTAGATGGAAAACAACACTGACATTCCCTGATTCAAGAGGTGCTACAGAAAGAAACTGTAGAAAGGCCTTTGACAAAGAGTTTGAACTGACATTATCTGATCAGACCAGAGATTCAGTTGGAAGAAACAGCTGCCTTAAGTACGCAGACCATATGTCTATCAGCTCTACAATCAGCAGATCAAGTGGGCTGTGTTTTTGTGTTTCAGTGATTTTAACAGTCAAAATGCTAAAGACTGCTGCCAGTGGTGGATGCTATGATGACAATGAAGATGACGTAATGTAACATAACATGACAGTAGTCGATTAAAATAGACATGAATTTGCATTTTCTTTCATCATATTTCGGTTAATATGTGTGTAATACATTCTGATGGAAACCCACGTATTTTCACTGACTGAAAAGCCAACAACTTCAAACCTAAACACATTATAAACATTTATATTATGCTATTTATGACAATAACTTCTTTGTTTTTCCATCACCCAGTCCTAGCAGTATCCTGAACAAACTGAGCTCTCCTTTTCATTAGGCCTTCGCCGCGTACCACGTCGGGCGCAAGGCCTATTGATACTGCTTGTAGCCCTTTGAGATCTAATTTCACCCCCTGAACATGCATGAAAAGTTAAAAAATTTTGCACACACATCGGAAGTGTGAAAAATTGCAACTATTTACAGGTTTCATAAAAGTCAGTAAGGAAATGTGTCTACAGCGCCCCCTAGAAAAGGTGAAATAGTTTGTATTAGGCCAGATCACGCCCTAGTGAAGTTCGAGCTATGAAAATCGGTACACGTTTGTCATATGATGATGAACAAAAAACCTAATGATGACCACGCCCATAAACCAACAGGAAGTCCGCCATCTTGGATTAAAATCTTAAAAAAATTTGCGCCGTTTTCGCTGTCATTGGAATTTATCTATCTACTCGTAGGCCATTCGGCCAAATGAGCTCAAAATTGGTGAACGCGATCTAGACAAGTCGGACTTCAAAATGTATCCAATTTATTTGGAAAAGTTGCTTCGTTTTTGTGCTACAGTATCACAAAATTTGCAAAGATTTCCGATTTCCACTACATAAATTGCTTTAGCTTGGACATACGAACATCGATTTGGCTGACATGTGACGCAGGCGTCTATCTCCCAGGTCTACACCTGTTTGTCACATTAAATTGTTATTTCGCACTATACCGCCCCCTACTGATTCGCCACATACACTGTTAGTAAAATGGCAGTAGTTCGGACATACGAACACGGATTGGGCTGAAATTTGACTCAGACGTCTATCTCTCGGTCCTACACCAGTTTGTCAATAGAAATTGTGATTTTGCTCTATAGCGCCCCCTACAAATTCGCCTTTACTAAAATGGCTGTAGATCGCTTATATGAACACCGATTTGGCTCAAATTTTACTCGGACGTCGTGTGGGGAGGCGGCTGCCAGGGGAGGTGAAGGCCTTTGAGACTGCTTGCAGTTTTAATTTTATCTTGTTTTCTCCTGTCATATTTTATGCCCTTTGATTCCCTCCATGTCTTTACCTTTCATCAATTCTCTTAATTTCCTGCTGTCTTCTTTGCTATCAATCTGTCAAATCTGTCTCTTTCATCACTTCATCTCCCATTCTCTTGTCACCCTTTCCTTTGTTACCACCACGTCTCCCAGTCCAGTCTCTCACTCTATTTGGGTGTAGTTCCTTTCTGACCATTCTGGCTTCAGTGACATCATCTATAAAAGCCAGGAAGTTGCTGATGGAGTCACCACATGCATCAGTTGCATGTGTGTGTTGTGGTTTATGGTTACTTGCACTGAGATTTTGGGAGTGAGGAGTAGTTGGGTTTCGAGTTAATGCTTAATCTGAGCTACAGGATCATCACCTTGTGTCAACATATGCTACATCGAAGCTTGTTCAGGATATTAAATGACCTCACAAAGCCTCAATAAAGTTCAAACAGCCTTGAAAAAATATATTGCATCCGTCCACTGCTCAAACAACACTGGCTTTCTGTCTCATCAAGCATAGCTATGTGGATGATGCCTTCTGCAGGCATCGTTTTCCATTTGACTTGTTTATGACAGAATAATGTAACTCTTACCAACATGTTTCAGTCTGTGGGATCTAACCAAGGCAAAGAACTAGGACACTTAATTGATTCAGATATATTCAGTGGTTTTATAGCGCAGTGGTGCGCCAAGGTCTGGAGCTGTTTCTGGTTTAATACATATGTGTTAAATTAAAGAGGATTGTGCCTTTAGAGCAAAAATCCTTTGTAAGCTCATTTCTTAAACAAGAGAAAATCTATAAATCAGCTTTGTTTGTTGGAAAGAAGTCATGTTAGAGAGTGAGATGAGAAAATTACCTACAAAAGTCTATGAAATAAAATAAAGGATCATGCATTAAATTGCTAATTGGGTACTGCTGTGTCCTGTGTCTGGCCTCGGAAGTGTGTTTCACATTTCATTCACTATCGTTTTCTCCATCAAATTAGCTTTAAAGCCATGTAAACAGATTAGACAATGCTGGATGCCTTAAAATGACTTTTCCCTAAGATCTTTAATTTACAAATGTATGTCTGTATGATTTCACTGGTCGCTGTATTATAGTAAGTCCACACTATAATGATGCAGACCTGGCATTAACACATGTCCTGGATGACACAGCCACAAGTGGAGAGCACAAATACTGCACACTGAGAATGCAATGAGGCTGCACTGAGATCAAGTCACTCAGGGGTAGTCTGGGACATCGTCTTTTAGTAGTCTGAGCAGAATTGCATCCTGGGATGAAGCACTGCCTACTCAGCTGATCGTCTTTGAAAGTGACACTCAGCAAGTCAACATCTGAAATGTTTGCACAGCTCATAAATATATGGTTTGTATGTTTGGTGCTGCCAGAGAGCACCTGAAAAATGCTTGTCCATTAAGGAAAATCTACAGATCATGATCTGCTGGGAAATTATACAGGTGTCCAGAAAGTCTTTTCACAGTTTCACAAATCTTCTGCAAAAGCAAAGGAATATACACATCAGTGGAAGCTCGGAAAAGCGACTTGCATGTTGAAATTGTGTGGGTGTGTACTTGTATTCCTATCTTTATGGGGACATTGATATGTTTACACAGTCACACTATGGGGATCAAAATTCAGGTCCCCACGAAGGTTAAATATAAATGAAAGTCCCCACTACTAAAATAGAAATGATGATGCCATATAAATACATGAATTAGTCCTCATAACGCATGTGATAAAGCAAAAGCAAAATGAAACATGTATTTTTCAAAGGTTTGAAAATGTTTTTACTTTAAAAAAAAATTTATTGTTATTTTTTAAAAATAATTATTTACGTTTAACGATAACTATAATAAATCAAATAAAAATAAATAAATAAATAAAAAGAAATATATAACTGTATTTATTTATTGAATTTTTAAAATGTATTTTTCTTTAATTTCCAATTTTTTAAAATCTTTTTTTTAAATGTATGTTTTTTATTTAATTTTACTTAATTAAAAAAGATGATGTGTTTTAGTCACTACCCAATGTCTACTTGATTGTGTGTGTGTGTGTGTGTGTGTATGTATGCACAAAGTGTACAGCCTCAGTGGATCTGCGTCCATCCACATCCAATACTGACAGCCTTGTTTTGATCTAATTGTGTTTTGTTGTGTATATGGTAAGGATAATGCATTCAGTAAATGTTTAGCATGACACACAGGTCACATGTCAGGGCCTCAGGGATGTCAGGACCAGCTCAGACAAATCAATATGTTGTCTTGAATGTAGAGTAGATGTAAAGTTCTACATACAAACACTGTATGTTTTATGCATAACTACATTACATCCTTTTTGCCAGACAAATATCTGCAGTTGAAACAGTCAGTGTCAGATTGACAAACAAACCAGCTGTCAAACGTCATCATTTTACTGAATGCCTTATGGGCTTTTTTCTTGTGATTTGTTTTGGTTTCCATGAGCAGCTGCTGTCTGTTCTACTGGTTCATTCTTGGTGGTATGTGTGTGCAGACAATGATCTAAAACAAATCTATACCTTTCTGGTGTGTTTGTCGAGTGCATCAATTTACAAACCACCGTTTACACAGCGCTGGTGCAGCCAACTGTTGGCTGACAGATTGTTTTTCCATTTAGCTCAGTCCATTACAACAGAGGTGGTTAACCCCTAAACTGTAAAATATTCTGCATTCAACCTCAAAATGAAGTGTTTTGTGGCAGATACATTGTGATTATACTGGTATAATGTCATGTTTTTTGCCACCGCTTCTTATTTCTTAAGCTCTGTCAATGTTGCATGTTCTGTGTGTGTTTGTTGTGATATAATATAATTTTTTGTATTATTTTAATATTAAAAAACTAGCTCAGTAGCCAAACAAACAACAAGCAAACTCAAGTTGAGACTGATTTTGTGCAAAAAAAAAAAAGGGGGGGGGGGGGGGGGGAGTGTCAGCTTCTCAAACAGTGTCTGTTTTGAGTGAGCTTTCCTTTTAACACACGTTTGTTTCTTTTTCAGATCTGCCCATGGAGTATAACCCATCAGATCATCCTCGGGCCAGCACCATCTTTCTCAGTAAATCCCAGACTGATGGTGAGTTATAATCCATGAGTTATTTGATTTAAGCTTTTTTTTTCTACTTCATTTGAATAAGATTTTATTTTTTTGTATTTTAATATTTTACTAAAGAAGGGCTAAAACAAATAAATATGGATCGGTTCTAATCAGAAAGCAAACATTCTGTTCAGTGTGTTGACCTTCTATTTTCGTCAAGCCGTGTGGTCCTTAATGGTCAGTGGTATTTGATGTAGTGAAAATCTGTACGATCTGCATAGTGTCCTTTAGTTTGTTAACACTGAAAAGGTAAACAGTGACATAAATCATGCTCATGAGCACTTTTTGTCACATTTTCCAGGCAGAAAACAATAGGATTTAGAAATGTTTTAAATTATACAGAAAGCCAGACTCTACATTTAAAATAGGATAAATGAAGGATTCTCACCAGTGTCTTTTTTGGATGATTAAATTCTTATGACTGTCTTATCTGCAGTGCATTAAACCTGCAACCTGTAATTTAAAGAACTTTAAACCACTGGAGAATTACACATGCATTATCCACTATTGGAAGCTTGATGACATCACATGAAAACTAGCACTGTTCTAAAATAAGTAATTAAGTAAGTAGGTAAATAGGTAAACCAATTGGCTACATACCAATGAATAATGATCTCAGATAAAAATGAAACGGTAAGAATATTTGACACACAGTCCACACAACTCTTTCAAAATGTGTTTTTATTCACATTTCTCACCAAACTCCCTTAGGATTCCTGGGCTAGATGAGCTGCTCTCTCATTTTGGCTTCCAGTCCAGCATTAAAGGCGATATTCTCCACAGTGTGTCTTTTAACACGGCATGTTGCTTGTGTTTGTATCACTTGTCACTGATCCTTCAAACTGTGGCCCTGCTTGACAGAAATACTGCACATACTGCTCCATGTGCAATATGTGGCAGATTGCACTTTAAGCAATATTTTCTCTGATGTTCGAGTCGCGTACAGGTCCAGGGTTGGACTGAGCCATCTGTTTTTGCGGGAAATCAGACCGCTGCAGTGATGCAAGGATTTCAGATGTGGAGCTGTACCAAAGTACCACTGTGCCCAGCAGTCTTTTATCTGTCATAAAGGAACTGCGAGTTACAGTGAATCCTCACCGGCTGCCTGAGTCACATTTTCCCAACACACTGAGATGTTTTAATCATTGCTGGAGAGCAGCAAGAAGGATACTGTAGCAACCAGTAATATAGTATAATGTGAAGTGTATTTTTCAGGTTAAATATAATCTTAGTATGATGATGATGATGATGATGATGATGATGATGATGATGGTGGTGGTTTGTTCACACAGAACTGTGAATAGCTGGTAAATCTCAAGCTTTACAATGATAGTTTATAGGCTGATAAATTGACCTGATAGTAGTTGTGGATGCTCTGGTGGGAATATTGGCTGTCCTCTTTTCTTAACATATAGTAGATGACTATCATTAGGTGCTTCAACAGACAGAGGAAAACCAGATCTGAAACAATGAACAGTTTATGTTTGCTATAAAAGACAAATCTACGTCAGAGGACATTGTGTTTGTCAATTAATCTCCTAATTACCAATATGACTTTGTAATGTTAACTCTGTGCACTTGTATCTGCACACTGGCCATTTTGCATGTGTCTTTATCAAACATATAGATAGCATGAACTCTGTGTTTTTCAGTTGCTGTTCCCAACAAGAGAGGTAAGCATGTTCGTGTCTGGTCTTAGTAGGCGGGTAGCTGCATATACTGTGTGTTCATGTAGTCTCCAGCTGTAATGTATTAGTGTACTGTATCTGGATCTGTATCGTCTTCTGCTGTTAGCCGGTGATGTGTCTCTGCTGCTGAGCTGCTGATGTTGTCCTGTATATTCCTGTGTTTGTGCTCATGTGCATGTCAGCTCATTAGATGCTCCGTTACGAATAGAGCTGCATAAGATTGACCCCAAAAAAAAAAAAAAAAATTATATTTTGATTACTGACCCGTTTCTGCTTTCCCTAATTAGCTGCACTTAATAAATCACTTCTGAAGAGGAACTGTGAAACAAATGAAAGTTAGCGATACTGAATTCACCAGGGGCAGATTTGCATTGCTTTAAAATTCTGTGCTTCATACTACAATATGCAGAGATTGCCACTTATACTAGAAAGCAACACACACAGTTATGACTGCATAGCGGAAAAATGAAGTGTGTTTGTCTAAGAGGTGAGAAACTAACAGTATTGGGCTGAGAGGTGCCAGACAGACCACGATGTCACCCTGTTTGTGTGGGTGTGCGTGTGTGTGTGTGTGTGTATGTGTTTTGCATCTTCTTATGTTTGCTTTACTAATGATCCTTTCACCATGATTTTCCCAAATCAGAGACATTAAATGCACATACAGACACAAATGCAGACAGTGACATGAGTACTGACATACAGCCATGTTGGTTCTAACACAAAACTGAAGCTAGCTCTATAAAAGTAGCAAGGCTAGTAAGGCTAAATTAGCATTGCAAATGACCAGATGTTAAGAAACAAAAAAAACCAGACTAGTTAAAATGATAGTCTCCCCTTGAATACTGAACTCACACAGCCAACTTTAATCTTACATTGCCTAAAATTGATGAATGGATTAGTTAATAACCAACCCTCACCCCTAAACATAATATTTATATTGTTACAGGAGAGAAAAGCAGGAAACGTGCCTACAAAAACTGTTGTGCTTTGTTTAATGTACAGCCTTCAGTATTAGGTCTAAATCTGTACAGCTGGATAACTCAGTAACCCTGGGTAAATGCTGCTCCCTGTCTGTGAGGGTTGTGTATTGCACAACACTTGAAACATTTCTTGACACCTGTCCTTCTCCATCTTCTGTTTCAGTTCGAGAAAAAAGGAAGAGCCTTTACATCAATCATGTAAGTGACACAAATAATCAGTGGGATGTTTGTAGGAACATCTTTTTTTTTTTTTTTTTACTTGTCAACTGCCCACTGTAAAATTGTTTCCACCAATGTTAATTTCAATGTCTTCTACTTCTTTTTTGCAAGTTTACACACATTTCGGAAAATAAGGTAAAGACCTCAAATGTTGCCATAATCACTTCTATTTTACACTACAGTTGTCAGATTGTAATGTTAATGTCTTGTGGGAAGGTTGGACTAATCTTAAACCAACCCCAAAATGGTACTAAAACAGAGCCAACTCCAGTTGAGTTGGGACCATTGGTCTGAATGCACCATAAAGGAAACTTCTATTAACTAGTTGGACAAATGTGGCATGGATTCTGGGTGAATTAAAACTTCTTTCATATTTTTCTATCATGTTTCAGGTACAATATAAAAAGAAAGTACTAGTGATAACTCTTCACTGAGGTTAAGAATGGTTACCTTTATCTATGTAACTATCTGTGAAGACTGTTCCATTCTATTCTATTCTATTTTATTTGGTTCTATTCTAACATTTATTGTGTCATTAAGCACCATTCAATTTCAATTTATTCAACCCAAAATTCTGTCACACCACTTTTTTTTTTTTTTTTTTTTTTTCATTTTGTCCATTGGTACAACTGGTGTACCTGCCTGTAGGTTACCATGGCGACAAAAGTCCTGAGGCGAGAGTCATCAACTTCTGAGGCTAAAAATAAGCCAGATTTCATTTTTTTTGTGAAACTGTCATTAAAACCTTCTCCAAAGAGATGTTGCTATTCAATGTATTCACTTAGATGTGTTTGTTGTAAATGGTTCTCAGTGTCTGTAATGGTGTTTTCATCCTGTTAAGCCACAAGTCAACATAATCCATCACAAAATGTAATGACGACAAATTAGTATTCTGAGGGGATTCTCTAAATATCCACTCCATCATTTATGCTGTCCATGCTTACAGTCGCATGTTGAGCTGACAGAATTAGTTTGTGAGTGTACAGGTGCCCTAGTTTTCAGGTTAGCAGGCCTATTGGCTGACACAAATAAAGACTGACATGCTTGTGCGTTTGTGTTTCAACTCCAGCATCATCCCGGTCCAGTGAGACGGAAGTACAGCTCATGTTCTACCATATTCCTTGATGACAGCACCGTCAGTCAGCCCAACCTCAAATACACCATCAAATGGTAACCTGTCTGTGAGGCTGGAGCATATCTGAGAACGGCGTGTTATTCAACAAATCCCTGTCAGCGCACAATATAGAGGAGGCTTTTGTTCTTTTATGCTGACACCTCTTATTTCACTTTTTCCCTTACAGCGTAGCCCTGGCAATATACTACCACATAAAGAACAGGTATGAAAAATGACTTTTTGACCCACTCTTATCAGTGCTTTTCTTCATCACCCACTCCACCGCACTCCACTCCACTCTACACTGCCGGATTAAATCAGCCGCAAGGTTTAGCATACAAATAAAACTGTAGCACAAACAGGCCCTACATTTAAATGTCAAGCTGCGCAGATACTGTGACATTTTACCTAAAAGGGTGAATACATCAGCTGTAAAGTCATCAGAAATGAAATGCAGGCTTGTTGAAGGATGTCCCCACTGACTGTCAGCATTGGGAAGCCCATGTAAGGCAGCTATTTGAAGGGCATAGAAATTCCCTTAAATGGTTATCATCCAGAAAATGTCTCCAGAACATAAAGTCATACTTCAGTGGACACAGAACTGTTTTTTTTTTTGTTTTTTAAATTCCTAACACAGACTGATGTTTTCCTATCTGTTTGTTTTTCCAGAGAAATCGACGGAAGAATGTTGTTAGACATTTTTGATGAGAAACAGCACCCACTCTCGGTAAGGCCTTCACTCAAAATACATTTTCATTTTTGCACAGGGTGGAGAGTTGTCAGGAACCATCAGGGAAGACGAATCCCACTAGCTGGTGAATGGCAACTCAGCTTACACGGATGAAACAACAGGGAAATCTGGCTCGTAATCGCAGCAGCCATCTGGACGCTCACATTCAGCTGTAGATTCAGTTCAGTGCGTTTACTTAACACTCCCGGGGTGTTAATCCAGTAATGTACATAACCATTGTGCCTAGTACGCACTGCGTCACATCTGAATCTAATCCGAACTCCTGCTCATTTGGAAGCACAAATCTCCACTAACAGCTGCTGTTTTCATTTGGGTCCACATGTCAGAAGTTGCCATTATTTATCGCTGTCATGTTTATCATAGAAATCCGAAGTCCCCCCTGATTATGATAAACACGACCCGGAACAGAAGCAGATCTACCGCTTTGTCAGGACGCTGTTCAGTGCCGCCCAGCTCACCGCCGAGTGTGCCATCGTCACATTGGTGAGTGTACCCCCTGACACTAGGAGGGGGTGTTGCCTCCTCACTATTTCACTCTGTACACTGTCATGCATTACTTTTTACAATCACCATCTACCTCTCTTTACATTTGTTTTTGTTCCATCTAAAAATGTACAAAGCTCAATGTAGGTATCTCTCAGTAAAACGCATCCATCCATTATCCATTATATCAAATTTTCTGTTTGGTTCTGTCATGAATTCTGTCTTCTAGCTGTGAATCACATCAAAATAATTCCTGTACAGTTTGTCCAGATCAGATAAAAGTTGGCTAATTCTCAGAGGAGTAACTTTTATGAACAAAGGAGTTTTGGCAGTGCGTTGTCTTTTCACATTTGTTCTGGTATGAAGCACATCTGCGCCTGAAGCAGGGAAATAATTGGCACTTACCTGTAAACTTTCCACTAGCACTTTATAAAGTACATCAGGTTGACCCTCCTGTACATGATCTCTGTCTTTTCTTTTCCTGACTCTTAATTTTGACTGCAGTTATAACTGTCTAACAATACTACAATATCCTTTTTCCCAATTAACAGATGGATAGCATTTTGGAAGGAACACTCAAAGCCTAAAAATTGGCAAATTTCCCCCCCCCAAAAAAAAAAAGTCTTGAAACAAAGCATTCTCAGGGCGAGGGAAAGTTGGAGGAATTTTTCAAAAAAGCCAGTGTTTTAAACAGCAGGGGGAAAAAAGTCATTCATGTTTCTCTGTGTGTAGTAGCAATGGAATTGTTTGTTTCCTGTGTCTGTTACTTGGTGACCAGTGTGTTACAAGTTAGCCAACAATACTTTTCAGTGTTAGAGGTGATGAATGACATTCCCTTGTTTGCTGTGATTGAAATTCTGTCAGTACGGGCTGTTAACATTGACTCAGCAGCTTGTGCTTAATGTAGAGTAACACTAAATAAAGGACATTTATTCAACATTATTTTTACAGAGAAGAGTCACATAAGGCAAATTCTAATTTATTTCAGCATGTCTTGATCCCACTAAGACACTAAAGAAACTGTTATCCCTTAGCTTTAACACAAATCCAGAGTTGGAAGTTTACAATGAAGAGGTGGAATCTTGTAATTGCTCCATAATATTATATTTTATTCACAGTTACAGTTAAAGGCAGTTGAAATAACAGTTGATTGATTCACTGATCTGTCCGCAAACATCTCTTTTCACACTTTGTCCCTGACACTTGTTTTGTGTCTCTGGAGTCTGGGAAGTGCTGGGTTAATATAGCTGACCCGGTGGCCTGGTATTGTGTTGCTCTGCTTCCTGACAGATGCACAAATGTGTGAAGTACATGTGCCAGTGGGTGGTCAGGCTTGTATCCAGGCAATGACTGGGAAAGAGACACAGAGACACGGTCTGTGACTTTATCAGTGGCCATGTCTGTGTACAGGTGTTGTCTTTGATAAACAAAGAACATTGTTGGTCATGGCATAACCTCGTCCACTCCCCCAGTGTAATGTCTGCCATGCTATTAGTAACCGAATAGGAGTGTTAGCTGTTGGTTATGGGTAACGGGAGCTGACACAGCTAACTTTAGAATCTGCAATGGGACATTGACATCTTCCTTTTATCATCCATCATTACATCACAGGATAAGAATGAAAACATTTATTCTGAGAGAGATTAGTAGAGATGACTGAAACTGTGAAGATTAATGAATCTCTTAATCAAGTTGTCCAATGGAAAATATAAGGGGGGTTTAGAATGTTAATGGAAAAAGGATAGTTGGGAAAACCGGTTTAAGTTATGATGTTTGTTTTTCAACAGCATCTAGGTCAGAGGTGTCAAACTCATTGTAATTTCACTGGCAACACATAGCTCAATATGACCTCAAGTGCCCCAGACCAGTAAAATAAGAGAAAAATAGCCTATAAATACTGATATTTCCCAATATGTGTCTTTTTTTAGTGCTAAAAGTAAAATCAAATCATAAAAATGTTGAAATGTCTAAATTTACAAACATTCCTGCCACAGGAAATAATGCATAACCTGAATAACTTGAAATTTCGAAAGAAAAATACATGCAATTTTAATAATATTGTGCCTTAACTCACATTGTGCCTTTTACATGTGTATTATAGATGGCATTGGATCTACAAAGGCACAAAATGTTTAGCAATGTTTTGCAGTTTGGAATTAATATTTGCCATTATTGAGAAGTTATACCCACTTGAGATTAAATTAGATAAAAAACAGTTTGCCACACTTGACTGTTAGTATCTTCTGTGTAGATTTTGCACCTTACAAATTCATCCCATATGCTGGGTTGAAATCTGGTGGTCCAGTTTTGGGGGCTGGATGTTTGACACCCCTGACCTCAGTCAATACACTTCTGCGATTTACACCATGTCAAAGCTCTGTTGTTTTACCACTAACTTTTTGAAGTCCCCCCATATGTATATATTCATGCTCATGTTATCACATGGCTGATGGCAGCTGAAAAACAATAAAATGGAAACTTTTATTAATTGATAACTTTTATTAAATAAATGATTTCATATAGTTTTTAAATAGACTGCACTTATGTAGGGCTTTTCCACCTTCATGGTGCTCAAAGCACATTACATTAGCCATTCACACACACCAGTGGGCAGCTGCTACCATGCACGGTGCTGACAGACCTACTGGGAGAAATTTAGGGTTCAGTGTTTGAACTGCTGACCCTTCAGTTTTAGGACAAGCCACTCTACCACTGAGCCACAGCCCATAAATCCATAAATATGTAACTCTTGTGTCTGATTAGCTAGAAAACAGTAAAAGCTGAAAAAGGTATCTTTTAGTGGATTTCTTTTCAGAACCATTACTTCTTCAATACTTACTATTACATAACAACACCATGTTCTTATACAGTAACAGCCCAAACCATATCATGCCTAATTACTGTTTATTTCCCTTTTTTGCAACCATTGATAAATGAAGGGTTTCACCTTATATGACACATATATCATAGATACATACTGTAGTGACACCATAATGACACAAGCAAAACTTTTGGCCCCTGCCTGCTGGTTATTTCATCAGATTTATTTAGCTAAAACAGTGCATGGCTGTTGTTCAGTTGGATGCACAAAGTGAACTGAAGATGAACCTGGGCTCTGTTTGTGCATAATTCTGTCTGAGGAAAAAAAAAAGTATAATTGTCCCAGTGTCTCATCCACAGTTGCCCTGACATGGGTCACAGATTTATGTCACACAATATTGTGTTAACATAACCTGTCACTATGACCGGAGCAACACAGGTTAACAAGACAAGATGAGAATGGCCTGCTAACGTTACATACTTAGTCTTTAATTGAAGAAATTATTGTTGTTCACCTCTGAAATGGCCAACAATAATGCATTCAGATGATAAATACACAGCCTGATCCCTGCTCTAATATTTTGTTGGACTACATTTAGCTATAAATTTGGCAGAAATTTGCTGTGGCTTTGACCGCTTTTATATGACCATAAATATCCAATAGCTGAGAGTAATGAGATAATTGTAATAATTGGCTCTGACATATTTACATGCACTGCAGAAATGCAATAATTAGGAGTGAAAAAAAGTTTACATGTGTCAGTCCATTATTAGTTTTCTTTCAGAGCATGTATATTCATACTGACAGTAGAATCAAACAACCTATTCTTGTCTCTTGCTCACGTTTGACTATATCACTTCTATTTTTTAATGATTTCTGTTGTTTTTTTCTGCACATGTACAGATGTAATAAATAAAAAATCAGATTAACAAGCATTGGAGTGCTGTAGAGAAGTCTTATTGTGTTTGTCATGGTTAGATTACCGCAGTTAACTAATAAATCTTGTCATATAATGTCCACGTGATCACTTGAATAATCTCCTCTCCCCCCTGGTGGGTCCATCACTCTAGAAAAAAGGTTAATCTGGACTCATCAGACCACAGGTATTTTTGAAATTGACAGGCCATGTAAGTGAAAACTGTGAATTGAACCAAAACACAGGTTATCATACCATCGAAAAATATACTACTCTTGAAGTCATCAAGCATGTTTAGGTGAAACAGGCCAGTCAGTGTGAACTAATAAATGAATCACTTTAGATTTGCAGGTAGTTAGTCCTTTGTTGCATCAAAAACACAGCACATGCACTCCAAAAAACATTTAATCTTAAAATATCTGCTCTTTTCATGAAACCCAATAGTGGGGAATAGACATGTGACTTCATTTGCATTTACATTGTGACTGAAACTCGACTAAAAATACCTTAGTTTTAAGTTAAACCGGTTGGGTTACATGTAAACATAAATTCTAACCTTAACATCAACTTAAAATGGATGCACACAAGGAGGGACAATTAATTACTGTTGCATTCATGAAGGATGACATGTTCTTTCATTATTCTCATTCTAAGGTAAATATTTAAGGATTGTGACTGAATTCTTGTGTTTCATAGACCACAAAAACTAATTAATCTGGTAGCACAGTCCTCTTGCTCGTTACATACACTGTCTCTGGATTCTTTGTTTTGCTTGTTTGTAAAGTTTTCTCTTGCAATACTGCTTTTATTTAACTCGGTATGTGCTCTAGCTCTCATCTTAGGCAGCTTTTCCTCAGTATTTTCTGCCTACTGCCATTTGACTATATATGTGGTGCCTGTTGGCAGGCTTTGGGCCATAACAGAGATGGGTTTGCTGAGCCCAGCATGACTCGTCCAATTAGCCACCTGAGATGAGCTTTTGGGCAAGTCAAACCAGATGACAGAATAAGAAGAAAAGATATTCACATTCCACTTCTTTTTGCTTTTCTATTTGTCAGTCCACAAGTAAATGTCACTGTCCAATAATTCAGTTGTAATAATCACCTCTTAATTTACTCTTGGCTTTCTATTTTTAAAGCTCAGCATATTCATAATGAAACTACATTTGCATTTGTGCCAGAAAGTTTTAGCACATTTGGCTGACAGGTTCCAGGAGTCGTGCTGCAGCTGTCTAGAGGGTACAGTACATTTTATTCACGGAAAATGAAAAATATAGTCTGCACATAGCTGCAAGGATGTAATGTATTGTTGTCTTTTGGATTGCACCTTATTAAAGTCTTGCCTGTATAACAATGACAAAAAACAAAGCACATTTTAGAAAACACAAAATAATCGCTATCAAAATCACACACTTAAAACTAAACCAAAAGCTGAGATCAAGCCAGAACTATTCCAGTGTAACTCTTAAGATGACTCATGCATATGTATGAATCAACAACACAGACATGAGACTCAATATTTTACTGTGCAACTCATTATCTCTGAGGTTATTTGGGATGCATACAACGGGAGAGATGTAGTTCTGTATTACAAGCTAAATATTAGATGTATAACCACCAAAAAAAACTTGTGCTCCTCAAGATTATATATATATATATATATATATATATATATATATATATATATATATACAATAGCTACAAAAGACACTTCATCTCCTGAGCACGTGTTTCAGAATGGAAAGAAAATATGCCTCTGGGCTTAGTCTGCACTGTAATCTGAAAAATATGGCAACTGTAGACTGAGGCATGAAAACGGCGAGGAAGGCAGGAGGATGGAGCGCTTCGATCGGCATGGATATTTTATGAGCAAGCTCGAGGGAAGCTGGATTTCATCAGCTGCTGCCTGACATCCTATTATGGTTTTACCTGGAGGAGGTATAAGCAGGAGACTACAAATACACTAAAGCACCAAACAAACTCACCAGGTGAAGGCAGGCAGGGTGTTGAACACAGCAGGAGTAGGGACATACTAATATCAGGGATTTACCAGGGCATGTCTGAGATAAATATATATGTTCACACTTTGTTTTCCTAGGTATATCTGGAGAGACTGCTGACCTACGCTGAGATTGACATTTGTCCTGCCAACTGGAAACGTATCGTGCTCGGAGCCATCCTCCTGGCATCCAAAGTTTGGGATGACCAGGCGGTCTGGAACGTTGACTACTGCCAAATTCTCAAGGATATCACTGTAGAGGACATGTGAGTCACCAGAAACATATCCTAAACATACTCTAAACATGGAACTGTGTTGACATAAAAATCACAAGTGCATTTGTAGACAGTGTTAGCAGGTATACACAGTATATTGTTAATTTTTTCAGGACCGTTCATGTTTTTTTCTTTGTCTTGCGTCTTTCATTCTCCTCTGAAAATGTATTTGTTAACTTGGCAAATGAAAAAAAAAAACTATAGACTTAGGAACTTTGACTTTCAGTTCCTAACAGAGGAACTGTAAAGCCTAAATGGACATATTTGAAACATCTTCTATCTCCCGTGTTTCACATGTAATCAACTGACAGATAGATATATGAGTTCAGACATGGCTCAGATGTCACCCGAGCCCCTGACATAGCTGTAAATGACCTGAAGGATGTTAAGAGGTTAAGCTAAAAGACTCAAGTATCCTATTAACATTAATATTCAGACTCTTTACTTAGAACCTTTTGTTGAAACACCATTCGCAGAAATAAGAGCCCAGTTCTTAGGAATGGTTACACAAGTTTAGAACACTCTTTTTTTGTATGTTTTTTCCTCTTCTTCTTGGCAGACTCATTCACTAGTGAAGCCATTTTACCTCAGAAAAAATAAATAGTCTCACAGTATGACATTGCAGACAGTGGTGGATGTTTTATGAGGTGATGCTCTTTACCTGGTTGGACAAAAGTGTAAAACCATTTGATAACATGAGGGCTCAACTTTCTTCTTTTTCCCACTGGGTTTTGAAGTTTTTTCTTGCCGAGAAGCAGGGTCAAAGGACAGGGGACTTTTCATATATCTCTGTAGTTGATTGTGTTTCTGTAAAGCCCTGTGAGACGACTTTATTGTGATTTGGGGCTTTATAAATAACATTGAAATTGAATTGAACTGTATCAAAATAAATAATACACATAATTTGGATGATGCATTGTAAATTAATACACTTTAAAAAACTGTTTTTATTTTGCAAATAATGAACAGTCTGAAACATGACATTACTCAACACTAAACTTTCAGATTGCCTTGTACAGCAATTTAAATGGTACAAGCAGTTTGGCACAAGGTTAACCCTTACATACTGTTCATATTCTATGCTTTCATGGTATAGTATGGGTGAATTTTGACCCAGACTATACAGCCAGACAACAAATACCCTCCTAATTAGACAGAAGTTGCACCTCTTTCTTTTCTGTCCCCTTCTGTTGTTTCCTTGTGGGGACTTTCTCATCAGGGCCAGGCTCAGATGGCTGCACTGCCCTTACCAGTGTGGCAGAAGATCTCACGCCTGTTTCAAGGCACCCTCTGACCTGATAGGACCTCTGACCTGATATGAACTCTGACTTGATATGACCTCTGACCTGATATGACCTCTCTTTCATATGCTTGCTATGTATGATCACTGTACAACTGTTTTTTTCCTTCACTATTTTGAGATTCCCATTACTTTTTTTTTTTAAATAACAGGTACGCATCCCTATGGAAACCATATTTTTGTGAGAAAATAGGGTGGGAACATGGAAAGTTCTTGACACACGGCACCCACCCACCCCCAAGAACACATACAAGAACATGACATGTACAGTTTCAGTTTTAAGTGTCCCTCCACTCCCATCCTTTACCTTGATTAAACACACCCTGGGAAGTTTAAAAAACATTTAAATGAATATGGGTCAATTTTGACACGGAACAGCCTCAGCGTACAAGAAATTGTAGCACCCATGTAAAATTATACCAGTTTCAAATATTTTCATTTTTATGAATTTTGGTTCACTTTAGGAAAAGTCACACGATTTCAGGGTATTTTTTATTGCTATCAAATGTTAAAATGGGTCAAATTTTACCTAAACAGTATGTAAGGGTTAAAATATGCATTTAAAAAAATATATTTTTTTAAAGATACTGAGATTTTTTTGTGCATTGCAAAGACAGTGTCACTTTACTTGAATTATTTGTTGAATAAAATGAAGAATACAAAATAACTAATTACATTCTAGGGCTCATAAAATGAAACAAACTGTTATCACAGTAAATAAGACCTGTACTCACTGATGATAGTTTAGATAGAACCTGGATATTTTTTATGTTTGTGTGGTTGACTTGGAAAAATATCCCTTTCAGAATGACTGATCTGTGCATGTGCATTGATGACCAAGTAAGTAGACCTAAATAGAAAATGCAGTGATGTACGACTTTAATGTACTTGATAGATTTCTGACTTTATTTGACAGTGCAGTATTATATCACCAGTAGTTGAAGAAAGGCCTGGCATCATCAGTCTGTTCATATCACCCTTGGGAGCCTTTGTTGTACTACTCATTTTTAGTGCTGCAGTAATTTCCTGATTGAGAGAAGAGTCTGGACTGGTTCCACCACAACAGCTTCTGTGTAAAGGAAACCGATGCAGTCGTGTAGGAGGTGCAGACTCACATGGCCGAACATACCATGCGATGGCTTTGTTTAGTTTTATGTGTCATTGTCAGAAATAGTGCCATAAGATGTGAAGAGCCAAACATAAGTCAGCAGCAGACAAACTGGGATTCTATTTAATTTATTTGTATGTGATACATTAATTTTTGTCTGTCATTACCTGATTTAAAACATTTCCTTGGCCGTGTCGATGCTCAGAATAGTGTGTTTGTAATGTCAGCCTGGGTTCAGCTGATGGTAACATATGGATGGAAATCTGCATTCGGTGACCATGACCCACTTTGTGTTAGTTTTAGTAGGTGTATATACTGTATGTGCAAAGACTTGCACCTGTGAGCACCTTTAACATGCAACAGTAGTCAAAAAGAAACCAGTACAAGTATAGTAAATGCACCATATATTTGTCTGTCACGTATTGGACTTTATTTTACACAGTTAGTTTCAACTACATAATTGCCCAGATAAAACTATTGTAGTTTTCTATTATCACTTCTGATACATTTTGATTGGACTTTTAAGGTTGTGTTGGCTTGTGTAATTTAAAAAAAAATGCAGCATATTTTGTGCTACAGTGTATTATGGATGTAAAATTAACCCCTGGTGCAGCAGAGAAACATAGTTTATTAATTATCTTACTATTTCCGTGTGGAAATTGTTGCCTATCTGGTGCCTCCAGGTCAAACAAGAACACCATTATCTAATTGTTTTTTGCCCCAGAACCAGCAACAGCTACATCATTATGTGTGTCCATCCATACATCCATTCAATTCTCAAGAACGCAAATTCTCAGAAATGCAGTGAGACTCAAGAACGAACTGATAAGGGTTAGGTCAGTAAAAGGTCAGTGCCACTGAGAACTAAACAACACAATGCTTTTCACTTTAAGCAAACATGTAAGTGGATCCAAAAGAAGTGATGGTATTTTACATCCAAAATATTAGAGGTCTGTTTCACTGTCTTAATGAAAGACTGAAGGTTCAAATAATTCTACTGGACAATGACTTTAACCCTTTAACTGATACAGTGAGGATCTTCTTATTTCTTAACATGAGTTTGATAGAGGACATGGAGAGGCTAAGTCACGCCCTTCTACTTCCAGTCCATGGGTGCCTCGCTAGCAAAAAATTTGAATGGGAGTGAATGGAGCGAGTCAAGCTAAATTCTGATTCCATTTGACAAGTGTTCTGACATTCACATATGATAGCGGTTAATAAGAAATATTTGATGTGGCATAGGCAGACAACCCGTTTTTGATGGGAAGCAAACATGATGTTAGGTTTTATGTGGGCTTAGTAAGAGACTACAATGCGTTGCTTACAGTATGTGATGTCACACTCCCCTCAGCTGTGGTGTGGAGTCTGTGGTGATGTTAAAATGCTCACCAGGCATGTAGTCCAAATTATTAACAGGTTTTACATCAATAATTTTAATTTATTATGAGGTACAATATTGGTGTGATTCGGGCCACATGACAAACCTGATACCATTTTAACATTTTATTTCCCATTGAATACCATTCATTAATTTTCCGATCTCAGGCCCCATGAGCCTCTCTGTAGGGGAGGAGATTTAAGCTCCCCATAAAGCAAAAGATCATGTGGTCTTGTTAGTCCACATTGATTCCAGAGTGATGGGTGCATCAGGGTAAGAGGAGAGGCAGATGTAGCAATTACCCATCATGCCTAGTACCTACACCACAGGATCTTGGCAAAACATTTTGGCAATCTTGGACAGAAATAAATGTGACATTCATTGTAATGATCATCATTTGTTATTTGGTATTACAGGACATTAGATATTTTTTTATAGTCAGAATAAAATAAAATTGTAATTTAAATATTAGGTACAATTTTCTATTATTAATACATACACTTTATTGACTGAATTTCCATGAAGGTGACGTACAATGTCGAAATTAGCCTACCGTATGGAGGGAGGAAGAGAGAAAATAAAGTTGGGAGAGTGGAAGGTTTCACTGAGATTTTTAAAACTAATGAGCAACTCCCAGTGTTTTGTTTTTCATGGAAACCACGTTCAAATGTCTCTTTTTGGGGTTGACAGGTCGTCAACCCCTGGTTTAGATGCTGCACGTTGATAACTTTTGACTGATGAAGCAGGACAAATATATTTTTTCAACTTACAAGCAATGACATCAAATTTTAACACAGAGATAAATGCAGGTATGTGAGTAAGGTCATTTGATATTCAGAAAGACCATTGACTGCTTTTTAAAAATGCAGATCAAGTCCGTCCTTTTCAAATACATTTCTTGCAGGCTGAGTTGCGGGCAGTCTAGTTAAAAAAAAATGTCGTTTGCGGGTCGTTTACACATCGACCCACGCATCACTGTTAAAACATAAAGTTAATTTCTTCACCTACTGTGGCGTCAGCACAGTATTATTATCCTGCAGACATTGTACTTCTGAGTAAAGTGACCTACGCATTGAGAGCAAATCACCGATTACATTTGTAATACATGGCGACAGTGTGATATACTGTAGGACACATCTGAGCACGTCCTGCATATCACGTCCATCTCATAATCCACAGGAATCTTGGCTGGACAGTTTTGAGGTGAAACATGATGCTGCAGACATGTTGCCACTGCTACTACCTCTGACCTCTGCTGCATTCGTGTGTTTCTGCACCAGGGGCCGTATATTTTTGCCCTCGGGCTCAAATTCACACAGCCATGACGGTAATCCACCTGTTAGGGACCGTTTGCAGTGAGACAAACCCAGAATGCAGTTCAGCTGTGCCGATGAACAGCAATTGACCGGACACTGACTCAGTATTTGACCAGAGATTTGCTTATACAGTAAGATCAGTTTTAGACATTTTGAATCTCTGCCACATGACGGAAAGTCCACACAGACCTGACTGTAAAAGAACCACGGGGGGAGTGTGAGCAGAGGACAATGACAAGAAGAAATGCAATGGATGAAAACAGCTGAATGAGTGCCACTGTGAGATAAAAACCCAGCAGCATTATTAGGCAGAGTTTGGCTACATAAGAGTCTAAATTTAGCCCGTCTGTTGCTGCTTGCCTGTAAATGTGCGTGGGAGTCAAACAAAAGCTAGGGAAGGGGAGATGGATAGCGCTTCTTAGGCAGGTGGAGTGAATTGACACAATTGTAGGATGAAAGCAACTGGAATAAGGCTGCATGAGGGATCACAGAGCTGTCAAACATGAGGCAGTTCATGACAAAAGCGTAATCAGGGTGGTGGATTATTATTGCCCTCTTCCTTAAACTGCATTTCCTTTTCAGTGTGAGGAAAGGCTTAAATTTAGTGGGATTTGTATAGTGCATGTGTATTGGTACTGTAAATGAAAATGAAAGGCCCCGTCTGCTGGTGGATTACCAGGATGGCCTCATGTGGGCCAACACCCTTCTAGGCTTTTTTTTTTTTTTTTTTGACGTAGAGGATTATTAGAAATTGAATGATGTAACACATTCTTATTTAATTCCCGGTAATATGTCACTAAAATATGTCACTTTTGTTTTATTGGTTCAACTCTCCTCATTCTGTCTTGAAGGAATGAGCTGGAGCGTCAGTTCCTGGAGCTGTTGCAGTTCAACATCAATGTGCCGTCCAGCGTTTACGCCAAGTATTACTTTGACCTGCGCTCCCTGGCTGAGGCAAACAACCTCAGCTTCCCACTGGAACCACTCAGCAGGGATAAGGCCCAGAAATTAGAAGTGAGTAGCCCACACACATATTTAATGGTTACAGTTCAGGATGTCATTGGTACTGGCTTACCCCAAAATTACTATTTTTTTTTTTTTTTAATGTACAGTGGCCTACAATGTAAATGTTTGGCCTAAAATAAAGGTTCAATTAAATTATATATATATATATATATATATATATATATATATATATGTATATATGTATATGTATATATGTATATATGTATATATATATATCACTTGAAAGCCAAAACTTTAATTTCGTGATCTTACATAACAAAATTAGACAATAAAATCATCACTTTATCAGTTGCAATCACAAAAAAAAAAGTACGTAAATGGATGTAATTTAAAGGACGATGAAAGCACATAAGAGAGGAAAGGTGATAAGAATAAACCTTCTGCGTGTGCACAGACAAGTAATATCTACCAATGATGCATAATAAGTCATACATAAGTCACACACAGCTGCGACTACAACATATCAGCAAGACCCAGTCAGTTGTACTGTATGTAAGGTTGGTAGGTGTAGTAGTGGTGATGACAGATGATGATAATATAAGCCAGTGTAATCACAGTAAAGCCAATGATCTAAACACACACATCAATAGCTCACATAACACACTGCATTCCCTGTTCGACTTCGTAAATATGATCCCATTACGGTGACATAGCAATGATCCATCTTTGGGTTTCCATTCTCTTGTCTAGTCTTTGTTAAATATGTCTTCAAACATATCAGTAATTATAAGTATTGACTGAACTGTGAACTGTGCACATACAGTAGTCAGGATTAACATTGGTGATGGCCATTGTTAACATTGACTCTGCAAATAAGACGTCATTTCACAGATGGCCAGGGTTAATGTTTATCTGCTTTAGATCCAAATTGGTTTTGTGAAGTAGTATAATTGAATTTATGGTCTTTCAAAGATGATGAAAGGAGCTAAAAAAAATTTACCCTGTGACAAAGACATGCAGATGTCCTTTCAAACCCCTTGACTTACAATGTGTTGAATTATAACCATCAAACACTGAAGGGATGGGTGGATGACTTGATTTTTGACCAATGTAACAATTAGAGACATCAAAGATAGAATTTGGGGTCCCTCTCTCTCTTTCTCTGAATGAACAAGACATACAAATCATTTACATACCATTGTGCTTGTTCAACTTCAACAATGTTTGTTGATGGACATTTAGTGAAATATCGATCATTGCCTTTGACAACTTTTCTTAATCTTCCTAAAATTCGCAAGGCATACGACGTCATATTGGGTGATAACACAACTTTTTTCGGGATGTTTTTTTCCCCACGGATTTGGAAAGTTGATGAAATTTGGCCAACAAGACTTTAAATTCATGCTAGTAGAATAATGGCTGCCTCCTGTTTTTTTTTTTTTTTTATCATCTCCCGTTTCACTTCTATTGATAACGCAGCCTGCTTCTTCTTTCCTTTCACTTTCTTTGGGCTCATGATGAATAACGAATACATACTGTAATAAAGTTAAAAAAAACTCACCAAACGCGTGTTAGACCTCTGTGATGAATGAGGGTCAAAGGCTCACCAAAAGCATCATGGGTAGCTCCCTCAAAGCCAATGGGATCCTACGTACAGTACGTATTTACATTTATTACCTATATTACTTACAGTACTGTATTTACATCTCGGGGGTTTCGGTTTAGTTTCGCAAATTGAATTTTCTTTCGTATTCAGAGACGAAAAATTGACGTAAAAGTTTTTCGTTATTTGGATTATTCATTAGCTGGGTCTTTCGTAAGTTGAAGTACCACTATTTATATATAAAATATGGCCAAAACTATTCCATTTAAATATAACAAATGTCTTCTTGATTTCCAGGCAATTTCCAGGTTGTGTGATGACAAATACAAAGACTTGAGGAAATTAGCCAAGAAGCGGTCAGTGAGCGCGGACAACCTGACAGTGGTGCGGTGGTGTCCGGCCATCATTTCCTAACACTGGCCTGTCAGGTGTGCACACAGAGCAGAGGAAGAGATAGACCTGTCTTTCATAGACAAACTGTTATTTCTGCCTGGCACGCAGGGAAAACCAAGTGGGTAGCAGTCCTGTGGATCAGTGGGTCTCTCTGGAAAACACACACATATACTTAACATAACACACACACACACACACACACACACATAAAATCTGGCACTTTGACCAGTGTGGTTGCACCCTTTCTGTACATAAAAGACGTCCCACTGGCTGCCTGTGCTGAACCAAACAGAGCTGAGCTGAACCAAACTGATGTGTGCGACAGAAATCATGATGGACAGAAGCCAAATGGGAGTCCGAATAGCAGTACAGAAGAGTGTGTGTGAAGTTGGGAAAAGACACAAGGATCAAGCTTAATGTGAAACACAACACACGACGGTGGCAACGGCAGCAGCTCAACACTGGAGAGAGGTTGTGTACATTCCTTTCATTTAGATCGTGTGGCTCCGTCAGTTCCGTAGCTGAAGCATGAGATGGTTTTTTTCCGAGCGCTTACCGCATCTAAAATTTTAAACGTCTTCAGTTTGTTTGTGTTGTTCTTTCCGTGTTTTTATCTGTTCATACAGTATGCATTCCCATCCTCGGCTCCACAGACATTCCGCTCTCAGCTCGAGTGTCGATAAAGTTTGACTGACATATCATCAGACCCCCCCCACCCCCCACCCCCCACCCCGCGTGACAAAGTATTCCACTTGTCGTAGCCCCTTGGAGGCGTCACTCACACGCTTGAGGGTACATGTAAAGAAATCAGTGTTTAGTTCCAGGCACTTTCTTCGCTTTTTGACGGGACCTGAAATACTTCCGATCTCACTTTCTACAACTCTGCTGTCTCACATACAGCTGGTGATTAACTCAAAGCAATACTCAAGCAATGCTTTGTCCTTCTGATTGGATGAAGCATGCAGAGGGGACTGTTTGTACATGGGAGAAGACAGACTGGAAGACATGGGGGTCCACTATAGCGCTGGGTCAGATGTGAGACATACTGTAGAGTTTTGTTGTACTTTACTCACTGCCATTGTCCTGACCTGTGGTGCCTGTAATAAGCTAGTCTAACACTTCTCCCCCCTTTTTTCTTCTGGAGAAATAGAACAAATCAAGTTTTTTTTTTTTTTTTTTCCTTTAACATTTTATACGGTTCTTCCAGCTTATAAAGAAACAGCACAAATGGAAATATCGACGTTTAGAAACCACTAAAGGCGTGATTCTTCAGGGGTGTTTGTTCTCGAACAGATCTTAATGGATGAAAACAAAAAGCATCATATGTGACGATTGAACCACTGCTTACAAAAAAAAATTAAAAAATAAGATTGTATAATTTTTTTGGCGAAATTGTCTCTGTAGAGTGTAAATAGGGCACCACTGCTGATGTCTTACTGTAAAAAAAACAAAACAAAAAAAGTAGAAAAACGAAACTGAATAATGTTTAAATATTTATAATAGAACAGTTTTTACTATAGATGAGGAGGGAGGTAAACGTGTTAAATAAATACAGAGAAAAGGTGAAGAATATAAATGGGAGACACCACTTCTTTTTTTTTTTTTCTTGTTACAATGTTTTGCAGATAATGCCAACTTTCTATATGTTACATCCTGCACATAGATTATAGACAGTACAATCAATCAGGCTTATTTTATGGCTCGTTGTCATTTTTAACACTTCTTTTACCCTTTTCTGTGAACTCTATGCCTAATTCATACATTACTTTGAACTGATTGTATTTGTTTAAGGCATTTACTGGAAATAACTATCATAAGCATCTCCTGTTTTATTTATTTTTTTGTTCTGTTTTGCTTGTTTTTACACATATAGGACCCATGAAGAGAATAATTGGTTTCAGTTAAAGTGTAAATTAATGCTTTTATACGGTAAAGTTCACAGTGTGTTAGTGATTGCCTTATGATAACCAACATGTCTCGCATTTTTCATATCTGCGTCGTGAAATTCATTGACTCGATCTGGAAAATATATGAAAAAAGACATGACTAACATGAGTTAGAAAGAAGTCCAAATCCATATTAATCCACATTCCCTGATTTACAGTGTATTTATCAAACCTACGGCTTCCACGTCAGTGACTTGAATATGTTTCCAATCAGTCAGAGTGATTTCTAGCCCTGAGGAGCAGGCGTTACGGGACAGAGCTGAACCATCATTGTTTGTGGAGTCGCTCTGGCCCAAATCTGCCTCCACTTGAAGAATACAAAGAATCTGATGGATAGCGGTTCTTCTTCTTGGTGCTTTGAGTGAGTGAAAACTAAGTGTGACAAAACCTTTCGAGGAACATTACTGGAGTTGTGAGTTCAATCTGTTTGAGGTATTCAAAGATTGTATATTCTATTTATTGTATGTGTGTCTCTGGTATTATTTCAAGCCCAGATGATGATGATGATGATGATGATGATGATGATGATGATGATGATGATAGTGATGACGATGATGAACTATGATAAGTCCTGAGGTGGAAAACGTCATTACAACAACAGCAAAGGCCTGTAGTGTCCTGTTGACTGGTTACTAAGTGTGTGTTATAGCCTTGTGCACTGAACTCTACCTCTGCATAGAGTTTTTACTTTCCTCTTTTATTTCTTCCTCTCCTTAATGACCATTTTTGGATTTTGACAAATTCAGCTTGGATCATGACAGTTTCCTGTGCTAATAACGTATGTCAACTGCTGTAAATGTGATCTTTTTTTTTTTTTCTTTTTTTTTTTCGGTTCTTTTCCTTAAATGGATATTTTCACTGTATTCTGTTGTTCTTGTCGTTATCGTTCGTGCATTTTTAATCCCTCTTCAGTGAATCAGTCTTTCAGTTCCTGTTCTCAGTTTGCCAAACTCAAATCTTTCTCCGTAGGTTTACTATGATTTAAAGAACTGTTCAATTTTTCTCTTCGGAAGCAATGTTTAGAAAATCTGTTTGAGAATTAAACTTTAAAATCTTGCAGTAAACGGTGTGTGTTTCTTGTTTAATTTAGCACTGTTATAGGGATGCTCAACCCATAAAGACCCAGTGTTACTTTTGTGGCAGTTCCCAAATAAATTATTCTTTTTATTTAATCTTTATCAGCATTTATTATAATACTATCCTCTTTCATTTCATTTACTGATGATATACTTTTATTATCCTTCTGGTATTACATTTGATTTGATGATTATTACATCTAAAAAAAGTTATTTGTCCCAGTACAATATTTCATTAACCCTCTGGTATCCCTCTCAAAAAAAGCATAGTTGTGGAATAATGTCAAATAATATGTGAGTTTGTTTATTTTTTTTCTATTTCATGAACTTGAGCTGTAAATATAAAATACCAAATGCTCAATATTTTTAACATTTTTAACACGTTAAATACCATGTTTATAATTAGAGTATTGCACTATTTTTGCACCTATGAAACTATTAAATATTGTATATATATATATATATATATATATATATATATATATATATATATATATATATATATATATATATATATATATATATATATATATATATATATATATATATATATATATGTATATAGCATTATACTCTTCTGACATCATGTGGCGGCAGTATAATGTCCTCGTAAGTGGACACCAGGCCCTTGTAGCACACATTGTGGTCTAGAGTCTAGATTTCACATTTTTTGTTCAGACTCTACACAACAGAAAATGTCAAGTCCACATACAGTTTGTGGACACCAGGTCCTAGGAGGATATATATCTGATATAGTTTTGGTAAATCAAAGTCAGACCTAACCACACACGTCAAATATTTAACAAATTTTTTTTATTTTTTTTTTTTACCCCTTTAAATGATCTCTATTGATCATGACATTGCAAAATTTTTTATGCCAAAAAAGATTTGTCTGCATGATTTATGCTTTAATTGTTTATGGATCAAGAACAGTGGTTATAATGGAAGAAATAGCGTGTTTTTAGCAGACTTGAGAGATACATGCTGGTCTTGTAATTTTGTTTATAATATGCAAATTTTGTTGTTTCCCAGAATTACAAAGATCATGCAAAAAATGAACCACTTTTTTTGTAATCTTATCTAAATTCTGAAAAATGATATTATATTACATTTTTTAACATTAAATGCAAAGTGTGAGTACACACTGATACCAGAGGGTTAACTGAAAAACAAACATCTCCAACAAATGTCATTGATCCAAACTCCATGGGTTTTACTGGTGAATCAATGTTGTAGAGTATGACAACGTTTCCATGGTAACTACAGAGCCCTTAAACCTCCAAATGGGTCATACATCTGATGACCATAAAAGGATGAAAAACAGGTATTAAACAGTATTGTTTGAGTCGACAGTGGCTGTTTGGGTCTTTATGGGTTAACCTAAACACACTGGATACATGTGTGCGTCCTACATAATCTTTAAAATGTTCTTCACAGTCCTTTGTTCTTTATCATAGAGTCGATGTGACTCACCAGGCTTTTAAATGGTGTAGAACAAGTGGTAATACTGAGCTTACACTGTGCCTTTCTGTCACTGAAGGACACGTTTAATCCTCTGAATTAGCCATGATTTGCATTTCAGTCAAATATTCTGCAGGTCGTTTAGTACAATATTCCCTTTGACTTGAAACATGAAAAACTAACATTACAAACACATAAAACTTCCATATAAAGTTAGTTCACTTCCAAACTGATGAATCTGAAAAAATGAGAACAGTCCAGTAAATGACCACTTAGTATTATAGCTGAATATGTTAAAGCAGCATATGTAACTCCTTGTGTCAAATTTGAGGACAGTCCTTCCAGGAATTCCTAAGATATTGCATTCCTGAGTGGACAGATATGAGGTCACAGTGATGTTGACCTTTGACCCCCAAAGTATCTAAAAAGTCAAAATTATGAGACAAGGAATGGATAATTATTTGATAAAGGGGTCAAATGTATGGTATACTGTAGTAAATCACAATTTCTGATTTACTATTTCACAACTTATTTCTCATACTGTCACATTTTGTGTAGTTTGAAAAAAAAGTAATGAGTCTATTCTGAGAATGTAAAGAGTATAAAGTACATATTTACACAACAATGTAGGAAGCAAAAGTAAAAAGTTGAAGGAAAAATAAATACTCAAGTAAAGTACAGATACCCACATATTGTACTTACTGTAAGTACAAGTACTTCTACTAAGTTACTTCCACCTCTGCTCTCTTCTGCACATATTCTATTCTAATGAGGTCTGGAAGATAATGTCTTCTGAAACACACTCAGGGCATGACATTTAGAAACTGACAAGAATCTAGTTTTGTTCTAATTTTTTCTTGGAATCAATGAACTAAAAAAATTACAAACTTGGTTTTGATTTTTGCCCACTAGTTATACATACATACATACATATATATATATATATATATATATATATATATATATATATATATATATATATATATATATATATATATATATATATATATATACGAGGCCAACAAATCAGACAACACATCATCATCTTATTAGAGAAACTCAAGAAAGTGCATTTAAACTCTCAGACTCATAATGACGGTGCGTTTTTGGCTCTCATCAATCCAGTTTATGTCATGCTTATGTTAATGGTGCAAAAGGGAACAGCTGTGGGATCATTTGAACAGTCCAGATGATAACAATCCTCCATGCGGTTGGGGCTGGACAGGTGGTGAATAGTTTCCAGGATTCAAGCTGCAGAAATATCTGTGGAAATGTCACTAATTAAAGAAGCAGTGATCACAGGAGAATGGAAACAGCAAAGTCATTGTCCTTTATAATATTAAATGCACAACAGCTCAGTAGCCAATCACATTTCCTCCATTTGCAGTCTGCACATGTGTTAACGTCACAAATGTAATAACTCCCACAAACATAATTACCCTCAAACATAAAAATGTACAGTTTTTAATGTAATAAACCCACAAACATAATAGCAGTCGCCTGCTACCTAATTTCGGATTCAAGAATTTTTAAAAGTCCCCAGATTTAACCCAATAAAATCCATATATAAGCAATATGTATATACACATTTTTTAAATATTAATAAGAACAAAGAAAAGCCTGTGTATAAAAACATGTGTACATAATGTTAACCCCACAAATGTAATAACTCCCCACAAACCAAATGTAATAACCACAAACATTATAAAAATTTGCAGCTTTTAATGTAATAATCTCACAAATGTAATAGCAGTCACCTACTAAAACTGTAACAACTAATTTCACACAAACGTAATAGTAACTATTTATTATGTTTGTGGGAAATTATTACAATTTTGGAAGATGAAGATTTTTACCATCTCACAAATGTAATAAATTCCCATAAATGTAATAATTATGACATTTGTGTGAAAATAGATGTTACATTTGTGGTAGGTCACTGCTATTATGTTTGTGGAAAAGTTATTATAGTTGTGTAATTATTAGCTGCAAATTTTAACATCTTCAGGATGTGTTGGGAGTCTCACAAGGAACAAATTATTCCATTTTGATGGTGATTTGGAAGAGATCCTGGATTCTACCAAAATGTAATCATTAGTTCTTTGTGACACTCTCAACACATCCTGAAAATTGTATCAAAATCCATCCAGAACATTTCAGTAATGTTGCTGACAAACAAACTCCAGTGGAAACATAACCTCCATGGCGGACCTCTCTTCATTGGGAGGGGGGATATCTGCCTTGGTGGAGGTTTGTTCTCTCAGAGTGCTTTTCTAGATCTAGTTTGTGATTATTACGTTTGGTTTGTGGGGAGTTATTATGCTTGTGGGGTTAACAATATGTACATGTGTTTATATACATAGGGTTTTCTTTTTTCTTATTTTTTTATTCTATGGCGGCTGTGGCTCAGGTGTTAGAGTGGGTCGCCCAATCACTGAGAGGTTGGTGGTTTGTGTCCCGGGCCACATGTCAAAGTGCCCTTGGGCAAGACACTTAGGCTCCCAGTAGGATTGCCAGAACCTTAGAAAGCTACTGGTGTATGAGTGTGTGTGAATGTGAAGCGCTTTAAGCACCATGAAGGTAGAGAAGTGTTATATAAGTGCAGATCATTTATTATTATAATACAAAAAATATTTTTTATATACATGTTGTTTATATTTGGATCTTATTGGACTAAATCTGGGGACTTCAGAATCAAATTTGAGACCATCTCATGTGTAAATGTGTGCTGGTATGAAAATAAAAAAAAATGCTTGAATCCTTGACGTTCTGGCATTAGTTCTGTTCATGACATGTTGCTTCGCTCAGTAACCCTTTCAAAGACATCCCTTCATGGTCAGAATTAGCCATATAGTGTAAATAAGTGTCAGCACTAAGGTGGCTGAGTGGAAGGTTTAAGTCCATATGCTATAATAAGCAGAATCATGCCATCCACTTTCAATGAGCCATATGGGATTTTTGCTGGAGGTGCTAATGACCATTGATCTGCAGGGATTAGGAGCCAAGGCAGCAGTCTTTGGCCATGCATCCTAACAGAGACCTAGTCCGTGGGTGGGAGTGGATACAGGATGTGAGAAAAGATCTGAGTTGTCATTCTTGGCGAAAAGGGCTGGAGTGTTACATTGTGAAAGGAAGACACGTCTGCAGAACTGAAAAGTACAGACAAGAACTTGTTTAAAGCCTGAACGTAAAGTTAATCTTAAGGGGTATGAATGTGACTTTTACTTTATACCCCTGATTAGATAACTACACTCTAGTCCTCATAGGTCATAAACAAATATGAGCTGTCGAAGTGCTCATAACTTCCAGTCTGCTTACTTTTTTACACCTACTAATAGTCCATTTATCTCCAGATTAGGATGATTTATGACAAGACTATGGACTAAATACCAGTATCAACATGCTTGCTGTTGTGTTTGAGAACTTAATACAGCAATTTTGCATGAGTAAAATAGGAAACTTGTCGTTCTCCTGTAAGGACGAGCAGCAGCACTAAAATATCTCTGCAATGCCAGGACGGCGACGTGCCTTTGGAAGTGGGTTAAGAATAGATCCACAATGGGGCTCGCTCCCGTCTTCTGTTGTCTAAGGACAGTTAGTTTGTTTGCAGGGGACAGAGGAAGAGGCAATACGGATTCTCAAAGGCAGTCCAATGGATTAAGGTGTATTTTGTTTTTGTTTTTGTGTTTCTACTGGGTCCTGCCACATGCTAACACGTGCAGCATCACACTGCTGCTGTTGAAAACGTTTGTCTTGGTGTGTCTGGAGTTCATTGTGACACTGGAGACTGCCGTTCTACTTGTTAGAAGTGGAAAGTGACACTAGATAGAGTGTTGGCTTCAGGATCTACTTTAGGGCCTGGAAGTTTTTTTTCCGGATAGCAAACATGGTGGGATCAAATGCTTCAGAGGTCATCTTCATCTCTGTTAACCAGAGCATCACATTGATGGGTGAGATGCAAGTCGTCATTGGTTTCTTCTTTGCTAATTCAAATAGATTTGACTTATGTTCTATAACTTTTTTGGTGGGCCAACAATTTTAGCTTAGATGTTTATTTCTGCGTGCCATTCATTTGTTTTAGGGAAGGTTTGGTTGACCGTGATGATCTTCCTCCGCATCCTGATCCTCCTCTTGGCTGGTTATCCTCTCTATCAGGATGAACAGGAGCGTTTTGTCTGTAACACCATTCAGCCTGGATGTGCCAACGTGTGTTATGATCTGTTTTCCCCTATCTCTCTTTTCCGCTTCTGGCTGGTGCAGCTCATCACCTTGTCCCTTCCCTTGATCATCTTTATTATCTATGTGGTCCATAAAGTTGCAAATGGTCTCAGTATGGAGATGAATTCCTCAGGTCATATCAAAGCAACGACACTTTTCAAAGTCCACCAGGATGTGTTCAGCAGAACGTCTGGGAACCCGACACCACTGCTGGCTGGTGGCTTCACTGGTGCGTACATCCTCCATCTGATGTTTAGGACTTTATTAGAGGCAGGCTTTGGGGCCGCTCACTACTATCTGTTTGGCTTCTACATCCCCAAAAGATTCCTGTGTCAGCATCCACCCTGCACAACCCAGGTGGACTGCTACATCTCTAGACCCACTGAGAAAACAGTGATGCTCAACTTTATGTTAGGAGTGGGAGCTCTGTCAATTTTCTTAAACGTGTTGGATTTCCTCTGTGCCATCAAGCGTTCTGTGAGACAGAAGGCCAAGAACAAGATAATGGTGGAGAAAATGTATGAAGAAGAGCAGTGTTTCCTGGCAACCTCCAGGGGAAAAGACCAAAACACATCATTGGCTCAACAGGACATAGAAGCAGAAGCTGGCCAAGCTGGGAGTTTCCGAAAGAGAAGAAGTAGTAAGGGTTCTAGTAGAGGAGGAGGAACACTTGGCTTAGATCAGGATCCACAATCTCTGGAGCAATCTTTGTTAACTCGCCCTCAAGGAGCTCCAGGCTGTAACACCAATGGAAACAATGGATACTCCACCAATCAGGATGAACCCCTGGAACGGGAAGGTAGTGAGGTGGCCCTCTGTCCCCTGGAGCCTTTGGGAACACCCAGATCTATTCGTGTTAGTAAACGCAGCCGGATAAAGCCGCCACCTCCACCCAGGCGGGACCTTGGATCATTCACAGGAGGGTTAGCAGGACCTGTGAGTGATGCTTCCACAGGGACAACAGTCTGTACTAAAAGGGTGGGTCAGTACACACTGGTGGAGCTCAGTACTGCAGAACCACAAGCAAATGATGATACACAAGAGAAAAGATCCGAGTGGGTGTGAATTTTTTTTTTTTTTTATTTCCACGTTTTTCTGGAATATAATGACTCAGATATTTGTGTGTGGGAAATAGACCAAAACTCTTTTCTTTCAAAGCAAAGGATCCTTTCTGAGCTGGTGGCTAATATTGTACAAGGTCATTAGGTTTGTACAGCCACTGAGAACAGGAAAAAACTGGTTGTAGAGTGATATTAAAACTGTTAGTGTTAGGGACAAGGGTCAGTTTATTATAACAAATAAAAGCAACTACATTTCGCATATCGAAACTAGTCACGTTTTGATGCAATTTATATTTTCAAACCCCAGAGCACCATTTCTATTAACTAATTGTGCTATGAAAGAAAGGGTATTTTAAAGACTGCATAAAAATGTAGGCAATGTTGTCAGCAGGTTTTTGTTGACAGGAAGCAATAACAAGACAGTTATTAAAAGCAAATGTAATTTTCTTAAAATTAAAAGTGTGTTTTACTTTGTTATTGTTTTACTTTAACTGAATATTAACTGGAGCATCTTATTAATTCATGTTTTCCTTTAAGAAACAACATTCTCTTAGTGTGGGTGGGAAATGTTTTATTTTCTTAACATCTCTTCTTGTAGTGAGTGAAACATCAGGGAAGAGATTTGAGTTGTTGGGAATGACATCCTTCCTGTCTGTCTACATCAGGGGTCTCAAACTCATTTTCTTCAGGGTCCACATTCAACCTGATTTGATCTCCAATGGGCTGAACCAGTAAAATGAAAACATAATAACCTAAAAATAAATACAACTCCACATTTTTTATCATTGTTTTAGTGTAAAATTCCATTAAATTATGAAAATAGTTTTTATAAATTATCTAAATGTCTCGTCATCTGAACCCACTTTGTCCTCAATAGGGTCATGGGGGTCACTGGGGGCCTAATCCAACTACAATGGGTGAAGGCGGGGTCAGAGGTCACCCTCTATGAGTCTCCAGTTCATCTCAGGGCTGAACATATACAGACAAACAATCACTCTCACATTCACACCTATGGACAATTTAGATTAACTAATTAACCTATCAGTGCATGTGTTTGGATGGTGGGAGGAAACTGGAGAAAACCCACGCAGACACGGGGGAGGACGTGCAAACTCCACACAGAAAGGTCTGGTGTAGGATTCAAACCAGAGACCTTCTGTCTGTGAGGCATGAGTGTTAACCACTGTACCACCATCCTGACCTATTATCCAAACATTAAAAAAAAAAAAAAAGAAGTAAACCATCATAAGGAAAATAAGGGCAATTTTAACAATATTCTGCCTCAATTTATCACTTGTTCATGTGTTTTATGATGGATCAGTTCTACAAAGACACTAAACTCTCAGAAAATGGTTCAAATTTTGTATCATTTTCTTCAGACATTTCAGGTTGTTCCTATTTGTTGGGGTTATTCACATTTTATTGTTACAGGATAGTTTGTAAATGTCAACATTTTCATAATTGAATATTATTTTTCTCAAAAATTTGAAGTTGTCATTTATAGGGAAAGAAAAAAAACAGAAGAAAATATGAAATAATTTAATAGGTTATTATCATCTTCATCCCATGGGCTGTATTGGAACTGTTGGCGGGTTGCATGAGGTCTGTACTGATACCTAATGAAAATCCACACCAATAATATATTTAAAAACACACTCTTTAGACACATGAAGCATGCACAGATTTGCTGTGACTTTATTTGTCCATGCCTTCAGTTCATACAACCTCAGAGGAGTGTTCATTTTCTTACCAAGTGATGCAAAGTGACAAGAATTCTAATTCTGAATATACACTCTCTTAATATAACAGGACACAGTTAGCCCAAAGTGCCCTTGAACAAACCTCAGCCTTAAGAAAACCTAACACTGTGCAGCCCACCTGTTTTGTCCCATGTTAGCTTTACCCCCACCTCCCCCGACACACTGTCCATAAACAAAAGCAGGCCTTGACCCGTCCCACACATGCATCACAGTCACTCTACGTGATACCTCTATTCTACTCCTCTCCTTTGTGTTGAAGCCATAGGGGTCAAAGTAGACCTGAGTTACCTCTAGGTCCTGACCCTGATTGCTTGGGTTGCTTTTTTAGGATCAGGATCAGGATCAGGATCAGGTCAAAGTAAAAAATCTGCATAAGTTGTCATTATCAAGCCTATAAAATGACATCACATTCCCCTGGCAGAGGAGAAGGCCAACATGAAGCCCATAAAGCTGACATAGGCTCACTAAGCATTTATACTCCCCCATAGGGGCTCATATTTATGGAGACAGCTTGTCACTCTATTTCAGTTCCTCACACAGCTTAGAGGAATACAGACCTTAACGTACACTGACACTCAAAATAGAGCACCGAGGAGGAGCTGGAGAGAAGCAGCACTGCCTGTTGCCCTTCAGGATATCTACACTGTGCATGTTGTGGCTTTGGTTTCACCTTGATCAAAGCTCAGACTAATGCGAGGCAGATACCACACTGCGCCACATGCCAGTTATGTATTTATATGTTAAATTAACATGTTCTTTCGCTACTGGATTGTGACCAGATTTTAGTTACCGATGATTATGACGATTTCAGCCAAGATTTGTAATCCTTGAATGATATAGCTAAACAATGCAAATGTTTTTCCCCATAAGAAGAGGAGGAGACTCATTAAATCGCTGCCATAAAGTACTTGTTGCATGTGCTGGTCTGTAGCTGAGGGGCTGGACTCTATGTAAGCAGATAGCTCTTGATCTCCTTCCTTTTCTTGTGGTCTCTTTGAAGGTTACAACAAAAGCTGCCATATCTCACTTATATCCCAGGTGCTGCTGTTGGGACTGTCATTGAGGTGACCAGAGAGGGGGGGGGGGTTCATCAGACCACAACAGGCCTGAAAAGTACAGCACCTTTTTTTTACCTGTTCATGGGATGACTCATTCACCTTTAGATGCAGAGGTGGGCTTAAAAATGACCCCAGCGCTTGATTTTTTTTTTTGTGCAATTGTTTGTTGTTTATTGAGGATCCTCATTAGCTTTCACTGTAGTGGTTGCTAGTCTTCCTAGGGTCCCAGTTAAAACATAGAAGTATTTGTACATTATTCCCAATAAAAGGATTCATAATATAAAATGTACTGTAACCATCATTCACTGTAAATACAGTGGCAATGTGATAAATAAATAAATAAATAAATAAATAAATAAAAATAAATAAATAAATAAATAAATAAAGAAAAATACAACTTTCACATATGGTACACTATAGATTTTAGTGTTCTTTTAAATGGATGTAAATCAAGCAATATTAATTAGTTACTTTTTTCTTTTTTAAGACAGGGATTTTTTTTTACCCCGAGTGAAGTGGAAGGCTTTTTTTTTTTTTTTTTTTTACAGTTTACAGCATAAAACACATTAATTCTTTTTGGGGTAATTTTTGAGCCAACTCATGTCAAAATGTCAGTTATGCATCTCGGGGTTATAGATGGTGGTTTTATTGGTATTATTTTATATAATATCTGGGCTTTTAATGTAAAATCTTTTGGAAGTGATGTATAAATGTATTTGATTTGTTCAATGTTATTTTTGTTATATTTTACATTGACATAGTGTGTATGTATGACTATGAATCATTTATACATTTGAATTAATTTTCATCATGCGCAGTTTCTTAATTGATTGAAAAGTCTGTAATACTTAATGTGTTTTATCCCTGGCATTATGATTTGATGGGACCTATGTATGAGTTATTGCTGTTCATAAATTGTAGGTAGAGGCAACAGCTAAAACATTTAGGATAACTTTACCTCTAAAGCACTTTATTATTCCCATCTGTTTTTAAGTGCAGCCCTTTGTATTGCTGACATTTTTTTCTGAACTCACACTGCCATCTAGTGGCACAAAATGTGAAATGCTATTAATATATGAATGAAACAGATGCTTAAACTCTTCTCTCTGGTATTTATACTTTTATTAACCTTTCAGTAAATGTATGAAACAAATAAGTGGTGCAATGTGATATTTTTGATTTGATTTGATTTGAATGATTTATTTCGAACATGTGCAGAATGCAAAAATAATCAATACAACAACAACAACAACAACAATAATAATAATAATAATAATAGTAATAAATAATTTAAGTACTAACCATATACATATATACAAAAAAACAAAACATAATACAAAAAACAAAACAAACAACCAAAAAAACCCCAACAACAACAAAGTAGGTAACAAATAGTTTTTTTTCCCTTTTTCTAATTGGTCTGCAATTTGTTCTCTTTTTTTTTTTTAATTAATTAATTTATTTTTAACAATTTTTTTTTCTTGGGGGGGGGGGTGGCTTATTGTTTACAAGAAAAAAATAAAACTAAAGTATTTGTAGTTTCACCATGTCATTTCTTGGATGTTTTTCTGATGAAACTTCCAGGTTTGACCTCGACACAACACAATATCACACAATGAATGGGTGTTGAAAAACTTTTTTTTCCAGGACTGTATATAACATATTCTATGCATCTTCATGTCACAATTATGAGATTAAAGTCAAAATCATGTGGAAAAAAGTATGAGATAAGAAATGAAGGTCAAAATTATGATATAGTACGTCACAATTTCTTATTTACTAATTTATACCTTATTTTTCAGCCTGTCACATTTGTTTAATTTGGAAAAAGTAATGAGTTTATTTTGAGAATGTAAGGAGTACAGATATTTATACAAAAATGCAGGGAGTAAAAGTAAAAAGGTGTCAGAAAAATAAATACTCAAGTAAAGTACAGATACTGTAACTAAAAACTGTACTCTAATACAGTAAAGGAAGCACTTCTACTTAAGTTACTTCCACTTGTGTATATGAGCATTAGTGACTGAGCTATGAAAGGCACGAGGGGAAAGACATGGTGTGAGACGCCCTCAAGTGGACAAATGAGAGTGAAACATTTGATAGAATTTCCTTGGATTTGGAACCGTTTACTGTTACTTTATTGATAAATATATGATATAATTGATGAGTGACTGAAAACTGTGGAGTCCTAGTGGTGAAATTTTTTAATCCTACTAGTGATGATCCTGACATAAATCAGATTTATTTGCTCTATGTTGATTTTACAGCATGTTTTAATGATTCAGGGTTTTCATTTCATAAAATGAATGTAAAGTTTTTCTTATTTAATCATAGTCCTTTCAATATCAAGTGGTAAAGGTAAAAACAATGTAAGTAGAAGTAGAAGTACGGCTCTACTTGTGTGAAAAAAATACTCTGGTAAAAGTACAGATTCAACTCCTTCAAAAGTACAACTTCTCAATTGTAATAAAATAAAAAGTAAAACTGTATTGTTTTTGCTATGGATGAAATGATACTTAATTTAAGCAGGAAAAACATATTAAAACGCCTTTAAAACTGAGTTACTTTGTAGATGATGTGTTTTATTGGGTCATGGTTTTGTGGGTATGGACAGGACATTTAGGAAAAGGTCAAAAGTCATAAATATGAAGTTTAAAAAACATAATTATAAGTGTTAAAAAATGGGAGATTAAAAAGTCAAAATTATGAGATAAAAAATCTAAAGTGTGAGGAAAAACAAGAGAAAAAAGTGAAATATGATTGTTGAGGAAAAAATGTCAGTGTTGTTTATTTAAATATTTAATTTATTATTTATTGATGATATAATGATGTTTTTCTTTTATTAATCTGTAACGACTAAAATAGAATACTTTACAAAGAATTATTACTTTGTCCAGAATTAACACATTTAGAACAATCAATTGATTCTAATTAATTTGATGCTGTATTTGACAAAATTAGCAAAAAAAAAGGAATATTTCACCAAAAACAATGACCTCAAAAAGACCAGGTTTGATGTAAAGACGTTTATTTGTGGTCAAACACTGACACAATATTGCAGCAGTGAGAGAAGTGTGAAAATCATTGCTGTTCAAAGTGTTGAAATGACACAAAGCCAGAGAGTTTGAGAGACAGAGTGAGCTGATGAGCAGAGTCAGAGCAGTAGGTGATCCCCAGTGAGTGGGCTCAGTACTGGGAACACTGGTGTGTCATCAGTGTGTGTGAGACTGCAGACTGGGAGCCCTGGGTGGCCTCACAGGTCACAGAGCCCATCGTCCTCCACTGGTCTGCAGGGAGCCTCAGGGTGCTGCTCCAGCTGTAGTGGCCGTCCTTCTGCAGCACCGCCAGGCTCCTGCTCTCCTCTCCGCTGATGCTGCCGCCGCCGTTCCCCTTCCAGGACAGAGTCCAGTCTGAGGGGAAGCCCTTGTTGGCCAGGCACATGAGCGTGGCCTTCCCCTGCTCTAGCTCCTCTCTGGAGGGGGGCAGCACCGTCAGGGTGGGACGGACATCACCTAGGAGACACCAATCAGCTTAGAGAACAGGGAGCACACAGCTGTCAATCACACATCACATACGTGGACACAGTGACTATGTGAGAGGGGGTTTTCTCCTTTAAGGACTTGGTGTCAGATGGTTTTTCTGCTCCACCAGTCACTCACTCACACATGGTTTCACTTCCTGGAAACAAACTCAACTTTAAAATCAGCACAAAGTTTCCTCATATGACCTGAAATACAGTAAAGTTCACTGAAATAACATGTTGAACCAAGTCTGTGCTCTTAATAATCTGTATTTTCTTTAACATTCATTCAAACCTATTTATATTAAAATGAACATAAAGACATCAGTGATTCACTTCTTTGATCACTGACACAACCTGCTGATAAACTGTTAAATATAAAACCAAATAACCTCTGAAAATTAATAAAAAACCTTTTGTTCATGAAAAACATGATGTTAAAAGCAGATGAAACTCAAAGCAACAGGTAACGTCTGTAATAGAAACAAAGACAGACTGTATGTGATGGAAAATGTCTAATATTCATTGTTCTGTTCAACGTTATGAACACATTTACTGTCCAACAAAAACAGATGCATGACAGAGTGAAGAACAAACAGTGACAGAAATAACTGACGACAATCACATCATGTGGATTTCACTCATTACTGTGTAAATCACTGTAAATGATTCCAACATAAACTACAAACTGGAACTGACCTAATGAGGAGATATTGAGATATTTTTCAAATGTGCATCTGTTTGTAGATTGAGTTGAGTTTTTTAATGTCACTGATATAATAAAGTCATATCTTTATGGTAGAACATGAGAATGAACTGATGTAAAGTTTGGACTAAAGTCTCAACTGTTTTCATTTACATCAGTTTAAACATAGATATGTAAAAAAAAAAAGGTTTCAGAAAACTGCACTAAAGGATGACCACAAGGAATAAAATACAACCTGAAAGGTTTTACACATATTTCTTCCTGTTACCAAACACCTACTATTCACTAACATTTAAAGTTGATATATAGTCATTTAAAAAAGGTTAAAAAAACCATAAAAATAAATGGTACTAATCAGCTGAATAAAATATTTAACATAAATGATTGAAATATGTTGAATTTTGCACTTACTTCCAACTTCCAGTCTGGTTCCTCCACCGAACGTGTACCACAGTGATACAAACTGGTTGAGCCGTCGTACAAAAACCTCTGAGTGTAAAGACACGGCTCTGTGACTCTGAAAACAACAAAGTCAACAAAGTCAGTGTGAATCTGTAAAACACTGCAACATCAGGACAAAAGGAATCACAACTTAAGGCACAATAATCAATACAAATATAGATTCAGTTTCACATTTATTCCATTTGGAACAGACTGAATGGAGAGACACAAAGACAAAGGAGCTGAAATATGAAGACTACAGGACGAGGACAACAGTTAAAGACAGAGAACAAGAGACAGAATATTGTTAACATTTTTAAGACACTTAGATTTTCACATTTTTTTTTATAAAAGGCTAGTCTGTAAATGTAAACAATTTTGTATTATTGTACTTTTTTAAATTGAAAATGGGTAGAATTTGTGGCTTTCATTGTTTATATGTTATTATAATAATATTTTAGTGGTGTGACACAGTTTAGACTGAATTGACCTCAGATGATTTTAACTCAATAAACTTAATTACATTAAAGATTATTAATATCTTTAATGTAATTTGTATATTTTACACATTCATCCCACAGTCTGCACTGGACTCTTTGATGGGCTAGTTTTGTCCACCAGGCCACATATTTACAACCAATAGACGCAGGATGAGAACCAGGACCCCACAATGAGTGGGATACTTGAAACAGATGGAGATGTAAATGTAATGTGAAATTAACTGTAAATTGAACTGTGCAGATGAAAAAAGAACAAACACAGACAAACACACTAATCTTATCTGTGACACATTTCAAATCAATCCAGTACATGTATTGATCCATGTACAGTCATCAGAGTCTGTGTTGGAGTGAGTCCTGATTTCCATACAGTGACTTTGCATCAGTATCACCATGCTCCAGTGCTCTGGGAGAGTTTATAGTCCTGACACTTGAACTGTGGATGACTGACAGCTGTCCTTCATCACAACACAACACACACAAATCCTCCTCATCCAAACCATGGCTTTGGTCTCCGTCTTCATCTGGACTGTCCTCTGCTGCTGCTTCACAGGTAAAGTCCAGAGAATCCAACTCCTCTCCTCTATGAACATCCGTCCCTCTGAGATGAAGAAGACAAAAACCATGACACTGCTTTGTGTTTGTGTCTCTTTGTCCTCAGAGTCCAGAGGCCAGGTCACAGTGACCCAGGCTGGAACAGTGAGATCTGATCTGGGAGCCTCCGCCACCATCACATGTACCACCAGTCAGAATGTTTATGTTTATAATAGCAAACATCTCCTAGCCTGGTACCAACAGAGAGATGGAGAAACTCCTAAACTTCTCATTTACCATGCCACCAGTCGACAAACAGGGATTTCCAGTCGTTTTTCAGGCAGTGGATCACACTCTAGTTTCACTCTGACCATCAGTGATGTTCAGGCTGAAGATGCAGCAGTTTATTACTGTCAGAGTTATCACGATATCAACAGTCAGGCTGTGTTCACACAGTGAAAAAGCGTCGTACAAAAACCTCCTTCAGCTGCAGAGGAACTGATCTGATTAACAGCTGCACTGAAACTAAAACACTAGATGGTAACAACACTATCTAATCCATAACTGGGATAAATCACACTTTTAAACACTTTATTGTCATTGTTTTAATTCACTTGTAACTCATGAACTAAACATAAAAAAAAAACTTTATTTGTGATTCAACCCTTGTATTTATTGAATTTAATTTAAAAAAAGGTTTCCACTCTATTTTATTTGTATTTATGATGAAGTGTTTTGTCTCAACAACTAAATATTTCCAGATGTATTGAAGATAAAACATTATTTCACTTTATGCTAATTATGTCAGATTGAATCCATTTTTCTAAATATATTTCTAAGCTATTTATATTTTATACAAATATTGAGGAAAAACAATTGAACAATGAATAAGTATAATTTTGATGACACTGTAGATGTCATGCTTTCACTGAAATGCTTAAAATATTGATGAACAGAAGTCAAATATATGTTTTTAAAATGAGAAATTATTATGTAATCAAAACAAATACTATTATATTTTAAAGGTTAACCAAACAAGAACACACTATGAACTGTGGTCGATTTGACCTTTTTAATTAACAAAATTAACATAAAGTGAATGAAACACAATGGCCTAGTCAGCTGGACAGTCAGCTTGTCATCTATGGGTTGCTAGTGTGATTCCCTGAACTGGCAGATAGTTGTTGGCTGGTTCGCTCTTGAGCAAGGCACTTAACCTCCTCCATCTTTTCCTCAGGTGCCTGATATGACCAGCCTAGTGCTTCTAGTCTGTAATATGTGATGCATGATCTAGTGATGAGTTAAAGGCAGAGGACATATTTGGTTGTGGTGCATGTTAACGTGTGTGAACCTACTGACAAAATAAAGATTCTTCTTCTAAAGATGAACATGAAAACATCATATTTGATGTAATTTAATTTATTTCTAGAGGACATTTCTGTGTTGAAAGTTTTTATTTCATAGTTTTTATAGCATGTGGATAAAAACTGAACTGACCTTATCTAACTGTTTAATATTTAAATCTGAACCTAAACCTAGAATTGAACATTACATTATTATGAGGCCTGCTGCACAACATTCTTTTGACTTTAGTGGGAAAGGGTTTGAATAAAAGTCCACATCAGCCATGAGATCAAGTAACTAAACGTCATAATTATATCAGTTTATTCTGATGATATCCTTGTCTTTATTTCAGATTTCAAAATTATGTATGAGGTGTTCAGTGTTTTTGTGTGTGAAATGTATGTACATTTCGACCACAAATTATTATTTAAGAATAATTAATACTAATACAGTTGCTGTCTTCTATTTAAAATACGTCATGACTAAAATCTAAATTTTATGTAGAACTCTTCAAAAAACCACAATATAATATTCCACACAAATGAATTATTATATAACTGTTTGAAACCCTACTAATTCAAACATACATTAACAAAAGAACGTTCCATTAATTCTTTTTAAATTTGACTTTTTATTGGACAAAATCAGTAAAACGTGAATATTTCACCAAAAACAATGACCTCAAAAAGACCAGGTTTGATGTAAAGACGTTTATTTGTGGTCAAACACTGACACAATATTGCAGCAGTGAGAGAAGTGTGAAAATCATTGCTGTTCAAAGTGTTGAAATGACACAAAGCCAGAGAGTTTGAGAGACAGAGTGAGCTGATGAGCAGAGTCAGAGCAGTAGGTGATCCCCAGTGAGTGGGCTCAGTACTGGGAACACTGGTGTGTCATCAGTGTGTGTGAGACTGCAGACTGGGAGCCCTGGGTGGCCTCACAGGTCACAGAGCCCATCGTCCTCCACTGGTCTGCAGGGAGCCTCAGGGTGCTGCTCCAGCTGTAGTGGCCGTCCTTCTGCAGCACCGCCAGGCTCCTGCTCTCCTCTCCGCTGATGCTGCCGCCGCCGTTCCCCTTCCAGGACAGAGTCCAGTCTGAGGGGAAGCCCTTGTTGGCCAGGCACATGAGCGTGGCCTTCCCCTGCTCTAGCTCCTCTCTGGAGGGGGGCAGCACCGTCAGGGTGGGACGGACATCACCTAGGAGACACCAATCAGCTTAGAGAACAGGGAGCACACAGCTGTCAATCACACATCACATACGTGGACACAGTGACTATGTGAGAGGGGGTTTTCTCCTTTAAGGACTTGGTGTCAGATGGTTTTTCTGCTCCACCAGTCACTCACTCACACATGGTTTCACTTCCTGGAAACAATCTCAACTTTAAAATCGGCACAAAGTTTCCTCATATGACCTGAAATACAGTAAAGTTCACTGAAATAACATGTTGAACCAAGTCTGTGCTCTTATTAATCTGTATTTTCTTTAACATTCATTCAAACCTATTTATATTAAAATGAACATAAAGACATCAGTGATTCACTTCTTTGATCACTGACACAACCTGCTGATAAACTGTTAAATATAAAACCAAATAACCTGTGAAAATTAATAAAAAACCTTTTGTTCATGAGAAACATGATGTTAAAAGCAGATGAAACTCAAAGCAACAGGTAACGTCTGTAATAGAAACAAAGACAGACTGTATGTGATGGAAAATGTCTAATATTCATTGTTCTGTTTAACGTTATGAACACATTTACTGTCCAACAAAAACAGATGCATGACAGAGTGAAGAACAAACAGTGACAGAAATAACTGACGACAATCACATCATGTGGATTTCACTCATTACTGTGTAAATCACTGTAAATGATTCCAACATAAACTACAAACTGGAACTGACCTAATGAGGAGATATTGAGATATTTTTCAAATGTGCATCTGTTTGTAGATTGAGTTGAGTTTTTTTAATGTCACTGATATAATAAAGTCATATCTTTATGGTAGAACATGAGAATGAACTGATGTAAAGTTTGGACTAAAGTCTGAACTGTTTTCATTTACATCAGTTTAAAAATAGATATGTAAAAAAAAAAAAGAAGTTTAAGAAAACTGCACTGAAGGATGACCACAAGGAATAAAATACAACCTGAAAAGTTTTACACACATTTCTTCCTGTTACCAAACACCTACTCTTCACTAACGTTTAAAGTTGATATATATTCATTTAAAAAAGGTTTAAAAAAAACATGAAAATAAATGGTACTAATCAGCTGAATAAAATATTTAACATAAATGATTGAAATATGTTGAATTTTGCACTTACTTCCAACTTCCAGTCTGGTTCCTCCACCGAACGTGTACCACAGTGATACAAACTGGTTGAGCCGTCGTACAAAAACCTCTGAGTGTAAAGACACGGCTCTGTGACTCTGAAAACAACAAAGTCAACAAAGTCAGTGTGAATCTGTAAAACACTGCAACATCAGGACAAAAGGAATCACAACTTAAAATACAATAATTGATACAAATATAGATTTAGTTCTGCATTTATTCACATTGTAAATGTATTAAACTGTGCAGATGAAAAAAGAACTAAAATACACATTTATATAAAACACATTAATAGACAAAAACACTAAACTTATCTCTGACACTTTCTTAATCAATCCAGTGTAAATATATTCATCCATGTAGAATAATCAGTCGTCACTAGAACTGTTGATGTCACTGTCTTTGTCGTACATGAAATTACAAAAATAATCACTTCTCTAGTAAAGAATTAAAGGTTATAAATGTTGTTCTTTTCACTTCATCAAATACTCAGTGAACAGGATGTTTTATTTGTACATATTATAAAACTCTTTTATGTATTTTTAGGATTCATGACAGTTGAATAAAAGTGATTAATAAAATCATTGTTTGTCAAATATCTCTTTTTGTGCAAAGTTATTTTATTGTTGAACACAATGAACCATAAATACTGATTAAAATGACACAGGTATTGGTTTTACCTGTAGTTATGCTTCATTTAATTTCATTTTAAAGTTTGGATTTAATTCACATGTTTTGTCAAACTCCTGTTTCTATATATTTGTAATTTCTGAGATGTTTCTGTCTCTATTATTATTTTCCTTTTGTATAAAAACCATGAGGTGTTGAAGGTGTGATGGAGTCAGAGCAGATCTGAACCAAATTAAACCAGTTCAATCATCCAGACCAGTCCAAACCACTGGGTTCAATTCAAATTTTTTTCTTTTTGTAAATCCCTAAATCACAACAATGTTATGTCACAGGTCTTTACAGAGTTATTTGAATATAAACAACAGTCAAATAAACAAATGAAGGAAACAGATTAATGTCCAGGGCATCCTCTGTCCTTAGAGACTCCTTCTCTGTAAAGAAAAACTCCACAAACCCAGTGGGCAAAGAGAAACCTGAGGGAGAACCACAGTGAAGGACAGATCCACTCCCATGGACAGACAGACTATAGATGAACCAGGACTGATGGACGTCCATTTGCAGATGTAGTTCCAGTCTGTAAGGATACAGTGGGGTGGGGGCACATGAGGGGGTCCATTTAGGTGGAGGTGACACGTGATACTCCAGTTCACAGTCAGTGCTGTAACCAGCGGGGGGCCCATAGGGCGCTAAGGCCATACCCTCCCAGACTTGGATGAGTAAAAATATCAAAAATAATTTGTTTACATGCAATTTTAATTATATTAGCAACATTTTCGCCAACTGACGCTAATTAATACTGAATTTTCACCGACAGACCCCACGTTCCTTCTCCTCCAATCACATTAGACTAATACGTAGACTATAAACTGTGATAGAAAAAATGGTGATTGGTGAAATAGCCAATTATATATTAGTTGCTAGGGAAAAACTATAAGTATTTGTTCTATCAGCATCACAAATTGAATGGTGCTCTGTAATTCAATGGTAATGATCCAAAATGAAGGATGTTGTTCTACCAGTTTAATGGATGAACATTGAAAAACACCGAAAGAAAAATGATAAAAAAAACAAAAAAACACAGACAGATCATTGTATGTGTGTATATGCAGTGATTAGTCTGAGCTCTGTCATCAGTCTGATGATGTGTTGCAGATCAGTTCCAGTTGACTGACTCTGTGTGTTTGCATATGTGTCCGTCCTCTCTGCTCCAGTCGTTAAGAGGCCAGTGTTGATCAGTGAGTGTCCAGGCCTTTCACAGCCACTCACACACCAACAACACAATGATGATGTCCCTCATGTTACTGCTGGCCACCCTGGGGCTCCTTGTTCAGGGTGAGACTCTCTTGTGCTTCAGGATGTCACCAGGTTCACCACAATGATGTTCTGCTGTGATGGACAAACACTGGAAACATCCACCTTCTTCTTTTTCAACTCTGTCTTCAACTAATGACACTTTTCTGTTTCATCTTCAGCATTTTTACACAAATGGATGTGTGTCTGAAACTGTTTTTTTCTTTGTGTTTTTCAGGTTCATCAGCAGATATTATCATGACTCAGACTCCAAAAGCTCAGTCTGTTGTTCCAGGAAACACTGTTTCCATCAGATGTAAATCCAGTACAAGCATTGGTAACAATCTCCACTGGTACCTTCAAAAAGAAGCAGGATCTCCAAATCTTCTTATTTATTACTCTACTTCTCGTCAGTCTGGTATTTCCAGTCGTTTCAGTGGAAGTTATTCTGGAACTGATTTCACTCTGACCATCACTAATGTTCAGGCTGAAGATGCAGGAGTTTATTATTGTCAGCAGAGTCAAAGCTTCCCATTCACACAGTGAAAAAGCGTCGTACAAAAACCTCCTTCAGACTGAACAGAAACTGAACTGACTGTTACAGTTCAGTGAACACAGTCTGTATAATGATAGATCAGACTATTTCTATGGTTTTATGCTCACATTCAACTCTCACTGACACCAACATTTCAAACACATTTTTCTTCATATTGTCATGAAATTAGTTAATTTGCAGACAACATCTTCTTATGCAGGATAATCCCATATTCTCCTGTGGTTTGAATAAAGTCACCAGTAAAAGAACAGTTTTAGGATTCTATTATAAACCAGTATGTTTTTCATTAAACTCACATCACATTAACAAAAACATTTGATGAAAATAAATATTAATCGGTGTAAAAATGTTTAAGGATCCAACAGTTGTTGAAGTTTGTAAATCAAACCCATTAATGCAACATGTAGATGAAATCAGTCTTAACTTCAGAGGATCTTCCAGATTTATTGAAGATTAATATTATTTTACTATATACTGATGGTAATTTAACTTTTTTATACTAATAAAATGTTAAAAATACATCAAATTTTTTTGGTATACTTTATCTATATTCTGACCAAAAAATAAATAAATAATATAGATAATATACACTCCCACCTTTTAAAGAAAATGGGTTTCACATATTTCTTTGGATGAAATTTCAACATGATTTCTTTGATTTAATTTATTTCACTCGTCTTTATGAGTGAATTCTTCAACAAAAACATATAATATTTCGAGTACTATCACAGATGACAACTGTGATACATCATTAAATACTGATGATAGTTACTGTTATTCAAGAATCCTAAAATATGTTTTAGGGATTTCTACTTATTTAATTTAAAAAGTTAGTGAAAAAATGAAAAATGATTGTGTAAGAATAATTATTAATAATATACTCAGTGGTTTGTCGTTAAAGATGATAGTTACTTTTTTTTCCCCCAGAATCCTCAAATATGTTTTAGAGATTTTCTAAATATTTAATTAAAAAAGTTAGTGAAAAAAGTGAAAGAATTGTATTTTCTTGACTTTGAATTAACTACGATGGAATATTTAACAACAAAGAGCCATTAAGTAGTTGGAACAAATCCTATGAAGTTATCCAGGAATAACTGTACAAGATAAATCCATGAAGTGTATTTAATTTCAGGCTTTTTTGGACAAAATCAGTCTGAGGGGAAGCCTTTGTCGGCCAGACATCAGCGTGTCCTTCCTCTGCTCTAGCTCCTCTCTGGAGGGGGGCAGCACCGTCAGGGTGGGCTCCACTCCACCCACTGCAGACAGACAGATTTCAGACAAACTATCATTCTGCGTTTATTTTTCCCCTCAGAACTCAGTAACCATGGCAACGGTCAGGCATCAGTGCTGAACCGTGACAACAGACAGGTTTCAGGACCAAAGATACAAAGATGAAACTAACATGATGACCTTCAAAATGAAACACTGATGTTTGATTAATATAAATACTAATCAATGCAAAACACTTTGATAATGAAACATTTGTAGAAGTTTTTAAATCACATCATTAATACAACATGTAAACAAAATCAGTATTAACATCAGAGGATTTTCACTCCTCATACTCAGTTTGTGGAACAGGTTGTGTTACTTATAGAAAACATTTGTTCACTGAATAAAAACCACTGTGAGAAACATTAAGTTTAACAGGTTCAGTCATTAAAATAAGTAACATGCAGAGACTAAATGTTCAGGTTAAATGTTGATTTTTAATCTGATTAAAAAATGAACATCAGTCTGTGAGAAAACACTGAACCTTGAAATATGAACAAACTACAAACGTGAAACATATTTAATCACTCTGTACTAGAAACCCAAGTCATTTATGGAATATTTATTTTTTATTCATTTATTTATTTATATTTACCTTAATTGTCAAATGAATCTTTCTGAGCCTGTACTGTGTTTAACTGATTATGATGTAAAATTAACTCCCTCATATTCTCAGTCAATATGCAATTAAAGTGACTGATCCATTTAAGTGATTGATTATTAGACTTAATCCAACTCTCTGATTTCCATACAGTGACTTTGCATCAGTATCACCATGCTCCAGTGCTCTGGGAGAGTTTATAGTCCTGACACTTGAACTGTGGATGACTGACAGCTGTCCTTCATCACAACACAACACACACAAATCCTCCTCATCCAAACCATGGCTTTGGTCTCCGTCTTCATCTGGACTGTCCTCTGCTGCTGCTTCACAGGTAAAGTCCAGAGAATCCAACTCCTCTCCTCTATGAACATCCGTCCCTCTGAGATGAAGAAGACAAAAACCATGACACTGCTTTGTGTTTGTGTCTCTGTGTCCTCAGAGTCCAGAGGCCAGGTCACAGTGACCCAGGCTGGAACAGTGAGATCTGATCTGGGAGCCTCCGCCACCATCACATGTACCACCAGTCACAATGTTTATGCTGGTGGTCGTTATAATAACATACATCACCTAGCCTGGTACCAACAGAGAGATGGAGAAACTCCTAAACTTCTCATTTACGGTGCCACTAGTCGACAAACAGGGATTTCCAGTCGTTTTTCAGGCAGTGGATCACACTCTAGTTTCACTCTGACCATCAGTGATGTTCAGGCTGAAGATGCAGCAGTTTATTACTGTCAGAGTTATCACGATATCAACAGTCAGCGTGTGTTCACACAGTGAAAAAGCGTCGTACAAAAACCTCCTTCAGCTGCAGAGGAACTGATCTGATTAACAGCTGCACTGAAACTAAAACACTAGATGGTAACAACACTATCTAATCCATAACTGGGATAAATCACACTTTTAAACACTTTATTGTCATTGTTTTAAATCACTTTTAACTCATGAACTAAACATAAAAAAACCTTTATTTGTGATTCAACAATTGTATATATTGAATTTAATTAAAGAAAATGTTTCCACTGTATTTTATTTGTATTTATGATGAAGTGTTTTGTCTCAACAACTAAATATTTCCAGATGTATTGAAGATAAAACATTATATAACTTTATGCTAATAATGTTACATTGAATCCATTTTTCTAAATATATTTCTAAGCTATTTGTATTTTATGCAAATATTGAGGAAAAACAGTTGAACAATGAATAATTATAATTTTGATGACACTGTAGATGTCATGCTTTCACTGAAATGCTTAAAATATTGATGAACAGAAGTCAAATATATGTTTTCAAAATGAGAAATTATTATGTAATCAAAACAAATACTATTATATTTTAAAGGTTAACCAAACAAGAACACACTATGAACTGTGGTCGATTTGACCTTTTTAATTAACAAAATTAACATAAAGAGAATGAAACACAATGGCCTAGTCAGCTGGACAGTCAGCTTGTCATCTATGGGTTGCTAGTGTGATTCCCTGGAATGGCAGAGAGTTGTTGGCTGGTTCGCTCTTGAGCAAGGCACTTAACCTCCTCCATCTTTTCCTCAGGTGCCTGATATGACCAGCCTAGTGCTTCTAGTCTGTAATATGTGATGCATGATCTAGTGATGAGTTAAAGGCAGAGGACATATTTGGTTGTGGTGCATGTTAACGTGTGTGAACCTACTGACAAAATAAAGATTCTTCTTCTAAAGATGAACATATATTTGATGTGATTTAATTATATTTCTTGAGGACATTTCTGTGTTGAAAGTTTTTATTTCATAGTTTTTATAGCATGTGGATAAAAACTGAACAGACCTTGTCTAACTGTTTAATATTTAAATCTGAACCTAAACCTAGAATTGAACATTACATTGTTATGAGGCCTGATGCACAACATTCTTTTGACTTCAGTGGGAAAGGGTTTGAATAAAAGTCCACATCAGCCATAAGATCAAGTAACTAAGCAAGGGATAATACATGGAACATTAGTTACTATCAGAAAAATATTCCCCGCCTTCGGCGTCGGGGTGTTGTTTCGCCCCGAAGGGGAATATTTTTCGATAGTAACTCGTGTTCCATGTATTATCCTGCTTATTCTACGGGTTATCACAGTTTATTACTGTCTCTACTCTAACCCACTAGTGTTGTGAAATAGGCGGGGCAGACAGAAGGGGGGTGCAGAGAGTTTTAGGCGGAGAGAGAGAGAGACGGATGTACACAGTCAGGTCACTGAGCAGAGCAGGTGTTGTCCCGTTCCTGCAAATAAATACTGAAAACGAAGCTCACTGAAACCGCTCCTTGTTTGATAAAAACTAGCATAGAGGAGTTAACCGAGGGGTTAAATACTTACTTCGGCTGTAAGATTCTGTACGAGATGATTTCCTGACTACGGTAAGGATAACATCAGGATAGGTTAACATTGGATAAGCTAGCAGTTACAACAAAGCTAATATTTACTTTATAAGTGGCCGAACTATCTGCGGAGTGATATTTTACAGTGAATCTGAAGTGACAAAACCCGTTGCCATGGGCAGCGGGCGTTAAATAGTGCAGCGGGCGGTTATTGAAAAAAATCCGCCCGCTGACGTCATTCAAAGTGAACGGGACATTCTAGAGGGCCATAATATAAACATCATAATTACATTAGTTTATTCTGATGATATTCTTGTCTTTATTTCAGATTTCGAAATTATGTATGAGGTGTTCAGTGTTTTTTTGTGTGAAATGTATGTACATTTCGACCATTATTATTTAAGAATAATTAAAACTAATACAGTTGTTGTCTTCTATTTAAAATACGTCATGACTAAAATCTAAATTTCATGTAGAAATTTTCAATAAACCATAATATATTATTCCACAAAAATGAATTATTATATAATTGTTAGTAATCCAACTAATTCAAACCTTGTTTGAAACCCTATTAATTCAAACCTACATTAACAAAAGAACATTCCATTAATTATTTGTAAATTTGACTTTTTATTGGACAAAATCAATAAAACGTGAATAATTCACCAAAAACAATGACCTCAAAAAGACCAGGTTTGATGTAAAGACGTTTATTTGTGGTCAAACACTGACACAATATTGCAGCAGTGAGAGAAGTGTGAAAATCATTGCTGTTCAAAGTGTTGAAATGACACAAAGCCAGAGAGTTTGAGAGACAGAGTGAGCTGATGAGCAGAGTCAGAGCAGTAGGTGATCCCCAGTGAGTGGGCTCAGTACTGGGAACACTGGTGTGTCATCAGTGTGTGTGAGACTGCAGACTGGGAGCCCTGGGTGGCCTCACAGGTCACAGAGCCCATCGTCCTCCACTGGTCTGCAGGGAGCCTCAGGGTGCTGCTCCAGCTGTAGTGGCCGTCCTTCTGCAGCACCGCCAGGCTCCTGCTCTCCTCTCCGCTGATGCTGCCGCCGCCGTTCCCCTTCCAGGACAGAGTCCAGTCTGAGGGGAAGCCCTTGTTGGCCAGGCACATGAGCGTGGCCTTCCCCTGCTCTAGCTCCTCTCTGGAGGGGGGCAGCACCGTCAGGGTGGGACGGACATCACCTAGGAGACACCAATCAGCTTAGAGAACAGGGAGCACACAGTTGTCAATCACACATCACATACGTGGACACAGTGACTATGTGAGAGGGGGTTTTCTCCTTTAAGGACTTGGTGTCAGATGGTTTTTCTGCTCCACCAGTCACTCACTCACACATGGTTTCACTTCCTGGAAACAAACTCAACTTTAAAATCGGCACAAAGTTTCCTCATATGACCTGAAATACAGTAAAGTTCACTGAAATAACATGTTGAACCAAGTCTGTGCTCTTATTAATCTGTATTTTCTTTAACATTCATTTAAACCTATTTATATTAAAATGAACATAAAGACATCAGTGATTCAGTTCTTTGATCACTGACACAACCTGCTAATAAACTGTTAAATATAAAACCAAATAACCTCTGAAAATTAATAAAAAAAACCTTTTGTTCATGAGAAACATGATGTTAAAAGCAGATGAAACTCAAAGCAACAGGTAACGTCTGTAATAGAAACAAAGACAGACTGTATGTGATGGAAAATGTCTAATATTCATTGTTCTGTTCAACGTTATGAACACATTTACTGTCCAACAAAAACAGATGCATGACAGAGTGAAGAACAAACAGTGACAGAAATAACTGACCACAATCACATCATGTGGATTTCACTCATTACTGTGTAAATCACTGTAAATGATTCCAACATAAACTACAAACTGGAACTGACCTAATGAGGAGATATTGAGATATTTTTCAAATGTGCATCTGTTTGTAGATTGAGTTGAGTTTTTTAATGTCACTGATATAATAAAGTCATATCTTTATGGTAGAACATGAGAATGAACTGATGTAAAGTTTGGACTAAAGTCTCAACTGTTTTCATTTACATCAGTTTAAACATAGAAATGTAAAAAAATTTAATAAAATTTAGAAAACTGCACTAAAGGATGACCACATGGAATAAAATACTACCTGCAAAGTTTTACACAAATTTCTTCCTGTTACCAAACACCTACTCTTCACTAACATTTAAAGTTGATATATAGTCATTTAAAAAAGGTTAAAAAAAACCCCATAAAAATAAATGGTACTAATCAGCTGAATAAAATATTTAACATAAATGATTGAAATATGTTGAATTTTGCACTTACTTCCAACTTCCAGTCTGGTTCCTCCACCGAACGTGTACCACAGTGATACAAACTGGTTGAGCCGTCGTACAAAAACCTCTGAGTGTAAAGACACGGCTCTGTGACTCTGAAAACAACAAAGTCAACAAAGTCAGTGTGAATCTGTAAAACACTGCAACATCAGGACAAAAGGAATCACAACTTAAGGCACAATAATCAATACAAATATAGATTCAGTTTCACATTTATTCCATTTGGAACAGACTGAATGGAGAGACACAAAGACAAAGGAGCTGAAATATGAAGACTACAGGACGAGGACAACAGTTAAAGACAGAGAACAAGAGACAGAATATTGTTAACATTTTTAAGACACTTAGATTTTCACATTTTTTTTTATAAAAGGCTAGTCTGTAAATGTAAACAATTTTGTGTAATTGTACTTTTTTAAATTGAAAATGGGTAGAATTTGTGGCTTTCATTGTTTATATGTTATTATAATAATATTTTAGTGGTGTGACACAGTTTAGACTGAATTGACCTCAGATGATTTTAACTCAATAAATTTAATTACATTAAAGATTATTAATATCTTTAATGTAATTTGTATATTTTACACATTCATCCCACAGTCTGCACTGGACTCTTTGATGGGCTAGTTTTGTCCACCAGGCCACATATTTACAACCAATAGACGCAGGATGAGAACCAGGACCCCACAATGAGTGGGATACTTGAAACAGATGGAGATGTAAATGTAATGTGAAATTAACTGTAAATTGAACTGTGCAGATGAAAAAAGAACAAACACAGACAAACACACTAATCTTATCTGTGACACATTTCAAATCAATCCAGTACATGTATTGATCCATGTACAGTCATCAGAGTCTGTGTTGGAGTGAGTCCTGATTTCCATACAGTGACTTTGCATCAGTATCACCATGCTCCAGTGCTCTGGGAGAGTTTATAGTCCTGACACTTGAACTGTGGATGACTGACAGCTGTCCTTCATCACAACACAACACACACAAATCCTCCTCATCCAAACCATGGCTTTGGTCTCCGTCTTCATCTGGACTGTCCTCTGCTGCTGCTTCACAGGTAAAGTCCAGAGAATCCAACTCCTCTCCTCTATGAACATCCGTCCCTCTGAGATGAAGAAGACAAAAACCATGACACTGCTTTGTGTTTGTGTCTCTGTGTCCTCAGAGTCCAGAGGCCAGGTCACAGTGGCCCAGGCTGGAACAGTGAGATCTGATCTGGGAGCCTCTGCCACCATCACATGTACCACCAGTCAGAATGTTTATGTTCATAATAACAAACATCTCCTAGCCTGGTACCAACAGAGAGATGGAGAAACTCCTAAACTTCTCATTTACTATGCCACCAGTCGACAAACAGGGATTTCCAGTCGTTTTTCAGGCAGTGGATCACACTCTAGTTTCACTCTGACCATCAGTGATGTTCAGGCTGAAGATGCAGCAGTTTATTACTGTCAGAGTTTACACAAAATCAACAGCCTCTGGGTGTTCACACAGTGAAAAAGCGTCGTACAAAAACCTCCTTCAGCTGCAGAGGAACTGATCTGATTAACAGCTGCACTGAAACTAAAACACTAGATGGTAACAACACTATCTAATCCATAACTGAGACAAATCACACTTTTAAACACTTTATTGTCATTGTTTTTAATCACTTTTAACTCATGAACTAAACATAAAAAAAACTTTATTTGTGATTCAACCCTTGTATATATTGAATTTAATTTTAAAAAGAAAATGTTTCCACTGTATTTTATTTGTATTTATGATGAAGTGTTTTGTCTCAACAACTAAATATTTCCAGATGTTTTGAAGATCAAACATTATATAACTTTATGCTAATAAAGTTTAATTGAATCAATTTTTCTAAATATATTTCTAAGCTGTTTGTATTTCATGCAAATATTGAGGAAAAACAATTGAACAATGAATAAGTATAATTTTGATGACACTGTAGATGTCATGCTTTCACTGAAATACTTAAAATATTGATGTCAAGTCTAACATGTGTTTTTAAAATGAGAAATTATTATGTAATCAAAACAAATACTATTATATTTTAAAGGTTAAGTTTTTGGTCATATAGCCTCTCTATGATCTGTAACATGTAACTAATAACAAATACTGAGGAGATTTACACAGCTCCATGGTTCTATGTGGAAGAGGAGCACTCCTTGGAGATGTGAGGAGTGTAGTAATGAATTTTGCCTGCTGATGGAGGGTAACTGTTTTAGACCATTTTACAGCACCTGAAAAACTCCTGGGCATTTACATGTATTTTAGGCTGTAACTTGGCACCTGAAAGTGTAGAATTAAAAAAAACTTTTTGAGAAAAGTAAAATATGTATATTTACATTTCTATCTCAAAAATTTTGGATCTGTTTATTTGAATATAAATATAAAGAAAAACATGATGAAAATTAAAGTCCGTTTTTTGTTATTTAACACTGTTTTTATAATCTATAACTTATAATAATGAGAAAATATGTACATATTTTGACATCTACATGTGTTCTGAAACAAAGGGGAAAAAATCTTTCAGATTTGGCACATTTATAGAGAAAAAAGTTAAAAAGGGCCAGGCAGAATGGAACTATTACAGTACTAAAAGGATTATACAGTAAAATCTTTTCATTCTTCATCCACACATCACTCAATGGTGCTGTTAGTATGTCCATGTAATCTGTTATCAAGAATAATTAATATTTGGATCACTATTTCACTTTTAAAATGCTTATGTATGCAAATTTCAGCTGACAAAATGTCAAACATAAGGTTTTTTATGGACATTTACTCCAAATTTATACAGTAAAATATTTTCATTTTTCATCCACACATCAGTCAGTGGTGCTGTTAGTATGGCCATATTATCTGTTGTCAAGAATAATTAATATTTGGATCACTATTTCACTTTTAAAATGCTTATATATCCAAATTTCAACCATGACAAAACGTCAAACATAAGGTTTTCGAAGGACATTTGCTCTAAATTTATACAGTAAAATATTCTAATTTTTCATCCACACATCACTAAATGGTGCTGTTAGTTTGGCCATGTTAAGATGGGGTTAAGATGTTTAAATAAATGCGGTTACAGAAAATGCGTTCCTGATTCTTTTATTTTAAAAAATCTCACACTGTTATATTAAGACAGCCAATGGTTCTACACGCTGCACAAACTTCCCTTTTTTCCCACTGAGCACCTGCCCCCCAAAATGTCTGTGCACGCCACTGCTTGAGTTAAATGTATATTTCAGTCTTGCAGCCAAATACTCCAATATTTAGTGCATGTGTGTGACCATCATCGGTCCTCCCCGAAAGCTGAGCAGACATCCCCCATTAGAACTCTCCATTATTGATTGTTGATGTTATTCATTGTAATTCTAACATTGGTTATTTGTCCAGCACATTTTGGAATTAAATAGGCACCATTGCAACAGAGGTCAGCGATAAATGGACTCAACATTTTCAGACACCCTTCACATTTTACACAATCTCACATATAATAGGGAAATATCTGTGGAAAAATACAAAAGATGTGGCTGCATTAAACAAACAGATACAATTTTTTTTGGGGGGGGGGGGTGGCTTATTGTTTACAAGAAAAAAATGAAACTAAAGTATTTGTAGTTTCACCATGTCATTTCTTGGATGTTTTTCTGATGAAACTTCCAGGTTTGACCTCGACACAACACAATATCACACAATGAATGGGTGTTGAAAAACTTTTTTTTCCAGGACTGTATATAACATATTCTATGCATCTTCATGTCACAATTATGAGATTAAAGTCAAAATCATGTGGAAAAAAGTATGAGATAAGAAATGAAGGTCAAAATTATGATATAGTACGTCACAATTTCTGATTTACTAATTTACACCTTATTTTTCAGCCTGTCACATTTGTTTAGTTTGGAAAAAGTAATGAGTTTATTTTGAGAATGTAAGGAGTACAGATATTTATACAAAAATGCAGGGAGTAAAAGTAAAAAGGTGTCAGAAAAATAAATACTCAAGTAAAGTACAGATACTGTAACTAAAAACTGTTCTCTAATACAGTAAAGGAAGTATTTCTACTTAAGTTACTTCCACTTGTGTATATGAGCATTAGTGACTGAGCTATGAAAGGCACGAGGGGAAAGACATGGTGTGAGACGCCCTCAAGTGGACAAATGAGAGTGAAACATTTGATAGAATTTCCTTGGATTTGGAACCGTTTACTGTTACTTTATTGATAAATATATGATATAATTGATGAGTGACTGAAAACTGTGGAGTCCTAGTGGTGAAATTTTTTAATCCTACTAGTGATGATCCTGACATAAATCAGATTTATTTGCTCTATGTTGATTTTACAGCATGTTTTAATGATTCAGGGTTTTCATTTCATAAAATGAATGTAAAGTTTTTCTTATTTAATCATAGTCCTTTCAATATCAAGTGGTAAAGGTAAAAACAATGTAAGTAGAAGTAGAAGTACGGCTCTACTTGTGTGAAAAAAATACTCTGGTAAAAGTACAGATTCAACTCCTTCAAAAGTACAACTTCTCAATTGTAATAAAGTAAAAAGTAAAACTGTATTGTTTTTGCAATGGATGAAATGATACTTAATTTAAGCAGGAAAAACATATTAAAACGCCTTTAAAACTGAGTTTTATTGGGTCATGGTTTTGTGGGTATGGACAGGACATTTAGGAAAAGGTCAAAAGTCCTAAATATGAGGTTTAAAAAAAACATAATTATAAGTGTTAAAAAAAAAATCTAAACCATGAGATTGAAAAGTCAAAATTCTGAGATAAAAAATCTAAAGTGTGAGGAAAAACAAGAGAAAAAAGTGAAATATGATTGTTGAGGAAAAAATGTCAGTGTTGTTTATTTAAATATTTAATTTATTATTTATTGATGACATAATGATTTTTTTCTTTTATTAATCTGTAACGACTAAAAAAGAATACTTTACAAAGAGTCATTATTTTGTCCAGAATTAACACATTTAGAACAATCAATTGATTCTCATTAATTTGATGTTGTATTTGACAAAATTAGCAAAACAAAGGAATAAAACACCAAAAACAATGACCATGAAAAGACCAGGTTTGATGTAAAGACGTTTATTTGTGGTCAAACACTGACACAATATTGCAGCAGTGAGAGAAGTGTGAAAATCATTGCTGTTCAAAGTGTTGAAATGACACAAAGCCAGAGAGTTTGAGAGACAGAGTGAGCTGATGAGCAGAGTCAGAGCAGTAGGTGATCCCCAGTGAGTGGGCTCAGTACTGGGAACACTGGTGTGTCATCAGTGTGTGTGAGACTGCAGACTGGGAGCCCTGGGTGGCCTCACAGGTCACAGAGCCCATCGTCCTCCACTGGTCTGCAGGGAGCCTCAGGGTGCTGCTCCAGCTGTAGTGGCCGTCCTTCTGCAGCACCGCCAGGCTCCTGCTCTCCTCTCCGCTGATGCTGCCGCCGCCGTTCCCCTTCCAGGACAGAGTCCAGTCTGAGGGGAAGCCCTTGTTGGCCAGGCACATGAGCGTGGCCTTCCCCTGCTCTAGCTCCTCTCTGGAGGGGGGCAGCACCGTCAGGGTGGGACGGACATCACCTAGGAGACACCAATCAGCTTAGAGAACAGGGAGCACACAGCTGTCAATCACACATCACATACGTGGACACAGTGACTATGTGAGAGGGGGTTTTCTCCTTTAAGGACTTGGTGTCAGATGGTTTTTCTGCTCCACCAGTCACTCACTCACACATGGTTTCACTTCCTGGAAACAAACTCAACTTTAAAATCAGCACAAAGTTTCCTCATATGACCTGAAATACAGTAAAGTTCACTGAAATAACATGTTGAACCAAGTCTGTGCTCTTAATAATCTGTATTTTCTTTAACATTCATTCAAACCTATTTATATTAAAATGAACATAAAGACATCAGTGATTCACTTCTTTGATCACTGACACAACCTGCTGATAAACTGTTAAATATAAAACCAAATAACCTCTGAAAATTAATAAAAAACCTTTTGTTCATGAAAAACATGATGTTAAAAGCAGATGAAACTCAAAGCAACAGGTAACGTCTGTAATAGAAACAAAGACAGACTGTATGTGATGGAAAATGTCTAATATTCATTGTTCTGTTCAACGTTATGAACACATTTACTGTCCAACAAAAACAGATGCATGACAGAGTGAAGAACAAAACAGTGACAGAAATAACTGATGACAATCACATCATGTGGATTTCACTCATTACTGTGTAAATCACTGTAAATGATTCCAACATAAACTACAAACTGGAACTGACCTAATGAGGAAATGTTGAGATATTTTTCAAATGTGCATCTGTTTGTAGATTGAGTTGAGTTTTTTAATGTCACTGATATAATAAAGTCATATCTTTATGGTAGAACATGAGAATGAACTGATGTAAAGTTTGGACTAAAGTCTCAACGGTTTTCATTTACATCAGTTTAAACATAGAAATGTAAAAAAATTTAATAAAATTTAGAAAACTGCACTAAAGGATGACCACATGGAATAAAATACTACCTGCAAAGTTTTACACAAATTTCTTCCTGTTACCAAACACCTACTCTTCACTAACATTTAAAGTTGATATATAGTCATTTAAAAAAGGTTAAAAAAAACCCCATAAAAATAAATGGTACTAATCAGATGAATAAAATATTTAACATAAATGATTGAAATATGTTGAATTTTGCACTTACTTCCAACTTCCAGTCTGGTTCCTCCACCGAACGTGTACCACAGTGATACAAACTGGTTGAGCCGTCGTACAAAAACCTCTGAGTGTAAAGACACGGCTCTGTGACTCTGAAAACAACAAAGTCAACAAAGTCAGTGTGAATCTGTAAAACACTGCAACATCAGGACAAAAGGAATCACAACTTAAGGCACAATAATCAATACAAATATAGATTCAGTTTCACATTTATTCCATTTGGAACAGACTGAATGGAGAGACACAAAGACAAAGGAGCTGAAATATGAAAACTACAGGACGAGGACAACAGTTAAAGACAGAGAACAAGAGACAGAATATTGTTAACATTTTTAAGACACTTAGATTTTCACATTTTTTTTTATAAAAGGCTAGTCTGTAAATGTAAACAATTTTGTATTATTGTACTTTTTTAAATTGAAAATGGGTAGAATTTGTGGCTTTCATTGTTTATATGTTATTATAATAATATTTTAGTGGTGTGACACAGTTTAGACTGAATTGACCTCAGATGATTTTAACTCAATAAACTTAATTACATTAAAGATTATTAATATCTTTAATGTAATTTGTATATTTTACACATTCATCCCACAGTCTGCACTGGACTCTTTGATGGGCTAGTTTTGTCCACCAGGCCACATATTTACAACCAATAGACGCAGGATGAGAACCAGGACCCCACAATGAGTGGGATAGTTGAAACAGATGGAGATGTAAATGTAATGTGAAATTAACTGTACATTGAACTGTGCAGATGAAAAAAGAACAAACACAGACAAACACACTAATCTTATCTGTGACACATTTCAAATCAATCCAGTACATGTATTGATCCATGTACACTCATCAGAGTCTGTGTTGGAGTGAGTCCTGATTTCCATACAGTGACTTTGCATCAGTATCACCATGCTCCAGTGCTCTGGGAGAGTTTATAGTCCTGACACTTGAACTGTGGATGACTGACAGCTGTCCTTCATCACAACACAACACACACAAATCCTCCTCATCCAAACCATGGCTTTGGTCTCCGTCTTCATCTGGACTGTCCTCTGCTGCTGCTTCACAGGTAAAGTCCAGAGAATCCAACTCCTCTCCTCTATGAACATCCGTCCCTCTGAGATGAAGAAGACAAAAACCATGACACTGCTTTGTGTTTGTGTCTCTTTGTCCTCAGAGTCCAGAGGCCAGGTCACAGTGACCCAGGCTGGAACAGTGAGATCTGATCTGGGAGCCTCCGCCACCATCACATGTACCACCAGTCAGAATGTTTATGTTTATAATAGCAAACATCTCCTAGCCTGGTACCAACAGAGAGATGGAGAAACTCCTAAACTTCTCATTTACCATGCCACCAGTCGACAAACAGGGATTTCCAGTCGTTTTTCAGGCAGTGGATCACACTCTAGTTTCACTCTGACCATCAGTGATGTTCAGGCTGAAGATGCAGCAGTTTATTACTGTCAGAGTTATCACGATATCAACAGTCAGGCTGTGTTCACACAGTGAAAAAGCGTCGTACAAAAACCTCCTTCAGCTGCAGAGGAACTGATCTGATTAACAGCTGCACTGAAACTAAAACACTAGATGGTAACAACACTATCTAATCCATAACTGGGATAAATCACACTTTTAAACACTTTATTGTCATTGTTTTAATTCACTTGTAACTCATGAACTAAACATAAAAAAAAAACTTTATTTGTGATTCAACCCTTGTATTTATTGAATTTAATTTAAAAAAAGGTTTCCACTCTATTTTATTTGTATTTATGATGAAGTGTTTTGTCTCAACAACTAAATATTTCCAGATGTATTGAAGATAAAACATTATTTCACTTTATGCTAATTATGTCAGATTGAATCCATTTTTCTAAATATATTTCTAAGCTATTTATATTTTATACAAATATTGAGGAAAAACAATTGAACAATGAATAAGTATAATTTTGATGACACTGTAGATGTCATGCTTTCACTGAAATGCTTAAAATATTGATGAACAGAAGTCAAATATATGTTTTTAAAATGAGAAATTATTATGTAATCAAAACAAATACTATTATATTTTAAAGGTTAACCAAACAAGAACACACTATGAACTGTGGTCGATTTGACCTTTTTAATTAACAAAATTAACATAAAGTGAATGAAACACAATGGCCTAGTCAGCTGGACAGTCAGCTTGTCATCTATGGGTTGCTAGTGTGATTCCCTGAACTGGCAGATAGTTGTTGGCTGGTTCGCTCTTGAGCAAGGCACTTAACCTCCTCCATCTTTTCCTCAGGTGCCTGATATGACCAGCCTAGTGCTTCTAGTCTGTAATATGTGATGCATGATCTAGTGATGAGTTAAAGGCAGAGGACATATTTGGTTGTGGTGCATGTTAACGTGTGTGAACCTACTGACAAAATAAAGATTCTTCTTCTAAAGATGAACATGAAAACATCATATTTGATGTAATTTAATTTATTTCTAGAGGACATTTCTGTGTTGAAAGTTTTTATTTCATAGTTTTTATAGCATGTGGATAAAAACTGAACTGACCTTATCTAACTGTTTAATATTTAAATCTGAACCTAAACCTAGAATTGAACATTACATTATTATGAGGCCTGCTGCACAACATTCTTTTGACTTTAGTGGGAAAGGGTTTGAATAAAAGTCCACATCAGCCATGAGATCAAGTAACTAAACGTCATAATTATATCAGTTTATTCTGATGATATCCTTGTCTTTATTTCAGATTTCAAAATTATGTATGAGGTGTTCAGTGTTTTTGTGTGTGAAATGTATGTACATTTCGACCACAAATTATTATTTAAGAATAATTAATACTAATACAGTTGCTGTCTTCTATTTAAAATACGTCATGACTAAAATCTAAATTTTATGTAGAACTCTTCAAAAAACCACAATATAATATTCCACACAAATGAATTATTATATAACTGTTTGAAACCCTACTAATTCAAACATACATTAACAAAAGAACGTTCCATTAATTCTTTTTAAATTTGACTTTTTATTGGACAAAATCAGTAAAACGTGAATATTTCACCAAAAACAATGACCTCAAAAAGACCAGGTTTGATGTAAAGACGTTTATTTGTGGTCAAACACTGACACAATATTGCAGCAGTGAGAGAAGTGTGAAAATCATTGCTGTTCAAAGTGTTGAAATGACACAAAGCCAGAGAGTTTGAGAGACAGAGTGAGCTGATGAGCAGAGTCAGAGCAGTAGGTGATCCCCAGTGAGTGGGCTCAGTACTGGGAACACTGGTGTGTCATCAGTGTGTGTGAGACTGCAGACTGGGAGCCCTGGGTGGCCTCACAGGTCACAGAGCCCATCGTCCTCCACTGGTCTGCAGGGAGCCTCAGGGTGCTGCTCCAGCTGTAGTGGCCGTCCTTCTGCAGCACCGCCAGGCTCCTGCTCTCCTCTCCGCTGATGCTGCCGCCGCCGTTCCCCTTCCAGGACAGAGTCCAGTCTGAGGGGAAGCCCTTGTTGGCCAGGCACATGAGCGTGGCCTTCCCCTGCTCTAGCTCCTCTCTGGAGGGGGGCAGCACCGTCAGGGTGGGACGGACATCACCTAGGAGACACCAATCAGCTTAGAGAACAGGGAGCACACAGCTGTCAATCACACATCACATACGTGGACACAGTGACTATGTGAGAGGGGGTTTTCTCCTTTAAGGACTTGGTGTCAGATGGTTTTTCTGCTCCACCAGTCACTCACTCACACATGGTTTCACTTCCTGGAAACAATCTCAACTTTAAAATCGGCACAAAGTTTCCTCATATGACCTGAAATACAGTAAAGTTCACTGAAATAACATGTTGAACCAAGTCTGTGCTCTTATTAATCTGTATTTTCTTTAACATTCATTCAAACCTATTTATATTAAAATGAACATAAAGACATCAGTGATTCACTTCTTTGATCACTGACACAACCTGCTGATAAACTGTTAAATATAAAACCAAATAACCTGTGAAAATTAATAAAAAACCTTTTGTTCATGAGAAACATGATGTTAAAAGCAGATGAAACTCAAAGCAACAGGTAACGTCTGTAATAGAAACAAAGACAGACTGTATGTGATGGAAAATGTCTAATATTCATTGTTCTGTTTAACGTTATGAACACATTTACTGTCCAACAAAAACAGATGCATGACAGAGTGAAGAACAAACAGTGACAGAAATAACTGACGACAATCACATCATGTGGATTTCACTCATTACTGTGTAAATCACTGTAAATGATTCCAACATAAACTACAAACTGGAACTGACCTAATGAGGAGATATTGAGATATTTTTCAAATGTGCATCTGTTTGTAGATTGAGTTGAGTTTTTTTAATGTCACTGATATAATAAAGTCATATCTTTATGGTAGAACATGAGAATGAACTGATGTAAAGTTTGGACTAAAGTCTGAACTGTTTTCATTTACATCAGTTTAAAAATAGATATGTAAAAAAAAAAAAGAAGTTTAAGAAAACTGCACTGAAGGATGACCACAAGGAATAAAATACAACCTGAAAAGTTTTACACACATTTCTTCCTGTTACCAAACACCTACTCTTCACTAACGTTTAAAGTTGATATATATTCATTTAAAAAAGGTTTAAAAAAAACATGAAAATAAATGGTACTAATCAGCTGAATAAAATATTTAACATAAATGATTGAAATATGTTGAATTTTGCACTTACTTCCAACTTCCAGTCTGGTTCCTCCACCGAACGTGTACCACAGTGATACAAACTGGTTGAGCCGTCGTACAAAAACCTCTGAGTGTAAAGACACGGCTCTGTGACTCTGAAAACAACAAAGTCAACAAAGTCAGTGTGAATCTGTAAAACACTGCAACATCAGGACAAAAGGAATCACAACTTAAAATACAATAATTGATACAAATATAGATTTAGTTCTGCATTTATTCACATTGTAAATGTATTAAACTGTGCAGATGAAAAAAGAACTAAAATACACATTTATATAAAACACATTAATAGACAAAAACACTAAACTTATCTCTGACACTTTCTTAATCAATCCAGTGTAAATATATTCATCCATGTAGAATAATCAGTCGTCACTAGAACTGTTGATGTCACTGTCTTTGTCGTACATGAAATTACAAAAATAATCACTTCTCTAGTAAAGAATTAAAGGTTATAAATGTTGTTCTTTTCACTTCATCAAATACTCAGTGAACAGGATGTTTTATTTGTACATATTATAAAACTCTTTTATGTATTTTTAGGATTCATGACAGTTGAATAAAAGTGATTAATAAAATCATTGTTTGTCAAATATCTCTTTTTGTGCAAAGTTATTTTATTGTTGAACACAATGAACCATAAATACTGATTAAAATGACACAGGTATTGGTTTTACCTGTAGTTATGCTTCATTTAATTTCATTTTAAAGTTTGGATTTAATTCACATGTTTTGTCAAACTCCTGTTTCTATATATTTGTAATTTCTGAGATGTTTCTGTCTCTATTATTATTTTCCTTTTGTATAAAAACCATGAGGTGTTGAAGGTGTGATGGAGTCAGAGCAGATCTGAACCAAATTAAACCAGTTCAATCATCCAGACCAGTCCAAACCACTGGGTTCAATTCAAATTTTTTTCTTTTTGTAAATCCCTAAATCACAACAATGTTATGTCACAGGTCTTTACAGAGTTATTTGAATATAAACAACAGTCAAATAAACAAATGAAGGAAACAGATTAATGTCCAGGGCATCCTCTGTCCTTAGAGACTCCTTCTCTGTAAAGAAAAACTCCACAAACCCAGTGGGCAAAGAGAAACCTGAGGGAGAACCACAGTGAAGGACAGATCCACTCCCATGGACAGACAGACTATAGATGAACCAGGACTGATGGACGTCCATTTGCAGATGTAGTTCCAGTCTGTAAGGATACAGTGGGGTGGGGGCACATGAGGGGGTCCATTTAGGTGGAGGTGACACGTGATACTCCAGTTCACAGTCAGTGCTGTAACCAGCGGGGGGCCCATAGGGCGCTAAGGCCATACCCTCCCAGACTTGGATGAGTAAAAATATCAAAAATAATTTGTTTACATGCAATTTTAATTATATTAGCAACATTTTCGCCAACTGACGCTAATTAATACTGAATTTTCACCGACAGACCCCACGTTCCTTCTCCTCCAATCACATTAGACTAATACGTAGACTATAAACTGTGATAGAAAAAATGGTGATTGGTGAAATAGCCAATTATATATTAGTTGCTAGGGAAAAACTATAAGTATTTGTTCTATCAGCATCACAAATTGAATGGTGCTCTGTAATTCAATGGTAATGATCCAAAATGAAGGATGTTGTTCTACCAGTTTAATGGATGAACATTGAAAAACACCGAAAGAAAAATGATAAAAAAAACAAAAAAACACAGACAGATCATTGTATGTGTGTATATGCAGTGATTAGTCTGAGCTCTGTCATCAGTCTGATGATGTGTTGCAGATCAGTTCCAGTTGACTGACTCTGTGTGTTTGCATATGTGTCCGTCCTCTCTGCTCCAGTCGTTAAGAGGCCAGTGTTGATCAGTGAGTGTCCAGGCCTTTCACAGCCACTCACACACCAACAACACAATGATGATGTCCCTCATGTTACTGCTGGCCACCCTGGGGCTCCTTGTTCAGGGTGAGACTCTCTTGTGCTTCAGGATGTCACCAGGTTCACCACAATGATGTTCTGCTGTGATGGACAAACACTGGAAACATCCACCTTCTTCTTTTTCAACTCTGTCTTCAACTAATGACACTTTTCTGTTTCATCTTCAGCATTTTTACACAAATGGATGTGTGTCTGAAACTGTTTTTTTCTTTGTGTTTTTCAGGTTCATCAGCAGATATTATCATGACTCAGACTCCAAAAGCTCAGTCTGTTGTTCCAGGAAACACTGTTTCCATCAGATGTAAATCCAGTACAAGCATTGGTAACAATCTCCACTGGTACCTTCAAAAAGAAGCAGGATCTCCAAATCTTCTTATTTATTACTCTACTTCTCGTCAGTCTGGTATTTCCAGTCGTTTCAGTGGAAGTTATTCTGGAACTGATTTCACTCTGACCATCACTAATGTTCAGGCTGAAGATGCAGGAGTTTATTATTGTCAGCAGAGTCAAAGCTTCCCATTCACACAGTGAAAAAGCGTCGTACAAAAACCTCCTTCAGACTGAACAGAAACTGAACTGACTGTTACAGTTCAGTGAACACAGTCTGTATAATGATAGATCAGACTATTTCTATGGTTTTATGCTCACATTCAACTCTCACTGACACCAACATTTCAAACACATTTTTCTTCATATTGTCATGAAATTAGTTAATTTGCAGACAACATCTTCTTATGCAGGATAATCCCATATTCTCCTGTGGTTTGAATAAAGTCACCAGTAAAAGAACAGTTTTAGGATTCTATTATAAACCAGTATGTTTTTCATTAAACTCACATCACATTAACAAAAACATTTGATGAAAATAAATATTAATCGGTGTAAAAATGTTTAAGGATCCAACAGTTGTTGAAGTTTGTAAATCAAACCCATTAATGCAACATGTAGATGAAATCAGTCTTAACTTCAGAGGATCTTCCAGATTTATTGAAGATTAATATTATTTTACTATATACTGATGGTAATTTAACTTTTTTATACTAATAAAATGTTAAAAATACATCAAATTTTTTTGGTATACTTTATCTATATTCTGACCAAAAAATAAATAAATAATATAGATAATATACACTCCCACCTTTTAAAGAAAATGGGTTTCACATATTTCTTTGGATGAAATTTCAACATGATTTCTTTGATTTAATTTATTTCACTCGTCTTTATGAGTGAATTCTTCAACAAAAACATATAATATTTCGAGTACTATCACAGATGACAACTGTGATACATCATTAAATACTGATGATAGTTACTGTTATTCAAGAATCCTAAAATATGTTTTAGGGATTTCTACTTATTTAATTTAAAAAGTTAGTGAAAAAATGAAAAATGATTGTGTAAGAATAATTATTAATAATATACTCAGTGGTTTGTCGTTAAAGATGATAGTTACTTTTTTTTCCCCCAGAATCCTCAAATATGTTTTAGAGATTTTCTAAATATTTAATTAAAAAAGTTAGTGAAAAAAGTGAAAGAATTGTATTTTCTTGACTTTGAATTAACTACGATGGAATATTTAACAACAAAGAGCCATTAAGTAGTTGGAACAAATCCTATGAAGTTATCCAGGAATAACTGTACAAGATAAATCCATGAAGTGTATTTAATTTCAGGCTTTTTTGGACAAAATCAGTCTGAGGGGAAGCCTTTGTCGGCCAGACATCAGCGTGTCCTTCCTCTGCTCTAGCTCCTCTCTGGAGGGGGGCAGCACCGTCAGGGTGGGCTCCACTCCACCCACTGCAGACAGACAGATTTCAGACAAACTATCATTCTGCGTTTATTTTTCCCCTCAGAACTCAGTAACCATGGCAACGGTCAGGCATCAGTGCTGAACCGTGACAACAGACAGGTTTCAGGACCAAAGATACAAAGATGAAACTAACATGATGACCTTCAAAATGAAACACTGATGTTTGATTAATATAAATACTAATCAATGCAAAACACTTTGATAATGAAACATTTGTAGAAGTTTTTAAATCACATCATTAATACAACATGTAAACAAAATCAGTATTAACATCAGAGGATTTTCACTCCTCATACTCAGTTTGTGGAACAGGTTGTGTTACTTATAGAAAACATTTGTTCACTGAATAAAAACCACTGTGAGAAACATTAAGTTTAACAGGTTCAGTCATTAAAATAAGTAACATGCAGAGACTAAATGTTCAGGTTAAATGTTGATTTTTAATCTGATTAAAAAATGAACATCAGTCTGTGAGAAAACACTGAACCTTGAAATATGAACAAACTACAAACGTGAAACATATTTAATCACTCTGTACTAGAAACCCAAGTCATTTATGGAATATTTATTTTTTATTCATTTATTTATTTATATTTACCTTAATTGTCAAATGAATCTTTCTGAGCCTGTACTGTGTTTAACTGATTATGATGTAAAATTAACTCCCTCATATTCTCAGTCAATATGCAATTAAAGTGACTGATCCATTTAAGTGATTGATTATTAGACTTAATCCAACTCTCTGATTTCCATACAGTGACTTTGCATCAGTATCACCATGCTCCAGTGCTCTGGGAGAGTTTATAGTCCTGACACTTGAACTGTGGATGACTGACAGCTGTCCTTCATCACAACACAACACACACAAATCCTCCTCATCCAAACCATGGCTTTGGTCTCCGTCTTCATCTGGACTGTCCTCTGCTGCTGCTTCACAGGTAAAGTCCAGAGAATCCAACTCCTCTCCTCTATGAACATCCGTCCCTCTGAGATGAAGAAGACAAAAACCATGACACTGCTTTGTGTTTGTGTCTCTGTGTCCTCAGAGTCCAGAGGCCAGGTCACAGTGACCCAGGCTGGAACAGTGAGATCTGATCTGGGAGCCTCCGCCACCATCACATGTACCACCAGTCACAATGTTTATGCTGGTGGTCGTTATAATAACATACATCACCTAGCCTGGTACCAACAGAGAGATGGAGAAACTCCTAAACTTCTCATTTACGGTGCCACTAGTCGACAAACAGGGATTTCCAGTCGTTTTTCAGGCAGTGGATCACACTCTAGTTTCACTCTGACCATCAGTGATGTTCAGGCTGAAGATGCAGCAGTTTATTACTGTCAGAGTTATCACGATATCAACAGTCAGCGTGTGTTCACACAGTGAAAAAGCGTCGTACAAAAACCTCCTTCAGCTGCAGAGGAACTGATCTGATTAACAGCTGCACTGAAACTAAAACACTAGATGGTAACAACACTAATCCATAACTGGGATAAATCACACTTTTAAACACTTTATTGTCATTGTTTTAAATCACTTTTAACTCATGAACTAAACATAAAAAAACCTTTATTTGTGATTCAACAATTGTATATATTGAATTTAATTAAAGAAAATGTTTCCACTGTATTTTATTTGTATTTATGATGAAGTGTTTTGTCTCAACAACTAAATATTTCCAGATGTATTGAAGATAAAACATTATATAACTTTATGCTAATAATGTTACATTGAATCCATTTTTCTAAATATATTTCTAAGCTATTTGTATTTTATGCAAATATTGAGGAAAAACAGTTGAACAATGAATAATTATAATTTTGATGACACTGTAGATGTCATGCTTTCACTGAAATGCTTAAAATATTGATGAACAGAAGTCAAATATATGTTTTCAAAATGAGAAATTATTATGTAATCAAAACAAATACTATTATATTTTAAAGGTTAACCAAACAAGAACACACTATGAACTGTGGTCGATTTGACCTTTTTAATTAACAAAATTAACATAAAGAGAATGAAACACAATGGCCTAGTCAGCTGGACAGTCAGCTTGTCATCTATGGGTTGCTAGTGTGATTCCCTGGAATGGCAGAGAGTTGTTGGCTGGTTCGCTCTTGAGCAAGGCACTTAACCTCCTCCATCTTTTCCTCAGGTGCCTGATATGACCAGCCTAGTGCTTCTAGTCTGTAATATGTGATGCATGATCTAGTGATGAGTTAAAGGCAGAGGACATATTTGGTTGTGGTGCATGTTAACGTGTGTGAACCTACTGACAAAATAAAGATTCTTCTTCTAAAGATGAACATATATTTGATGTGATTTAATTATATTTCTTGAGGACATTTCTGTGTTGAAAGTTTTTATTTCATAGTTTTTATAGCATGTGGATAAAAACTGAACAGACCTTGTCTAACTGTTTAATATTTAAATCTGAACCTAAACCTAGAATTGAACATTACATTGTTATGAGGCCTGATGCACAACATTCTTTTGACTTCAGTGGGAAAGGGTTTGAATAAAAGTCCACATCAGCCATAAGATCAAGTAACTAAGCAAGGGATAATACATGGAACATTAGTTACTATCAGAAAAATATTCCCCGCCTTCGGCGTCGGGGTGTTGTTTCGCCCCGAAGGGGAATATTTTTCGATAGTAACTCGTGTTCCATGTATTATCCTGCTTATTCTACGGGTTATCACAGTTTATTACTGTCTCTACTCTAACCCACTAGTGTTGTGAAATAGGCGGGGCAGACAGAAGGGGGGTGCAGAGAGTTTTAGGCGGAGAGAGAGAGAGACGGATGTACACAGTCAGGTCACTGAGCAGAGCAGGTGTTGTCCCGTTCCTGCAAATAAATACTGAAAACGAAGCTCACTGAAACCGCTCCTTGTTTGATAAAAACTAGCATAGAGGAGTTAACCGAGGGGTTAAATACTTACTTCGGCTGTAAGATTCTGTACGAGATGATTTCCTGACTACGGTAAGGATAACATCAGGATAGGTTAACATTGGATAAGCTAGCAGTTACAACAAAGCTAATATTTACTTTATAAGTGGCCGAACTATCTGCGGAGTGATATTTTACAGTGAATCTGAAGTGACAAAACCCGTTGCCATGGGCAGCGGGCGTTAAATAGTGCAGCGGGCGGTTATTGAAAAAAATCCGCCCGCTGACGTCATTCAAAGTGAACGGGACATTCTAGAGGGCCATAATATAAACATCATAATTACATTAGTTTATTCTGATGATATTCTTGTCTTTATTTCAGATTTCGAAATTATGTATGAGGTGTTCAGTGTTTTTTTGTGTGAAATGTATGTACATTTCGACCATTATTATTTAAGAATAATTAAAACTAATACAGTTGTTGTCTTCTATTTAAAATACGTCATGACTAAAATCTAAATTTCATGTAGAAATTTTCAATAAACCATAATATATTATTCCACAAAAATGAATTATTATATAATTGTTAGTAATCCAACTAATTCAAACCTTGTTTGAAACCCTATTAATTCAAACCTACATTAACAAAAGAACATTCCATTAATTATTTGTAAATTTGACTTTTTATTGGACAAAATCAATAAAACGTGAATAATTCACCAAAAACAATGACCTCAAAAAGACCAGGTTTGATGTAAAGACGTTTATTTGTGGTCAAACACTGACACAATATTGCAGCAGTGAGAGAAGTGTGAAAATCATTGCTGTTCAAAGTGTTGAAATGACACAAAGCCAGAGAGTTTGAGAGACAGAGTGAGCTGATGAGCAGAGTCAGAGCAGTAGGTGATCCCCAGTGAGTGGGCTCAGTACTGGGAACACTGGTGTGTCATCAGTGTGTGTGAGACTGCAGACTGGGAGCCCTGGGTGGCCTCACAGGTCACAGAGCCCATCGTCCTCCACTGGTCTGCAGGGAGCCTCAGGGTGCTGCTCCAGCTGTAGTGGCCGTCCTTCTGCAGCACCGCCAGGCTCCTGCTCTCCTCTCCGCTGATGCTGCCGCCGCCGTTCCCCTTCCAGGACAGAGTCCAGTCTGAGGGGAAGCCCTTGTTGGCCAGGCACATGAGCGTGGCCTTCCCCTGCTCTAGCTCCTCTCTGGAGGGGGGCAGCACCGTCAGGGTGGGACGGACATCACCTAGGAGACACCAATCAGCTTAGAGAACAGGGAGCACACAGTTGTCAATCACACATCACATACGTGGACACAGTGACTATGTGAGAGGGGGTTTTCTCCTTTAAGGACTTGGTGTCAGATGGTTTTTCTGCTCCACCAGTCACTCACTCACACATGGTTTCACTTCCTGGAAACAAACTCAACTTTAAAATCGGCACAAAGTTTCCTCATATGACCTGAAATACAGTAAAGTTCACTGAAATAACATGTTGAACCAAGTCTGTGCTCTTATTAATCTGTATTTTCTTTAACATTCATTTAAACCTATTTATATTAAAATGAACATAAAGACATCAGTGATTCAGTTCTTTGATCACTGACACAACCTGCTAATAAACTGTTAAATATAAAACCAAATAACCTCTGAAAATTAATAAAAAAAACCTTTTGTTCATGAGAAACATGATGTTAAAAGCAGATGAAACTCAAAGCAACAGGTAACGTCTGTAATAGAAACAAAGACAGACTGTATGTGATGGAAAATGTCTAATATTCATTGTTCTGTTCAACGTTATGAACACATTTACTGTCCAACAAAAACAGATGCATGACAGAGTGAAGAACAAACAGTGACAGAAATAACTGACCACAATCACATCATGTGGATTTCACTCATTACTGTGTAAATCACTGTAAATGATTCCAACATAAACTACAAACTGGAACTGACCTAATGAGGAGATATTGAGATATTTTTCAAATGTGCATCTGTTTGTAGATTGAGTTGAGTTTTTTAATGTCACTGATATAATAAAGTCATATCTTTATGGTAGAACATGAGAATGAACTGATGTAAAGTTTGGACTAAAGTCTCAACTGTTTTCATTTACATCAGTTTAAACATAGAAATGTAAAAAAATTTAATAAAATTTAGAAAACTGCACTAAAGGATGACCACATGGAATAAAATACTACCTGCAAAGTTTTACACAAATTTCTTCCTGTTACCAAACACCTACTCTTCACTAACATTTAAAGTTGATATATAGTCATTTAAAAAAGGTTAAAAAAAACCCCATAAAAATAAATGGTACTAATCAGCTGAATAAAATATTTAACATAAATGATTGAAATATGTTGAATTTTGCACTTACTTCCAACTTCCAGTCTGGTTCCTCCACCGAACGTGTACCACAGTGATACAAACTGGTTGAGCCGTCGTACAAAAACCTCTGAGTGTAAAGACACGGCTCTGTGACTCTGAAAACAACAAAGTCAACAAAGTCAGTGTGAATCTGTAAAACACTGCAACATCAGGACAAAAGGAATCACAACTTAAGGCACAATAATCAATACAAATATAGATTCAGTTTCACATTTATTCCATTTGGAACAGACTGAATGGAGAGACACAAAGACAAAGGAGCTGAAATATGAAGACTACAGGACGAGGACAACAGTTAAAGACAGAGAACAAGAGACAGAATATTGTTAACATTTTTAAGACACTTAGATTTTCACATTTTTTTTTATAAAAGGCTAGTCTGTAAATGTAAACAATTTTGTGTAATTGTACTTTTTTAAATTGAAAATGGGTAGAATTTGTGGCTTTCATTGTTTATATGTTATTATAATAATATTTTAGTGGTGTGACACAGTTTAGACTGAATTGACCTCAGATGATTTTAACTCAATAAATTTAATTACATTAAAGATTATTAATATCTTTAATGTAATTTGTATATTTTACACATTCATCCCACAGTCTGCACTGGACTCTTTGATGGGCTAGTTTTGTCCACCAGGCCACATATTTACAACCAATAGACGCAGGATGAGAACCAGGACCCCACAATGAGTGGGATACTTGAAACAGATGGAGATGTAAATGTAATGTGAAATTAACTGTAAATTGAACTGTGCAGATGAAAAAAGAACAAACACAGACAAACACACTAATCTTATCTGTGACACATTTCAAATCAATCCAGTACATGTATTGATCCATGTACAGTCATCAGAGTCTGTGTTGGAGTGAGTCCTGATTTCCATACAGTGACTTTGCATCAGTATCACCATGCTCCAGTGCTCTGGGAGAGTTTATAGTCCTGACACTTGAACTGTGGATGACTGACAGCTGTCCTTCATCACAACACAACACACACAAATCCTCCTCATCCAAACCATGGCTTTGGTCTCCGTCTTCATCTGGACTGTCCTCTGCTGCTGCTTCACAGGTAAAGTCCAGAGAATCCAACTCCTCTCCTCTATGAACATCCGTCCCTCTGAGATGAAGAAGACAAAAACCATGACACTGCTTTGTGTTTGTGTCTCTGTGTCCTCAGAGTCCAGAGGCCAGGTCACAGTGGCCCAGGCTGGAACAGTGAGATCTGATCTGGGAGCCTCTGCCACCATCACATGTACCACCAGTCAGAATGTTTATGTTCATAATAACAAACATCTCCTAGCCTGGTACCAACAGAGAGATGGAGAAACTCCTAAACTTCTCATTTACTATGCCACCAGTCGACAAACAGGGATTTCCAGTCGTTTTTCAGGCAGTGGATCACACTCTAGTTTCACTCTGACCATCAGTGATGTTCAGGCTGAAGATGCAGCAGTTTATTACTGTCAGAGTTTACACAAAATCAACAGCCTCTGGGTGTTCACACAGTGAAAAAGCGTCGTACAAAAACCTCCTTCAGCTGCAGAGGAACTGATCTGATTAACAGCTGCACTGAAACTAAAACACTAGATGGTAACAACACTATCTAATCCATAACTGAGACAAATCACACTTTTAAACACTTTATTGTCATTGTTTTTAATCACTTTTAACTCATGAACTAAACATAAAAAAAACTTTATTTGTGATTCAACCCTTGTATATATTGAATTTAATTTTAAAAAGAAAATGTTTCCACTGTATTTTATTTGTATTTATGATGAAGTGTTTTGTCTCAACAACTAAATATTTCCAGATGTTTTGAAGATCAAACATTATATAACTTTATGCTAATAAAGTTTAATTGAATCAATTTTTCTAAATATATTTCTAAGCTGTTTGTATTTCATGCAAATATTGAGGAAAAACAATTGAACAATGAATAAGTATAATTTTGATGACACTGTAGATGTCATGCTTTCACTGAAATACTTAAAATATTGATGTCAAGTCTAACATGTGTTTTTAAAATGAGAAATTATTATGTAATCAAAACAAATACTATTATATTTTAAAGGTTAAGTTTTTGGTCATATAGCCTCTCTATGATCTGTAACATGTAACTAATAACAAATACTGAGGAGATTTACACAGCTCCATGGTTCTATGTGGAAGAGGAGCACTCCTTGGAGATGTGAGGAGTGTAGTAATGAATTTTGCCTGCTGATGGAGGGTAACTGTTTTAGACCATTTTACAGCACCTGAAAAACTCCTGGGCATTTACATGTATTTTAGGCTGTAACTTGGCACCTGAAAGTGTAGAATTAAAAAAAACTTTTTGAGAAAAGTAAAATATGTATATTTACATTTCTATCTCAAAAATTTTGGATCTGTTTATTTGAATATAAATATAAAGAAAAACATGATGAAAATTAAAGTCCGTTTTTTGTTATTTAACACTGTTTTTATAATCTATAACTTATAATAATGAGAAAATATGTACATATTTTGACATCTACATGTGTTCTGAAACAAAGGGGAAAAAATCTTTCAGATTTGGCACATTTATAGAGAAAAAAGTTAAAAAGGGCCAGGCAGAATGGAACTATTACAGTACTAAAAGGATTATACAGTAAAATCTTTTCATTCTTCATCCACACATCACTCAATGGTGCTGTTAGTATGTCCATGTAATCTGTTATCAAGAATAATTAATATTTGGATCACTATTTCACTTTTAAAATGCTTATGTATGCAAATTTCAGCTGACAAAATGTCAAACATAAGGTTTTTTATGGACATTTACTCCAAATTTATACAGTAAAATATTTTCATTTTTCATCCACACATCAGTCAGTGGTGCTGTTAGTATGGCCATATTATCTGTTGTCAAGAATAATTAATATTTGGATCACTATTTCACTTTTAAAATGCTTATATATCCAAATTTCAACCATGACAAAACGTCAAACATAAGGTTTTCGAAGGACATTTGCTCTAAATTTATACAGTAAAATATTCTAATTTTTCATCCACACATCACTAAATGGTGCTGTTAGTTTGGCCATGTTAAGATGGGGTTAAGATGTTTAAATAAATGCGGTTACAGAAAATGCGTTCCTGATTCTTTTATTTTAAAAAATCTCACACTGTTATATTAAGACAGCCAATGGTTCTACACGCTGCACAAACTTCCCTTTTTTCCCACTGAGCACCTGCCCCCCAAAATGTCTGTGCACGCCACTGCTTGAGTTAAATGTATATTTCAGTCTTGCAGCCAAATACTCCAATATTTAGTGCATGTGTGTGACCATCATCGGTCCTCCCCGAAAGCTGAGCAGACATCCCCCATTAGAACTCTCCATTATTGATTGTTGATGTTATTCATTGTAATTCTAACATTGGTTATTTGTCCAGCACATTTTGGAATTAAATAGGCACCATTGCAACAGAGGTCAGCGATAAATGGACTCAACATTTTCAGACACCCTTCACATTTTACACAATCTCACATATAATAGGGAAATATCTGTGGAAAAATACAAAAGATGTGGCTGCATTAAACAAACAGATACAATTTTTTTTGGGGGGGGGGGGTGGCTTATTGTTTACAAGAAAAAAATGAAACTAAAGTATTTGTAGTTTCACCATGTCATTTCTTGGATGTTTTTCTGATGAAACTTCCAGGTTTGACCTCGACACAACACAATATCACACAATGAATGGGTGTTGAAAAACTTTTTTTTCCAGGACTGTATATAACATATTCTATGCATCTTCATGTCACAATTATGAGATTAAAGTCAAAATCATGTGGAAAAAAGTATGAGATAAGAAATGAAGGTCAAAATTATGATATAGTACGTCACAATTTCTGATTTACTAATTTACACCTTATTTTTCAGCCTGTCACATTTGTTTAGTTTGGAAAAAGTAATGAGTTTATTTTGAGAATGTAAGGAGTACAGATATTTATACAAAAATGCAGGGAGTAAAAGTAAAAAGGTGTCAGAAAAATAAATACTCAAGTAAAGTACAGATACTGTAACTAAAAACTGTTCTCTAATACAGTAAAGGAAGTATTTCTACTTAAGTTACTTCCACTTGTGTATATGAGCATTAGTGACTGAGCTATGAAAGGCACGAGGGGAAAGACATGGTGTGAGACGCCCTCAAGTGGACAAATGAGAGTGAAACATTTGATAGAATTTCCTTGGATTTGGAACCGTTTACTGTTACTTTATTGATAAATATATGATATAATTGATGAGTGACTGAAAACTGTGGAGTCCTAGTGGTGAAATTTTTTAATCCTACTAGTGATGATCCTGACATAAATCAGATTTATTTGCTCTATGTTGATTTTACAGCATGTTTTAATGATTCAGGGTTTTCATTTCATAAAATGAATGTAAAGTTTTTCTTATTTAATCATAGTCCTTTCAATATCAAGTGGTAAAGGTAAAAACAATGTAAGTAGAAGTAGAAGTACGGCTCTACTTGTGTGAAAAAAATACTCTGGTAAAAGTACAGATTCAACTCCTTCAAAAGTACAACTTCTCAATTGTAATAAAATAAAAAGTAAAACTGTATTGTTTTTGCTATGGATGAAATGATACTTAATTTAAGCAGGAAAAACATATTAAAACGCCTTTAAAACTGAGTTACTTTGTAGATGATGTGTTTTATTGGGTCATGGTTTTGTGGGTATGGACAGGACATTTAGGAAAAGGTCAAAAGTCATAAATATGAAGTTTAAAAAACATAATTATAAGTGTTAAAAAATGGGAGATTAAAAAGTCAAAATTATGAGATAAAAAATCTAAAGTGTGAGGAAAAACAAGAGAAAAAAGTGAAATATGATTGTTGAGGAAAAAATGTCAGTGTTGTTTATTTAAATATTTAATTTATTATTTATTGATGATATAATGATGTTTTTCTTTTATTAATCTGTAACGACTAAAATAGAATACTTTACAAAGAATTATTACTTTGTCCAGAATTAACACATTTAGAACAATCAATTGATTCTAATTAATTTGATGCTGTATTTGACAAAATTAGCAAAAAAAAAGGAATATTTCACCAAAAACAATGACCTCAAAAAGACCAGGTTTGATGTAAAGACGTTTATTTGTGGTCAAACACTGACACAATATTGCAGCAGTGAGAGAAGTGTGAAAATCATTGCTGTTCAAAGTGTTGAAATGACACAAAGCCAGAGAGTTTGAGAGACAGAGTGAGCTGATGAGCAGAGTCAGAGCAGTAGGTGATCCCCAGTGAGTGGGCTCAGTACTGGGAACACTGGTGTGTCATCAGTGTGTGTGAGACTGCAGACTGGGAGCCCTGGGTGGCCTCACAGGTCACAGAGCCCATCGTCCTCCACTGGTCTGCAGGGAGCCTCAGGGTGCTGCTCCAGCTGTAGTGGCCGTCCTTCTGCAGCACCGCCAGGCTCCTGCTCTCCTCTCCGCTGATGCTGCCGCCGCCGTTCCCCTTCCAGGACAGAGTCCAGTCTGAGGGGAAGCCCTTGTTGGCCAGGCACATGAGCGTGGCCTTCCCCTGCTCTAGCTCCTCTCTGGAGGGGGGCAGCACCGTCAGGGTGGGACGGACATCACCTAGGAGACACCAATCAGCTTAGAGAACAGGGAGCACACAGCTGTCAATCACACATCACATACGTGGACACAGTGACTATGAGAGAGGGGGTTTTCTCCTTTAAGGACTTGGTGTCAGATGGTTTTTCTGCTCCACCAGTCACTCACTCACACATGGTTTCACTTCCTGGAAACAAACTCAACTTTAAAATCAGCACAAAGTTTCCTCATATGACCTGAAATACAGTAAAGTTCACTGAAATAACATGTTGAACCAAGTCTGTGCTCTTAATAATCTGTATTTTCTTTAACATTCATTCAAACCTATTTATATTAAAATGAACATAAAGACATCAGTGATTCACTTCTTTGATCACTGACACAACCTGCTGATAAACTGTTAAATATAAAACCAAATAACCTCTGAAAATTAATAAAAAACCTTTTGTTCATGAAAAACATGATGTTAAAAGCAGATGAAACTCAAAGCAACAGGTAACGTCTGTAATAGAAACAAAGACAGACTGTATGTGATGGAAAATGTCTAATATTCATTGTTCTGTTCAACGTTATGAACACATTTACTGTCCAACAAAAACAGATGCATGACAGAGTGAAGAACAAACAGTGACAGAAATAACTGACGACAATCACATCATGTGGATTTCACTCATTACTGTGTAAATCACTGTAAATGATTCCAACATAAACTACAAACTGGAACTGACCTAATGAGGAGATATTGAGATATTTTTCAAATGTGCATCTGTTTGTAGATTGAGTTGAGTTTTTTAATGTCACTGATATAATAAAGTCATATCTTTATGGTAGAACATGAGAATGAACTGATGTAAAGTTTGGACTAAAGTCTCAACTGTTTTCATTTACATCAGTTTAAACATAGATATGTAAAAAAATAAAATGAAATTTAGGAAAACTGCACTAAAGGATGACCACAAGGAATAAAATACAACCTGCAAAGTTTTACACACATTTCTTCCTGTTACCAAACACCTACTCTTCACTAACATTTAAAGTTGATATATAGTCATTTAAAAAAGGTTTAAAAAAAACATAAAAATAAATGGTACTAATCAGCTGAATAAAATATTTAACATAAATGATTGAAATATGTTGAATTTTGCACTTACTTCCAACTTCCAGTCTGGTTCCTCCACCGAACGTGTACCACAGTGATACAAACTGGTTGAGCCGTCGTACAAAAACCTCTGAGTGTAAAGACACGGCTCTGTGACTCTGAAAACAACAAAGTCAACAAAGTCAGTGTGAATCTGTAAAACACTGCAACATCAGGACAAAAGGAATCACAACTTAAGGCACAATAATCAATACAAATATAGATTCAGTTTCACATTTATTCCATTTGGAACAGACTGAATGGAGAGACACAAAGACAAAGGAGCTGAAATATGAAGACTACAGGACGAGGACAACAGTTAAAGACAGAGAACAAGAGACAGAATATTGTTAACATTTTTAAGACACTTAGATTTTCACTTTTTTTTTAAAAGGCTATTCTGTAAATGTAAACAATTTTGTGTAATTGTACTTTTTTGAAATTGAAAATGGGTAGAATTTGTGGCTTTCATTGTTTATATGTTATTATAATAATATTTTAGTGGTGTGACACAGTTTAGACTGAATTGACCTCAGATGATTTTAACTCAATAAATTTAATTACATTAAAGATTATTAATATCTTTAATTTAATTTGTATATTTTACACATTCATCCCACAGTCTGCACTGGACTCTTTGATGGGCTAGTTTTGTCCACCAGGCCACATATTTACAACCAATAGACGCAGGATGAGAACCAGGACCCCACAATGAGTAGGATAGTTGAAACAGATGGAGATGTAAATGTAATGTGAAATTAACTGTAAATTGAACTGTGCAGATGAAAAAAGAACAAACACAGACAAACACACTAATCTTATCTGTGACACATTTCAAATCAATCCAGTACATGTATTGATCCATGTACAGTCATCAGAGTCTGTGTTGGAGTGAGTCCTGATTTCCATACAGTGACTTTGCATCAGTATCACCATGCTCCAGTGCTCTGGGAGAGTTTATAGTCCTGACACTTGAACTGTGGATGACTGACAGCTGTCCTTCATCACAACACAACACACACAAATCCTCCTCATCCAAACCATGGCTTTGGTCTCCGTCTTCATCTGGACTGTCCTCTGCTGCTGCTTCACAGGTAAAGTCCAGAGAATCCAACTCCTCTCCTCTATGAACATCCGTCCCTCTGAGATGAAGAAGACAAAAACCATGACACTGCTTTGTGTTTGTGTCTCTGTGTCCTCAGAGTCCAGAGGCCAGGTCACAGTGACCCAGGCTGGAACAGTGAGATCTGATCTGGGAGCCTCCGCCACCATCACATGTACCACCAGTCACAATGTTTATGTTTATATTTATGATAACATACATTTCCTAGCCTGGTACCAACAGAGAGATGGAGAAACTCCTAAACTTCTCATTTACCGTTCCACCAGTCGACAAACAGGGATTTCCAGTCGTTTTTCAGGCAGTGGATCACACTCTAGTTTCACTCTGACCATCAGTGATGTTCAGGCTGAAGATGCAGCAGTTTATTACTGTCAGAGTTATCACGAAATCAACAGTCAGGATGTGTTCACACAGTGAAAAAGCGTCGTACAAAAACCTCCTTCAGCTGCAGAGGAACTGATCTGATTAACAGCTGCACTGAAACTAAAACACTAGATGGTAACAACACTATCTAATCCATAACTGGGATAAATCACACTTTATTATTATTGTTTTTAATCAGTTTTAATTAATCAATTAACCATAAAAAACTCTTAATTTGTGATTCAACCCTTGCATATATTGAACGAAAAAAAAAAAAAAAAAAAAAGGTTTCCACTGTATTTTATTTATATTTATGGTGAAGTGTTTTGTCTCAACAACTAAATATTTCCAAATATATAAAATATGAAAATTATATCACTTTATGCTAATGATCTTACATTGAATCCAGGTTTCTAAATATATTCTATGCTATTTGTATTTCTAATTAAGGCAACTATTGAGGAAACACCCTGTGTTTCATGTTCCCCTCAGAGCTCAGTAACCATGGCAACGGTCAAGGATCATTGCTGAACCGTAGAAACAGACATGTTTCAGGACCAAAGATACAAAGATGAAACTAATCACTGAAAATGAACGTTATGTCCTGAACATAAAATACTGATGTTTGATTAATATAAATATTAATCAGTGCAAAACTTTTTAATAATCAGACCCATTTTATTTTATTTGTTTATTTAACAGGGACAGCATACATTAATGAACAACCCTTGTATTGTATTGTATTGGCATCGGGGTGCTGTTGGGCCACGTTGGGAAATATTTTTCTGATAGTCAACGTACAAAAATAGGAAAAAGATGAAGGTCTAAGAAAGTTATCAACATCTCACTTTAGTAAAAATGCTTTTATTATTGTTTTCTCTTGCTGTTTTCTCCATGCCCCCATCATTTGTGACATTTATTCCACCTGCAAATGAAGTAAAAAGATGTTCCCAAAAAGAAAAATGTCCAAGCTACATACCCTCCTTTTTCCAATAGGTGGCACTATAGGCTCCCATATAAAGTTGTTAAAGGAACATGTGTGTGATTACAGCAGTGAATTATGGGACCTACTGAGTTCAGCACGGCTCTGACAGCTGAAGTAAAGCATGAGATGATTCACATGTTGTATAAATGACACTAGTTGCAGACTTTTTGTTTGAAGTGACTTTAATGCTGATTTATTTGGCTATTTGATTCAATGCCTTTTCGTTTTCATTGATTAGGACTTCACCTTTTCACTTTCTGAGAGATAAATGCCTCATAAGGTGTAACAGTACACACAGTTGACTGCATTTGGTTGATATTCCACTTTGTAAATATAACAGGTACAAACACTAATTTATTCCTGTATCAATTAAATTAGTTAAAGAGTGGAGGAGAATGTGAGACTGTCTACAGTCACAACTTTGAGTGTACGTGTGTGTATGTGGTGGAATGTAGGAGTGTAAACCTATAACAGCTAATAGCATGCTAGGCTAGTTTTTATAGAGTTTTTAAAACATTTTATAGTTTTTCATTTTAATTAGCCTAATTAATTAATTAATTAAGGGTGTCATTCCGCTGAAAACCACTTTTCCATGCTTCTTTTGAAATCTGATGGGTCACCCCGAGTTACCAACACATGCTGCCTTTGAAAGTGGTTCATCACCTCCACTGGCTGCATACTGCATTCACAGAAAACAACAAGAGGAACGAGGGACCCAGAAAAAGCCGCTCCATCAGACGTCAGATGGACTTTAGCGTCACCCACGTGGGGTTAAGTCTGTCCCCCATTTGCAGCAAATCTGAAGTAGCATCAGCATTAGCATCTACAAGAGAATACCGGGCCACAGTAGCTCTTGCACAACCTTGAAAAAATGGCGGATCAAACTTTGGAAATAAGGCCTCAGTTTTTTTCCCTGCACGTTTTCAGAGCAAACGGCAGCATGAAACCTAGCTGGATGTTAATCTGGTAAAGGTAAACACACACAGACAGCGAGAGGGGAGGGGGGGCTGTTCCTTCATGCATTCTGAGCCAATCAGAGGCACTTCATCACCGCGTCATGGACATGTATGAGGAAGTACCGGTAAACTCTATTGTTCGACCTCAAGTCATTTTTCTACTGTGAAAAAATGGCTGGAAACAATGCAGTCAGAGACAGCAGACCTCCGCCAAGGCTTGATAATACATCATATGACGTCAAAATGTGACGTGAGGTGTTGACCCATCTGATGTCCAAAGTCGAGACGATGTGAATGCAAACAAACGCGAGATTCTATCTTGTCTGAATCCTGACATTTTACCATTTATGTGTATTCGCTATTGACCTTTAGTGTGACCTTGACCTTTGACCTTCATTACTCAATATCTAATGGCTTCCTTGACCCATTATTTATCATTCCTGAATGTTTAATCCAAATCTATATATATCAATATATTCAATAACAATGGAGAACATAGCAATATTAATGAAATAATGATGGAATGACTCCTTTAATTAAATTCGAGTCAGTTTGTCTGTCAGCAGACTACACACACTGTAGGGGTATAGTATGTACACATATCGAGTGTATTACTGTTGAGGTGTTTAGTGAAAATATTGTAGATAGTGGATTTTGGGAACAATGTGAGAATGAAATATTGAACTAGTTTTGTCTCCAACTAAGTCTGTGTGTGTGTTTTTTTAATTTTAGTTCCTCATTGCTGAAATTATTCATTTCATTTTTTCATGGGTTGGGTGGGGAGTACCAATGAACTGGTACTTCTCCCCATGCACTAACCATGTCCCATCCTCTCCTCGAGGGTCTGGGACCATGGTTGTTCCCAGTCTTCTTCATCCATCTATGTCTTTGCCCTCTGTGTCCAGTCAGACAGGGACCCAAAATACCTTTGTTTCAAATCCAAGTCTTACTTTGTCTTTTATTGTAGATATCTTTATTCCAAAAGAGGTAGTGTCTTTATATTATTATGCTATTTTTTTGGCACTGCTCATATATTCCACTAGAGGGCAACAGTGTGCCATATGTTGCAGTTCAACAGGCATGAACCAAATACAGTTTTTTTTTCCTCATTAGAAATCAAATAATCCTGTCATGGTTAAAACAAAATGAATATCCTCAATTGCTAGATTAACATATCTTACAACCTTGTTATTGCTATTTTTTTTTGCATTGTATGACTGATGCTAATTCTAAAGTATTTATTTTTATTTTCATCAGCTTTTGAAGAGAGATAAAAAAAAATGGGGTCACAATTCTGTCACCCCATTCTTTATATTGTGTCTGTAATCAAATCTTAATGTATTTCTTATTTATTTTAATGAAATTTTATAATGTATGTATAATCACTTTATCTTGTACTTTTGTAATTTAATACTATTGTACAATCAAATCCTAATATATTTCTCATTTCACCCTTGTCTTAAAATTGTGTTTTAATTTTTAATCAATGTGAAGCATGTTGGGCTACAGCTAAAGCCCAACATTATTTATTATTATTATTATTATTATTATTATTATTATTATTATTATTATTATTATTATTATTATTATTATTATTATTATTATTATTATTATTATTATTATTATTATTATTATTATTATTATTATTATTATTATTATTATTGTTATTATTGTTATTATTATTATAAAAATACAAACTAAATGAACTACATCTGTCAGTGACACCACCTTTATATTTATTTATCTTAGAATATTAATTGATCAGTGTTTATTCCTCACTGTGATTAAGTTCTGACATTTCAAGCCAAACTGTGGAACTAAAAGCAGTGAATATGAAACAAGACTTTAATGTCATAATGCTAACATCTGTGAGATCCAACAGTCAGATGAGGACATGGTGAACCTACATTGACCAACAGATGATGTGTGTATGAAGCAATTAAAAGCAGCCAGTTATCACCTCACAACCAGCCTGGTTTGATAAAACATGCAGATGATGCAAAGGTGTTGTGGCATTTTAAAGTAAATGAACTATTTGAAGTAATGTAGATGTTGTAATTAATAACTGAAGGTCAGCGGTGCTTTGTATTTGGCAAGATTTTAGACTTGGAGGAAATTACCCTGCATCAGCTATTGGGGGTGATGTGCATTCACACACGAGTTCCTCTGAAGATATGAGTTAGCGACCTTTAGCTTTTGCTGCTCTTCAGTATTTCTAACCAGTAAACACCAGCGATCATCAGCTGTCCAGTCAGACATGTTATCAGTCATAATATATTGACTAAGGTGCATGTGTTTCAAAAGTTCTACTCGGGCACAACAGGTGCACATTTTCTCTGAAGCCACTGATGCAGCTTTCACCCTAGAAACGTCATAAATAACCTTCTCTTTTTGTGTGCATTGGAGGAGGATGTTGAGTAATAGATGACAGCCATTGACTGATCACATGGACACTCACTTCAATGGTTTATTTTGGGATTCCACTGTAATTAATCTTGGCCAACATTGATTTGGAGGGACGATTGTAATCACCCACACCAGACCTTTCTGTGTGGAGTTTGCATGTCCTCCCCGTGGCCACGTGGGTTTTCGCCGGGCACTCCGGTTTCCTCCCACCATCCAAAAACATGCACTGATAGGTTAATTGGTTAATCTAAAAAATTGGCCATAGGTGTGAATGTGAGAGTGATTGTTTGTCTATATATGTTCAGCCCTGCGATGAACTGGCGTCTCATACAGGGTGTACCCCACCTTCGCCCATTGTAGCTGGATTAGGCCCCCAGTGACCCCCGCGACCCTAGTGAGGATAAAGCGGGTTCAGATAATGAATGAATGAATGATTGTAATCACTGTGTGTGTGTGTTTGTGTGCAGAGACATATCATGCTATAACTCAATGAATACCTCTTTCCCTCACCTGTCTGGTGTCTGGACCAGCCCCCCCCTTCCTCCCTCATTTATAAATGGACGTTCATCTATAGCCTGTCCGTACATGGGAGTGAATCTCTCCTTCTGGGTTTTGAAGTTTCTTTTCTTGCCGAGAAGGTGGGTCTAAGGACAGGGGATGCTTGGGACTTTTCATATTGTGTGTCTGTAAAGCCCTGTGGGATGATTTTGTTGTGATTTGGGGCTTTATAAATAAAATTGAATTGAATTGAATACTTGAGATATCACCATGAAATGACGTGGGCATATACATATAGCTAATGTGCATCAGATGCAATGATCCATTTGAGTAAAGGTCAATGGTCAAGGTCCCATTTATCAGAAAGGTCAAAATTACATTACTGTCTCTAATACAAGAAGGGGTTGTCATGTCATAGAAACTTGAGATTGGCATAAAAGTAGGCATTCTCTGAATACTTATTGGTTTCTATTTCTTCTAATGCAATGTCCATAGCTGTTTGCACTATGAAAAAAGAAACAACAATTATTCAGAGAATACCTAATATTGTCATATCCCTACTCACTGTCTCTTTTTCCCCTTCACTCTGTCTTTCCATTCTGCACCCTGTCACCTTTCACCTTATTATTTCACCTGGTCCTCGCACACCTGTCCTCATCACTTCTCCCTATTTAAGTCCTTTACTTTCCTGTCTCCTTTGTCAGTTCACCCCACATGTTAACCTCTTCAAAGCTCCCGTCTCCTTCCAGGCGGCACCCACCGGACCATTGCACCCGTTTGGGAGATTTGACGGTTTTTGTGTGTGAGTTTTTTGAATGACTGATGGTCATGTCTTATTTCTGGATTTTCTATTTTGAGCTCAGGATAAAGAGCCCGTGTGAAGATGTTGGCGTCCACATTTGGGTCCTATCCACTACACCCCTTAACAAATATATGTTGAACAGATGAAATTACCGTTCTGATCCATCTATAACAACAACCAGTTGTCCGAAGAAAGAGAAGCGACAGTCTGTCATTACAAGACTTTGAATGTTTGATCAAATACAATCATAAAAAACATCAAATGCTTTGAGGAGCCTGGATGTAATGAAGAGTTGGTTCCTCAGTTTCCAGTCTGGAAGCTGCTGAATAATATTACATCAAATTAGAACCCATATACATACATCCACATCACCCTTAAAGACCATTTTTGTCACAACTTGTAAATAATTTTTTTGTCTTTCCTAAGTGATGTATCACCATTATTACAATATGTAATCTAGTTTTCTTATTGTTTTTTTGTAATTTGCATTTTCAGTGACAATTGTGTATTTTCCTGTATTTCATTTAATGAACATTTATTTATGAGAGCTTACAATTTCAAAAGTTATTATGTCTATATAGGGAAAACTGAAAAAAGTAACCTATTTCAGCAAAATATAATATTAAGTGAACAAAAAAGTTGGCCCATCTACTGTCATTTATCATATTCCATGGGTTTTTTTTGCTGGTGATTCAATGTAAAAGTTCCATGGTGAATTTCCAAATGGGTCATATATCTGATGACATGAAAAGGTTTAACTCATTGATGGGGTTAGTGGTTCAACTGGTATTAAATATCAGTAGATGATTTGGGTCGATGCTGGATGTTCAGGTTTTCATGAGTTAAATGTCTAATGTCAGGATTCACTTGCAAAAATGTCTTATATAATTATATCCACAAATGGAGTTTCAGGGATATGATGGTTTTGGTCCGACTGCCACCATCAGATATCCTTTGTGTTACGATGATATTGTGAAAAAAATTTCTTTAATTTATTTAACTTGTTCTTGTCCTCCAGTGCCATGTTTCCTCCACAATATACAACAGCATAAAATAAAATCCATGATAAAATGTGTTTAAAATTGGTCTCCCCAAATCAAATGACCTTAACTTTCTAAGAAAAAAATGTCTGGACTGGTCCTTTTTAAAGATAATTGTACTGTTCATCTTCCAGTCCAGTTTGTCGTCAAGGTGGATGCCAAGGTTGTTACATCTGCTATGTCCGTATGGTTCCAAATTTTGCCACTAGGTGGAGGTTCATGACTAAAAAAAAAAACATTGTTTGTACCATCCTTCCAATAACTTCAAAGATATTCTGTTTTAAATGTTGGAATATTTACCATTTTTCCTTTGCTCAAAAGTTTAAAATCACTAAACACTCTTGTTCATATCTCTGGAACTATTTGTCTGATTGACCTCGAATCAAGTACAAATGAAAGGTCATGACCTTGGGAGGCCTCATGTCATGATATAACTGACAGCTAGTTTTGTCTAGTTAGCCTTTGTTAGTGTTGAATTGTACAAGAGTTACAAGAATCATTGTCAAATCTATTCATCATCAAGTCAAATTTTACTTATATAGCACCAAATCATACCAGAAGTTATCTTATGACACTTTACATATATAGTCAGTTAAAACTAATCTCTAATTTACAGAAACCCAACAGAATCCTCTAGGAGTAAACACTTATGACCGGTGACAACAGTGAGGAAAAACTTCCTTGGAATAAAAGAGAGAGAGTAAAGGAGGAGAAAAAGACAGATAGAGAAAGAAAGATATGAGGGGTGGGTTGGGTGGAGAGTAGGGGAGTATGGGGAGACATGGATGTAAAAATTGTGCCGTCATTCCCTAAAAATAAGCTTTGTGAATCTACAGAAGGGGCTTATACGTGACTTCCCCTTGTTTTTCCTCCTTTTCAGTGCAGCGGATGGTATCCAGTGTGAGTGTCCTACTGTCATCTAGGTTTGAGGCTGCACCAGAGTTATTTATATTCTTTCTCGACTAAAAAGCCTAGAATGGACAAAACACCTGCTGCTCACCACAGGAAAGTGAGAGAGGGGTGTTTAGTCGAATACAATCTCCAACTTAAGCATTAGATTTTAAACACTGAACTAGACATTTATGACCATGTGATATTGTGGAAATCCTTATTCTGTCCTGTAAATCAACACGTAACACTTTCTGTTCCCTGTCTTGTCTTGTTTCACTGAGTTCTCTGGTTTTATCAAAACAACTGTTGGATATATGTCAGTCCCAGAGACATGCAGTATGAGTTACGATCAATGTAAATAATACTAATAAAGATTTGTCCAAGTGTCTGTGCTATAAATCACATGTCTGTATGATTCAAATGCTTTCAATCATTTTCGTGACCAAAATCGCCGTATTTGCTTGTTTCCTATTCAACTGCAGTGAATATGCAGTGAGCTGAGGCAACTCCAAGCTATGCCTCACCACAGATTGCGCAATTCCTTGTTCACTGTTCGTGCGCATGCCCTTTGCGATTACTCTGTGCATTCCAACAACGTAAAGCTGTATAAAGACGTTTTTATACACTTTAGATATATCTGTTATATGGCCTTACTTTCCTTATAATGTGTTATGCAGTGTTAACAATTTTACATAAAACAAAACTGAAAAGACATGAGGTGAGGCAGGCAGTAACTCTGCCGCAGTAGAGGGCGTGGTCTAAGTGGACTCAGTTTTATCTGGTTACTAGGTTACAAATCGTTGTTATCGTGTTATTGTTGGCTTCATCTAAAACCATGGAGGATCAGGATGTTATAGCTAAAGTTGGACTTTCAAGGAAAACGGGACTTGATAAAGAATGGACGACCAATGCCAGAGCTAAAGGATCTATTTCAAAGGACTGGGCAGAAGATAACGAGGTCATTTCTGGTCTAGCATGGGATTTTGTGACCTAAAAAAAACCTACCAACAAGCCTTAAAAAACACGAATGCTATTTGGTGTATTTGAAAATCTGATTTAGAAAAAGTCAGTGCCTCACTTGCTACAGACCTCACTGCACGTCACTGGTCAGTCCCTATATGTTATCATTTGACAAAGGTGAATTTAACATTTTACCAAGTTTGGATGTTTGTTTATTGCGTCTTTGATGCCAGTTTATTTCCTCCTGCTTCATTCCATTATCAAGACCATAGTAAAGAACCAATTTTGCTTAAAAAAAATGAAGGCAAAGCTTAAGTATGGTTTAAGTATCTAAAGGTTTAGTACTACAGATAGCCCATACAGTGTTAGACTCATTATATGTTAAGGCCACATGAAGTGAGCCGGCACCAGCACATAATAATATATAAGTAATGCCAACCCTCTCTTTTTTAAGAGTAAAAAAAGTAAAATTACATTACAAAATGGCTACATATGTAAACTTTCCACCTTGAAAAGTCTTAAGAAAAATAAGCAAAATTTACAAATGCACAGTATATTTAGTAGGAGGTAGAATATTGTTAAAACTTCTTTTAAAGGGATACGCCACCCCTAGGCCAAATTCAGTGTTTCTCCACTGTTCCCAGACATAAATAAAAGTGTGGAAGCATTTTCCTGGCGACTCAGCCAATGTCCGAATCTATGAGAACTGACCACAGGTTGGATTACTACACTAACTGCATTCATGCGGGGCCAACTAAGTATCTCGTCTAAAGTTAATTAAAGTACTTGATTTTGACTCCTCGTTACTTTACGCGTTGTGGGCATTTACTTCAAGGGTGAATGATGGCGAATTCACAGCAAAACGGCTCGTCTTACTCATTTGTGTATGGGAACTATTTTCAGTGCGGAGAAACACAGCCGACGCACACCATGGACTGTTAGTGAGAGCCCCCACCCCCCACGCTTCCAGCAACTAGTGCAGAGCGGAGTTTGCTAGTGATCAAACAAATCATTTAACCGTCTTCAAACTTGTATGGTGGGCAGAGAAAGAGATTGTTTCATTATCTGAAGTCACGGTGATGGTTTCCTGAATCGCCAGGGAGGCTACGCTGTGTTGCTGGAGTCCTCGGTGTGCGTCGGCTGTGTTTCTCCGCGCCGAAAATAGTTCCTCTTCCGCAAATGAGTAAGAAGAACCGTTTTGCCGTGACTTCCTCTCCATCATTCACCCTCAAAGACTCAGAACTGAGATAATATCCAAATGGGTGTGATTACCATGAAAAACTGACAAACTGTATCTTACATCAATTACACTGTACAACAACATTTTATGATTTTATTTTTTTTACTATTAGGTTTTTGGTGAGTCCTGGTGTGTAGAATTGAAATTTGATATCTGTTTTAAGATTCAACATGCAGATTTTATTTTAATACTGTGGTGGAAAATACTCTCTACATACATTCTTAGGATAAAATAAAATGATCTTAGTCATTCAATGTCTTCTTGTGTTTATTTGAAGCTTCAAACAGAGTGCAATGTAATCTGACAGAGTGCACACTGGAAAAAAAAGTTGTCAATCTGTTTTATAGGGGAAAACAAAAATAAAGAAAAAAATACATCTATTCATTATGTTACTTGGTGTTAGGGTTAATATCGCCTGTCTGCTAGGTTGGAATGTGTAGGCGTGAAAAGGAGATAATTATGATGAGCCTGAGTGTCATCCTGACCTACACAGAGTTCAGTGCACACAATAGAACAGAAGTTCAAACCAGTTTTAATATAATGTAAAAAGAGTTAAATCTTATAAAATGTATAATATATGTAAATGTGTATTATATGTAAAATTACTATGACAACACAGATCAGTTTAGTTTTCACCATTATATAATACAATACATATCTATGAAAGTACCGTCTGACATACAATAGCAAGTAATAAGTGGAAAACAGAATGGAATACAATATTCATTCAGAAATATTTTATTTTGCTGGATCGTCTACAGCTGGAAGTCTATGAACCAGACACAAGGCTCAAACAGTAGTTGGCAGTAGCACTAGTGTAGATTTTCTGTTGTAAAGTGCCTCCATCTCACTTCTTTCACCATGTTCATCCCACACATCAGACATATTTTCATTTATGATAGTCAAGGAAATGAAGTTTTAGGGACATATTATAGTAAAATTTATAGAAAATGAACAAACACAAATTTCAAAGTTTCTCAAAAATTGTTCTCAACATTTTCTCAAATTCCAACTGCATTAGACTAATAAACATTTTTGAAATCCTCATCAAATCCTGGTTCAGACACATATGTCACGTGATATGTAATTTTTTGTTGTTGTGCAGTGTTATTTACATGGATTAGTCGACCCATAAGGATTAAACCATTTATATCAGTGGATGATTTTGAAAGATGGGGGTATTTTGGTCTTTATGGGTAAATGACATTTTAAGGATCGTAGTGTTGGGCCATGATTAACAAATACCCCCCCCCCCCCCCCCCCCCCACACACACACACACACTCACACACTCATTCAGCTTAATTGTTCCTTATTGGTTAGGAGCACACTGGAGATAATGTATTGTTTGGGGTAAACTGCCTTGAGTCACACGGCTTTAGTTAATTACAACTAAATGATATTTTTCAGAACACCAAAGGATAGAAGACAGGGTGGCTCCATCTGCTAGATGGTTGCTATGGATCTCAAGGACCAATCAGAGTAGATGTAATCATGAAGAGAGGATTGACTGAAGAGACCTCATTGATATTTGGGGTCAATGTGGTGGGCTGGGAGTCAGTCCAGCCCCCTTTGACCTTAGTCCTCCTCTGAGGGCTGCAGAAGGAGGTGAAGACGAGGTTTACCCATGTTTTAGAACCATGTGGAACAAGGAACAATAAGACATATTTCTGTTTTATGTCTTCTTTTGTCATAAGTGATAACCTCAATGTCACCTTGGCAACAGACTGGTCTCTCCTCTCCAGTAACTTCCCATATTCATCCTCATATGCTGTCTTCATACTGTAGCTGGTAGATTCAGACATTAATCTGAAACTGTCAACATATGGAGAGGGTGTGGCCTTTCATTGATGAGTGACAGCTGATTGGAGTACTCAGGCTGCCTACAAAAGAGACGAGTTTATGCACATTTCTTAAAGACTGTAAATCTGTACAACTGTGTTCAAGTTTTGCATTTGGGTCCAGTCTGTTTATGGCGTTATCACAGTTGCGTCATTTCCTGTTTCTTGTCTGAGTCTACATAGCCAAGAATACAACACAGAAACTTCAGAAAGCAAATAACTTGATTAACCTTCCCGAAATTTTCTTTTACCTTACCTGACATACAATGCAATTTCATAAAATGAGTCTCTAAATTAGAGTCCTTACTTTCTCTTCTTAGTTACTATTCGAAACATAGATATCATAACCCCTGCCAATAATACTGACATCTTCATAAGAGTTTAAATTCACTAACCTCAGTGTATGTAATGTAATTGGTTTCATATCGTGATAATGACATTGTAACGCTATTTTCTATGCATTTATTTATTTATTTATGTGGAAAAATGCAGTGCAGTTGTAGCATTTAACTAATTTACAACCCCTGTCAATGTCTTTTTAAGAAGCCGCTTTATCCTCACTAGAGTCACAGGGGTCACTGGGGGCCTAATCCAGCTACAATGGGTGATGATGGGGTACACCCTGTATGAGTCACCAGTTCATCTCAGAGTTGAACTTATATAAACAATCACTCTGACTTTCACACATATAAGCAATTTAGATTAAGCAATTAACTTATCAGTGCATGTCCTTGGATGGGGAGAACATGCAAACTCCAATACACTTAATAAGTATAACAATAATAGCATAAACTATCAATATAAAAGCCTATTCTATTTCTGTCATACACATACACATTCATACACTGACAAAAAGAAAGAACAAAACATAAAAACAGTCCAACCATATTACAGTTTCTATGATATGGCAAATGTCTGCATGTCTTTAATGATGACTTGAATATTTGATTTAATGTACTGTACACATGAGTAAGCAGATGCACTCATCTTTGTGTTTGCTTTACTGTGTTGCATGCAAGTAGTCACATGTAGATGTGTACAAATTCAATAAGACCACATACACTAGTATGTATGGAGTCTGTGTGTTGACTAAGCTATAACAAAGTAAAGTTATGAAAATGCCATTTTAATACCAGGGTTCCCTCTCTAAGTCAGACTTCAAATTTCATGACTCTTCACTTTTCAACAATTAGAAATTTCTTGACATTTCACAGGAACAAATGTCCAATTTAACAATTGGGCAAAAGAGCAGAAAAGGACATTTTAACTGGTTAAACCAATCCCAACTAATACTTTATATATAATTAAATAAACATATTTAACTCAATTATATTTAGGCCTAATAGCAGTTGGATAAGATACACCTCTTAGAGTCTTCTCATTGTGTTTTCATTAATTTAATATCACAATCATAGTTTACAATCAGTTACAGTATTGCAAAATAGTTCAGCAGAAGATTACTTTTAAGAGTCGCTTGTCAAAAAAGTCCAGTCTGAGCATCCACGACCCAAGAGGGCCATGAGACACTAATGGGAGAAGCACAGACACACAGTTTATAACACCTTCCCATCGACCCCTCCTTCTTCTGTCCTGAAGGGCTGTTGGGTGTCAGCTTCTTATGGAGGCTTGTATTGCAGTGGGGGTTGTCCCTACCCCCACTGGGCCTATAGGGTCATCTCAACCTGTGTGAAAGTTTTCCTTAATCTATGTTTGTTAATTCTGTATTTATTTTGTTCACAGTGGCTCATTTTGGATCCATATTGAGTTATTAGTGTCAGCTTATTTTCATTTTTTGGTTTATATTTTTGTGTTTTTCATGTCTTTTTCCACAAATACATGATTATTATTATTTATTATTATTGAGTGTTGTTGTTGGTTCTCTATTTATTCTTGTGTATGGTTTTCATTGTATTATATATATATATATATATATATATATATATATATATATATATATATATATATATATATATATATATATATATATATATATATATAAAATAAATGTTCCTCTCGCCCCACGTGGACGGTGTCTCCTTCAGACTCGGGTCCTGGGCCTGGAAGCCTGAGGGTTCTGCGCATACATATATATATATATATATATATATATATATATATATATATATACATGTGAAATAGTTAACAAATGTAGTGTTCTTTTCTTTTGGAGGAAGAAGGGGTGGGATTTTATAAGTGTTAACTTCCACCCACTCCTTTTGAACATGCTTGGTTGTTTTTCTTTTAATGTATGTTTTATTTTTCATTTGTATTATTGTTTTTTTTTTTATGTTCAAATAAATTAAATGAATCAAAAATCAAAAAATCAAACCTGTGTTGCCCTGTCTTTGGAGCACAGGCTTAAACTCCCAAAAATGTAAAAATTTATATGAAACTGGACCCATTGTAATTTTACCAACATAAAATTCTTTTAGCAAATGGTATTAGTTTATACATGAGACCCCCACATAATTACTCTTAACTATGGCTTGTTTTAATAACAGGTACATTGAATTGAGTTAATACACTATTGTATGTCCACCTACATAAACTCTAAGACAAAAGGTTGCATTCTAGAATGTTGGAGATTTTTAGAATGGGAGTTTTTGCAAGATAAAAACACAGAAACAATGCATATGATGATGTTTGATATTGTATTGAAGATGAATGTCACATATTATTCTTTTGTGTTATATGTGTTGTTTAAAAAGTTAAAGAACTGACGTGTCTGTGGGCCCTCAGCCCAACTTCCACATCCTAAGAAGCAGATATTATCTGTATCTGTATTCGTGGCACATTGTAGTAAGACAACTCCTTGATAATATGATGTAATGGGATGTGGGACAGCCAAGAAGGGGGGGTTAGAACTGACCGTATAAAAACTCTGAAGGGAGAAGGCTCTGGGCTTTTGACTTCCTGTCTCTCTCTCTCTCTCTCTCTCTCTCTCAACTCTAAGCTGGTCAGATAATTATGTGAAGGTCATCCCTGTGGACTTAGAGGTTTGTAGCCCAATGACTGATGATTGTTTATACACTTTGTTATATCTTGATAAATAAATGATTAACCTTTATATCTGGTTTTGATATTACTTTGTCGTCAACGGGGAATCCCTGAAAGAGACGAGCGACGACACATATTTGATTTGTGGTTGCAGTTACAAAATTCCCCAATATTCCTTGACTCTACATTACATATATAATGATGAAATCCCCTGACTTTCCTTGTCTGGAATAGACTCATTTTGAAATTCCCCGATAGTCCAGAAATTCCCTGATCTGTGGAAATCCTGTAATATGGATTTTTAATTTATTAATCTATGTTTTTGTGAGAAAAATATACCACATTCTAAATTCTCACATTCATTTGATCTTTTTTTACTTTTAGTACTGTATCCTGTATGTGTGCTGATAATTGCTTTTTTTTTTTTTTTTTCCAGTCTTTGTTACCTTCCAGCTACTGTTCCTTTAGTCAGTAATGAACAGGTTTCTTCGGTGAATGTTTGTCATCTGTTACTCTCCGTTTACAGCATGATTGACAGCTCCACAGAAAAGTACATGGTGTCACACTGGAGGATTGTCAGGCTGTCCTGCAGAGTGCACAGCTGGAGCATCCCTCAGGCCTTAAAACCCTCTGATGTTACATCTATCTGTCTGTCTTCCAGCGTGTGTCTTCATTAGGTCAGGGCTTAGGGCCAGCAGAAACACTATAGATGATTCAGGAAAGTCACGTGTCCAGTCATTTTGAAAAGAGGCACATGCATACAAATCAATAGCAAATCATTAAATCCAATGTATTTCTTATTTATATAGTGTCACATCATTTCACAATTAACCCCATGCCTCTGTGTTATTGTATTGCACATTTGGATGGGATAAACAAAAGTCTGTAATTCACACAAATTTCAACATTACATGTTATAAATTCACAAAATCCTGTTTTGTACTGTACTCCTCCCACCATCCAAAGACATGCACGAATAGTTGTTTGTTTTTTTTTAAATTCATTTCAGGCAGTTCCATTCAATGGTCAATTCACCATCAATTCAATATGAAAACCAAACAAACAAATATGCATATATATGCATATATATATATATATATATATATATATATACATATAATAAAAAAAAGGTGCCTTAAAAGCAGTGGGATGAAGAAAATGTATTAAATCCCACCCCAATACTTATTTACAGTAAAAAATACCACATAAATTGGGGGAAACCCGGCTCACTGGTGGTGGGCTTAGAGTTATGGTTGGACAGTGTGACTCAGGCTCATGGTTGCTAAGGTACATAAATGTTGGGTGAGATAAATAAATCTTTCAACATGAAAAAAACATTATTTCTTATGGCAATCTGTGATAACACCTACAAATACACATGGCAGCGCAAAAATCAGGGTTTTCTATATAGTCAATTTAAGATGCTGTCTAGATATCTCAGAAAATGAGATACTTTCCATCTGTGTCGTAGGTGGAATAGTTGTTTTGTTGTTTCGCCCTGAGCTTCTGTAGCAACATGTTTGATAATTGGACCAGGCTGGTGCATCATACGGAACACATTTGGACTATAGCAGTAAAAAACAAGACCAAAAAAACCCACTCAAAAACCCTTGGCCCTCAGCCCATGCCAATGTTTTTGCACATAAGGACAGACAGACGGATGATGAACTGATGACAGTACCCTGTGGTGAGCACTGAGGGTAATGACAACAATAACAAACCTGCTGAGCTGATCTAAAGTCACCCTAAATCCAAACTTCATGTGGCTTATCGGCTCTTTAGAAGTTTTCTTACAAGGTTTCATAAAATAATAAACACTGCAACAAAAATGCAATAAACAACTGATGACAAGTAGTAATTCTTCTATTATGAAATATGAAATATCATATAACTGCAGTTCTCCAGCAGCATCAAGCAACATCGCCAAGATATATAAAAATGCACAGGAAAGCATATGATGTTTGAGTTTAATATTCACACTGTTAAAAACAGCAGAAGAGCTGCACATAACAGGCTGTGTAACACAGGTGCCAAAAAAGATCCCAGGAATACAGAAATAGAAAGCAACATACAATAAAACATAGTCAGACAGCAGACATTGCAGTACATGTGGGGAAAAGTGATAGGGTTTTGTGGAGTGATTTGGGTAGGTACACATAAAGAAAATTTAGGTTTGATTTTGATTTAATTTGATTTGATTTGAATGCTTTATTTCGGACATGTGCAGAATGCAACAATAATCAATACAACAACAACAACAACAATAATAATAATAATAATAATAATAATAATAATAATAATAATAATAATAATAATAATAATAATAATAATAATAATAATAATAATAATAATAATAATAATAATAATAATAATAATAATAATAATAATAATAATAATAATAATAATACACAATGACATGTCCGAAAAAGCATAAGCTTATTTAATCCTACCCCTTCTGCACTTCCCCATTAACATGAATTCATCTTATAGCAATAGACTGCATAGTACAAAAATGATGATAATAATAAAATAATAATAATAATAATACATAGTTGAAGTACACTGTAGAATTTGCAGTGTTAATTTAGAGACAATGGGACCAAATACACTCTAGAAGAAGTTAAATAAACTCTCTAAGTGTTGATTTAACACTGCAAAATGTACTGTGTACTAAATATATACATAGGCTATATATATATATATAAAAAAAAACAGAACAAAAAAATCAACAACAAATGAGCAGATAAGAAAGTAGGTAACAAATTGTTTTTTGTTTTTTGTCTGCATTTTGTTGTCATAGTAGTGTCACAGTATACTATATAAGTATACTCATTCTTATAAGTATACTTATAAGTATAAGTATACACAGATTGAATGATGGGAGGGGATGGGCTTCATTTCAGCACATATTTCATTTTGGCTGATGCACATTACTTGAAGGTTTCGCTTTAGTTTTAAATATCTCAGGAGAATTTCCAGTGACATTGCTCATTTGCTAAGAAGCGTACATGTTAATGCCATGGAAATGACAGCAGGACATCGAGAGGTAATCATCGAATGAGACGCTGATGTAACATGGATCAACATGCTGCTTCTGAAGCACTCAGGTGGCTCATCATTCCAAGGACTTGAGAAAAGGTGATGGTGTTTTAATGGACAACGGCCTAACGGGCATCTGTTCCTCATTCTGTGTACGGTGAATACCAGACTCTAGGGCCTGCCCACATGTTCATCATCAACCTCATCTCAACATGTCCAATTTATGATGACCTTTTTTTTCCCATGAATAATGAAATAGGCGGGCTGCTACTGCTACTGCTGCTGGAAAAGATGATATTTTATGAGAGAATGTTCACAGCTTGTAAGAATACTACTAATATTAATAATTAATGTTCAATTATTGTAGTGGGTATGACCCTTATCATAGTGGAAAATGTATTAGAAATACTACTTGTGATTTATTTTTTTATTGAGTCCTCCTTTATTCATTTTTTTTTTTTACAAAATTGTGTAGATTTTTATTCTTTTTTATGTCTTTACTCAAATTGTTACATTTTAATATTACTACTATTACATCACATATCCATCCATCCATCCATCCATCCATCCATCCATCCATCCATCCATCCATCCATCCATCCATCCATCCATCCATCCATCCATCCATCCATCCATCCATCCATCCATCCATCCATCCATCCATCCATCCATCCTTCAACCTTGGGGGAAGTAGACACCTAAAAGGTGAATTATAAATGATTATTTATTCCTCCGAAGTTTTTGGCATACATTTGTCTGTCTGTTTGGGGGAGGGGGGGGTGTCATTTGGTTGGTTGGGGTAGAGTGCTGTTCGCAGTAGTGAAAGGGGGGTGGGGGCGGAGTCTGTGTTCTCCGAGTGCTTTTCTTGTTTGTAATATAGTACTGTAAATTATTAAATGATCAAAGACACATTCATTTTAGCAACAAAAAAAAAAAAACCTCAGTTTTGAATGTGTGGAATCACCAGAAATTTGTGACATTAATATGCAGTCATGAACCAAAACCATTGTCTTAGTCCATGCAAACAAAAAGTTAGTTTTATCATAAAGTGATTTATCACCATTAATTATAATATTACCCTCTATACTTAGCATTTTTAATGAAACTCAGGTGTTTTGGTATAACACTTTTTACTTTATTGATTATGTGCATAGGGTTAAGATTAGATGTTCATAAAAGCTCCGAATAAATTCAGAGGTTACTATATCAATGCAGAAAAATAAAGAAAAGGTGACTTTTTCAGCAAAATATATCATTAATTGGACATAAAAAACAAGCATTTACAACCACTGCCATCTGTTAAATTATATACATTTTACTGGTGAATCAATGTTGTAGAAAATTCACTAAAGAGTCTGTGAACATCCAACTGAGTAATATCTAATGACCGTGAAAAGATGAAAAAGTGCATTTTTACCTGAGTTTAAATGTTTGATTTCCTGGTTTCTTGGTTCAAAAATTATTAAACATTAGTAGATGTTTTTTTTTTTATTTTTATGGCTGTATATAATGATGACGGTAGAAGGCACGTAACAAAGAACATGCGCCAAATAGAAGTTCAATCTCATTAACCATCTTGTTATAAATACATTATAACATATTAGGTAATCAGTTAAACAAATGAGATATTTAAAAATACTTGAAATGGATATTTATTTTTATCATTCCATGAAAATAACCACTGTCAGGTTAGTATTAATCCACTGAACTGCTTACTTATCCTTCACTTGAATAACTAGGCCACTTCTCTGTGTGTTTCAGTACCCATCTGCCTTACACTGCAGGAAGTGCAGTTTGAGAAAAGCGTGTGCCTATTGATCATCAGTGTGATCAATTACGGTTAATTATAAACGCTTGAATAGAGATGAGAACAGAGAAAGAACTGGGCAGCCTTTGCTTTGGTACATAGGGCATCATTAGTAACAGTTTCCTCATATTGTGTTTCAGTGTATTCACATTAATGCATGTGAATTCTGGTTGTCACATCTTTAAATGGGATTATTAGATTTAAGAAGTCTACATGCAAACTCTTAAAATATAAAGTTAAGTTTGAGTTCATATCTGTTTTGAACTGGTTCCATCTATAGTTACCTGTGATTCAATTTATGCCCAAAAGTAGCTCAATAGTATATAAGGCGTTATACAAGTACACTGTTTTTATTGTGTATAGTAAATAACTTCCCTTGTATTTTTAATAGCCTTTTAATGTGGCTTTTAATTGTGATTAGTTCTGCTGCATTGCCGTGAACAGTGTATGTTGTCATCAGACTTCTTTACATCTTTATCCTGCTTTTTTCCCCCTCTTATATTTAACACTGCTGTTGACTTTACGTCAGCACAAAAGTTACTACATCACTTTTAATATTAAGATAATAATAATATTAATAATTAATAATATTAAGATTTCAACATTGGATTTTTTTTTTCTCCTAACACTGTAAGATATGAATGAATACTGGTTTGGTTGTGTCTTTTTCTGTCACTGTGTCCTTTTTGATTTATTTAAATACTACACTATTGCCCATAATGTATTGTTTTCCTGTTTTTATTACACTGTAGATTTTGCAGTGTCAATTTGGAGACAATGGGACCAAATACACTCTAGAATAAGTTAATAAACTCTCTAAGTGTTGATTTAACACTGCAAAATTTACTGTGTACCTCTACCAGCGGATGTTATGTAATCATCGGGGTTTGTTAGTTTGTCTGTCCATCTGTCTGTCTCACTGTTAGCAGCATAACTCAAAAAATATTGATGGATTTCAACAACATTTTTACAGAATGTCCACAATAACAAAAGAAACAAGTGATAAGATTTTAGGGGTGTTGGTAAAAACAGCCCAAATTTTATATACTTGCCCCCAAAGTATTTTTCCCCACCAGATGTAATCAAAAGTAGTTCAACACTGCTTCTGTCGTGGATTTCTGTGTATTTAAACTACATTTAAGTTTCAACTTTAATAAATGTAAAAATAAATCCATTCAAAAATGGGGGGGGGGGGAGTCAATTTTGGTGACTAACTGTGATGATGCAGGATGCAGTAAATTACATAAAATAAAAAAATCTCCAATGAGTTTTTAGTTTGGATATTTCTACTTTTACAGTCAGCCATGGGTGCAAATTTTCTATCTACCGGCACCTGTGGCTCAATTGGTAGAATGGGTAGTCTACTGATTGAGGGGTTGGCGGTTTGCGTACCGCCTCTGACATGTGTTGAAGTGCCTTTGGGCAAGACACTGAACCTCAAGGCGCTCCCTGTAGTGTCAGGCAGCGTTAGTGTATCGGTAGCAGCTGTCTACTGGTGTATGAGTGTGTGATAGAATTGGTGAATGTGAGGAATTGTGACTTTGGCCACTATACAAGTACAGTCCATTTATCTTACTTTAATTCAGTTTTAATATATATATATATATATATATATATATATATATATATATATATATATATATTTAAACAATAGTTGTAATGAACCTAAGAAAGTTTGCTTAAGGATTGCTACCTGGACTCAAAATAAGCAATAATAATTAGAGGTGCTCTATTGGATGGGAAAATAGCAAGACAAAAAATAAAGAAAAAATTCCAAGGCACTCTCTTATAAGTGAAAATTAAAAAGCCTTTATTAACTTGGCTTGGTTACAAAAACCTATAAAAAATCATATAAAAACCCCAACGCGTTTCAGCATCATAGCCTTCATCAGGGAGTCCCATATAGTTAATGAGTCCCAATCCTAATAGTTGTAATGAGTAGAATTCTTGCAGTCTTGGTTGTCTTGGTTTGTGTTTAATATTTTGAACTGAAAATAAATAGAGAAATAAATGCTGACCAGAGCTTCAGAGTTCAAATAAATATGTTTGACTCACTCTCACTCTCGTCATCAAATGTTCTTCAAACAGCTTGGAGCGGAGTGACGGGTTCAGACCGGAGTCTCTAATGGAAGTCTTGTCTATGCTTCCTCAGGGATCAAACCTGTGACTTTTCCATTATGGTACAGCCAGACCAGACTATGTTCACCCCCCCCCCCCCCCCCCCCCCCCCCCCACTCAGTCACTCACCCGTTCCCAAGCTCCAGAATTGATTGGAAGCTGCAGTGCATTGTGGTCTGATTACTCAGTGTGATCCCTGGACAGTGTGCTTCAGTAGCCTGCCTCCCCCCACTGCTCGCCCAGTGCTTTGCTACAGCAGTAAGCACTCTGTCACATCTGACAACACATGCATCACCAGCCAACCCTGAGCCAGGGGGCCAAGCCCATATCCCATGCTGCCTTGAGGCCCGCCCCTGTGAGGCACTAGCCAACCCTGAACCAGGGTAGGTCATAGGGTCTGCTTTACCTGCGCAAGGGAATAATATGCAGGTCCTCTGATGATCAAGTAGTTGTGGGTTCAAATCCAATCTGGACTCATGTGGGACCAGTTTGATCTCATATCAGAAATTAATGTATTTGAGACAAATAGGATGAAACAAGGAAATTAAATCAGATTATAATTGATCCATCTGAATTCAGAATAACTTGGTTTACTATTTAGATTACTTCTACAAATGAAATGTGTGAGTGGGTGTTTTCTACAGCTGGAGAAGTTGGATCAAAGAAGCACAATAAACTCTAAATCAAAATGTTGGAAAAATGTCAAAGAAAAAAAGTTTTTAAAAAAACAAAACCCCAGTCCACAAGCATCTTCACTCACCACAAATTCACACATGTATTCACTTTTTGATACATGGTCATATTTATTGACCATATCAGATGTTTTTAATTTAAATGAAAACATGGAATACAATCTAAAATACAATGACTTAAGTTATATTATTGTATAAATAGGTCAGTGTTTCTCAACCATCATGAAGCCATGAGAAATCTGGTGTGCTGTGGCTCAAAAAGGTTTAGGAAAAACTGTACTCAGTCACAAAATCAGTGTCAGTTGAATCTGTCACCATGGATACCAGCAGGGATTTTTATGTCCACCAGGTGTCAGTATTCAGTGACACAGTATCAACACAGGGTCATTGTGTCGACATGCTGCATGAGGCCTCGTCGACCCAGCACTAGTGTATATAGTAACTGTTTTTCAATCAAAAGTAAACATTGATTGATGGAAAGTTTTAGTCGGTTCTTATATTCTTTCCCATAACCCCCTGCTTGCACCTCCATCCCCTTCCTTCAGGGAACCTTTTTACCTCCAGGACACCTGCTGGTAGTGGGAATTGAACCGGTGTCAGCATCACTGATGACTTACCATCCACCACTGAGCCAACAGAGCCCCTCAGCAACACTGAAGGTTTTCTATGGGCTTTTAAATCTGCTAATTGGTTGGTGGCCTTAAAAATATTGTGACACACACATGGCTTGAACCCACATCCATCTGGTATGTACCAAGCATTCTAACAGCCTGAGTCACAGAGGCTGGTTAGTAAACTTTTTTTTTTGGAAGGTTTTAAATCTACTATTTGAGTTTTTGGCCTTTAAAATACTGTAACAAATACAAGACTTGAACCCACATCTATCTAGTACCTACCAAGCATTCTACCAACCTAAGATGATTCTTCTAAGATGATTTTTAGAAGCCTTTTAACGTGGTCTCTGTGGTGGTTATGACTGATGAAGGGAAGAAGACCCTTCTATTGTCATTCAGCTGTAGAGGCTTGGAAATGATATGATGATGGTGATATGTACACAAAAGGTGCTACAAAAGAAATTTGTGTTAAAAACAGGCACTCCTAATTTATAAAAATGTAATTACATTTATTTTCTGCATTTTTTTCTGTAACATATGATTCCATTATAACTTGTACTTTGCACCACCCTTTTTGTAAAATATTATTTATTACCTTTATTTTTTTTTTCTCTTGTACATACTATTTTTATATTTTATATTACTACTATTCTGAGAGTGACACCACCTGCCGGAATAGAATTCCATGTATGTGCAAATGTATCTGGCGAATAAAAAACGATTCTGATTCTGATTCTGATTCTGATTGAGTTGGGTGCACTTCCTCATGCCGACCAATAGGTGGCGCATATGTCGCACAGTGGTGGAGATTGGCTTTACGCACCAGAGGAAGAACAATAAACATCGTCCGTGTGAGTGAACAGCACAAAACGTGTCTTTGTCTGTTTGTCTTCCACGGGTCAGTAAACAACGATTGTTTGAGATTACAATATAAATTGTGAGTGTCCTGGAATGTTCAGGATTATATTGTGGTAGCTGTGAAACCGGAAAGGGGTTTTGTGAAGATACATTTATTGAATTTGAGAATGTATTTTAAGCTAACCTGCTAATGCTAGCGGTCAATGCAGTAGGGTGGAGTCCGCCCGGATGTCAGGAGACATTTGCTTACTCTTTCGAAATACATTTATGAAGCTGTTTTCATGCAATATGACATTTTTTTGGTTTTTATTTGTCACTAAAGTTGCATATTTTGGGTTTATAAGCCAAAACTGTATTAAATACAGGGTTGTCATGTTAATGCTGTTGTTTAAAACTGTGCTACCTTACTGGACATTTATAATAGTGTTTAAAATGACCAGATGAAATGTTAATTAATGGGTTATTGTTATAAATATACATATTTGAACAAGTTAACATCTAAATACATTTAACATAGATTTAAAAACAAATTCATTTGCTAATGTAATTTGTTATAAAGGTGAATGTATACGGTTCATGTTATAGTGAAAATTGTGATAAATGAACATGATTGAATTTTGATGAGAGTTGTGTGTTAGTAAAATAAGAAACTATGAGTACTGATGGTAACAGTTAGTCAATGTGGTTGTTTTAATGATTTGTCAAGAACAATAAACATCCTCCGTGTGAGTGAACAGCATGAAACGTGCTCTTTTCTGTTTCTCTTCCACAGAAGGGTGTGTGGAACACACCCAGTTATACGTTGACTGCTACCCAGGGAGGTAACACAACCTTTTTCATTTGTACACATTTCCTTGGTTTGCATTGTGTTTATTTGCAACTTATTTAAAGGGATTGTTCACTATTTTTCACATTAATTTGTATAGAATCAACAAAATGATGGTTTTGTTATGCAAATAAATCACTTATTCAAACACATGTTGTTTTGAGAAGACACAGGTTTTATTTGGTTTACCCCAGGAATACTTTCGCTTTGACCAAAACTGGACCAGAACTCAACTCACAGGACACTGACGGGGGTAAGTCACTGTTGCTGCACCAGATGCGACACAAATTTTTGTGAAAAATAGTGAACTATCCTTTTAACTATTATAGATGTGTTTTTGTTTTTTGCATTTTTTTTTTTCATTTGCACCATGTGCCTCTTCTTATGCTTCATTTACACTTCTGTTTGAGTGTGAATTTACATTGTTTCTGTATCTGCAGCTGTTTTCTCTGAGACACAATGAGCCATGCAGTGTGTTTGTCTCTTGTCACCCACTGTAGGATACCAATTACAGTTATGAACCCCTCACCCACACAAAAAGGGAAGGCTGGAGTTGTTTTTTTTGGTTCGGTTTGTTTGTGTCTTTGTTTTTTTTTTTTAACACTTTAGCAGCAAAACTATTACTTGAACTCATGCTAAATTTGGCGTATAGATTACCAGTGACACAGTCTAGATGTCATTATATTTTAGGAACATTATGAGAAAGTTGACATTTTTTATGAATTTTGAAAATCCTTCTCTCTTATAATGGGTGAAATTTTAAATGTATGTAGTAATAAAACTATAGGTTGAATTCATACCAAACTAGGTTTTAGATTACCAGTGATAAAACATAACCTCATCTATGGAGGTAATAAGACATAATCACCTAAAGAGGAATGTTTCAGCAATATGTATATAATATATAAGAAGGTATTTCTAGACAAGAGATCTGGAAAATCATAATTCTAGAAATCTTACCAAGATAATTTTCCCTTTCACAAAGATAGTGTTTTTTCCCCCTTCAATTATACAAAACAAAAATCTGTCAATGGAACAAGTTAAAAACATCTTGGTAAGATGTCTGGAAATAAGATTGTCAACATTTATTGTCTAAAATAAATTCTTAAGTCTCACTGAAAACTTCCTCTTTAGGTGATAATGTTTTATTTTTAACCTGCTGACATATTTTGACGAGAAACAGGAACTCAACTGCTGTTCACATGGAACCCTTCTCCACTTTGGCCTTCAAAGTTCTCGTTTGAATATTTGCTACAGGGTTTATCTTGTTTTGTCCTTTTATATTATTCTATTTGAAGTTCCATTAGTGCTTCTTGTCATCATGTTCATGAAATATCATGAACGCGTATATTTTTGTAAATTTGATGTGATCTCTTTACAAACAGCGGCAGGTGTAAATGCCTATATAGGCCTATATAGCCTGATTTCATATTATTCTGTTATTATAAAACTGCTTCTCCAGGCCCCAGGATTACTGGATAGTGAGGTGAAGTTAAGAGTGATATTTTTCATTTCTAAATGAATTTATGCATTTTAATACATATCCCTGTGGTCTACATAAATTGTAAATGCTATATTTGGGTCTGAATGCTTCATTAATTCAACTCCACAGGGTGCATCTTCAACATTATGTTTGAGCAATGACACGAGAAAGGTCATTTTGAGCGCTGGCTTTTTAAATAGACTTGACCCCACCCCCTCCCATGTTGTTGACTCTGCTGCTCTGTCCCATTGAACCACTCGAGTTTCTTAATACAACCAACACCTGAACATTTGAGGTCATCGACTCAAAGATTAGACATATTTTCAGTACTAATTCCTCCTGTTGACAATTATATTGAAATGTTCATCTTAAGTCATGAGCTTATATGTGCTTATATATGTAATTCATTCGAAAACATAAGACATTAAGAAGGAATTTAAATAGATAGAACCTGGTGAGTATAAATTGACGTGCAAAATCAAGGAAATAATAAGTACACAATTAAAAAGTAGCAAATCATAATTTATTTCTGTGTATGAGTTTTGTAGAGGGGTATGTGACACTCCAGCTTCACTAAAACACAAACCCTCACTCTGCACTATCAAACACTGATAGCATCTCTCTCATGTTTACTCTATGCATCCAGACAGGCACTACAGTACAATATCTATGATGCTCAGGGTTACATTTAAGCTGTGTTTAAAATATAAACTGTGATATGTGTTCAAACTTATTGTCAAAACACCCCAATCTCAGGTCATACTGTAAATGCCATTCTCTGTGTTAGTCTACAAACACTGAATACTCCAACTACACACCCAATGAACATTTTATAAAACACATTTCAGACTTTTTAGGTAGATTTTTTATTTTTTATTCATCTGATGCTATTGAAATGGGTACTGCACAGGTGTAGTGACCAAGTCAATACTTAGACCGATCCCAAACAGAAGCAATCAAATACATGTCATGAATAGAATAGAATAGAATAGAATAGAGAATTTATTGTCATTCATACATACCCAAGTACACATGGCACTATCTCAGTAAACAGTCAGTGGTTTAAAAGTTAGTGTTCGACACACAAAGTATGTTCCTTTTAAAATAAAGGGTGTTTTCACCTGTGAATGTTTCAGTTTTTTTTCATATTGCCAACACTTTTCCCAGTCAGATTTGCTCTTCATCATCTATATGCTGACAATAACCTGACCCTAAACACATTAAAGCTGTCATTCTATCATTATTTCATTAATATTGCTGTCTTCTTCATTGTTATTGAATACATTGTATGTTGGTTCTGTTTAAAAAAAATGTTTGGATTGTTTTGTTTCCAGCTGTTTTTGCACCGTAGAAAAATGACTTGAGTTCAAACAACAGAGTTTACCGGTACTTCCTCATACATGTCCATGACGCGGTGATGAGGTGTCTCTGATTGGCTCAGAATGCGTGAAGGGAACACTCCCCCGTCTCCTCTCGCTGTGTGTGTATTTTACCTTTACCCAAGTAACATCCAGCTAGGTATCGTGCCATTGCTTGTTCTGAAAACGTGCAGGGAAAAAAAACGAGGCTTTATCTCCACAGAGAGCACATGAACCATTTTGCTTGCCATTTTGTGCAGCAGCTACTATGCTACTTCAGATTCGCTGCCTTAACTCCACGTGGGTGACGCTAAAGTCCATCCGACGTGGAAAAGTGGTTTTGAGCGGAATGACACATTTTAAAACCAAAGAACTCATAATTGATTTTAGAAAGACTGGAAGTGACACTCCCACCCCTGCTCATTAATGGGAACTGTGTGGAGAGGGTCCACAACCACAGATTTCTGGGAACCCTCATCTCTGACTGGCTGACATGGTCAGATAACACCACCGCTGTTGTGAAGAAGGCACAGCAGCGACTACATTTTCTGTGTGTGTTTGTTTTTGCTGCTCCACCATTGAATGTGTTCTTATGTACAGTAGTAATGTCTGGTTTACTGAGAGCTCAACAGCTGATAGGAATGTCCATGCAGAGAGTCCTAAATGCAGCACAGAAAATAATTGATCATCCATTGCCTTCTCTGTAGGAGATGGCAAGGGGGTCGACTTTTAAACAAAGCCAGAAACATTGTTAAAGCCTGTTATCACCCTGCCCAGAACAAGCAGATTTAGGAAGAACTTTTTTCCAGAAGCTGTAGCTGCCTAATGTGACACCCGTCATCTGGCCATCTTTGTACCATCAGGTTCAGGTTTTCTTCAAAATGAAGGAGCCAATCAATGTTGCTGGGTGGAGCGGTGCGTCAGTCAAGATGACAGACAAATTCTTCATCTAATCTCATGCAAGGATTGTACATAAGGCCCCTCCTTTGAAAATGGATCAGTTGGGTCCCAGATGGTGACAGACAGGTTAGTAGCTGCCATCAACATAGACAAAATAACTGGAGAATTCATTCATTTTAATCTAGCCACTGCATTTTTGTATTTTTAGTTTTATCTTTTTAACATCATTATTTTATTTATTATATTTATTACATTACTAAGTGTGTATTTGATGCATGTGTGACCTGAGCACTTCACTGGAGCAGCATTCAATTTCGTTGGATTTTATATGCATTGACAATAAAGGCATTCAATATATGTGCTTTACAGACAGGCCTGAATGTAGTATCCTAGTGTTTTTCAACCTTGGGGTTGGAACCCCATGTGGGGTCACCTGAAAATCCTACTAATTGATAAAAAATATAAAAGCTTACCACAGTAATAAAAAAAAAAAAAATCTATGGTAAATGGAGAGAGACAATCCTAATCCATAGACACGACACACACTGAAGCTGAAACTGAAACACTGTTTTACTGTTTATCTGTCAAATATTCATCGTGGTTTGTTTAAAGGCTCTTTCATAATTCATTGTTTGAGTTATTGTTTGTTCAGTATTAATTGTCAGCCTTGTAAATACAAGCTGTACTGACTGTACATACCCTGACCATGGATGATAAAATTCTCACTTTGTGCAGTAACACCTAGCTTTTCTGCCTTCACCCATAAGAATATACAGTTTATTGACTAAATGTCTGCTAAATGTAACATTTGTTTCTAATATTGTAGAGCCAATTATTACATGATCAAAAACACATTAATTTGAGCAACAAAAAAAGTCAGAATATTGAATCCAGTCTGGAATAATCAGAAATTGATGTTAAAATTGATTGTTATAGTCTGATATGTCTATGCCTGACACACACCAACGCTATTACAGAAGTTAATTTTGCGACGTGTCACCTTTGACCTACAGAGATCTCAAAAACTATTGATCGTAGGTGATAACATCAATTATGAGAATTGCAGAAATCTTCATTCAGTATCGTTTGGTACCAATTTGAAAGTTTCGTGACCCTCTGTTCTTGAGTTATAACTGACAATGTGAGTCTAACCTTTTAGTTAATTGTGACCTTGACCTTTGACCTTTACTCAAATGGATCATTGTATCTGATTTGCATTATCCATATGCCCATGTAATTTACTGGTGATATTGCAAGTATTCATTGACATACATGATATGTATGTTGGGCGTGATTAATAAATAAATAAAGCTGACTACTTTATGGATTTCACTTTTTGCAGGTTATTTTTAGAATGTAACCCCCACGATAAACAAAGAACCACTGTATAGACAAAAGCTCAGAAGTAGAGAATGTTTCCTGAGGTGGAAGAGAACAGGGCTTGTTCATACACATACATGACTGACAATGTTTCCTCTCTTTCACCTGCTCAGTTTTAGCCAATCTTGTTAACAAATTCCCTACTTTGAAGACAACAGTAGTTGTACTTTAAACAGCCGTGAAGTGCACTGAAATTTGATTTAATTTGATGCGATTGAATTGATTAAAGAACGGATGTAATTGGATAATTATATAAGCATCTACAGTGAAGGAGAGGGTGAGCAAGGAAGACGAACACAGAGGGAGAGACAGTGAAAATGACTCATCCTTGAACCGGGTTGAAATCGATTGTGTCAAACCGAGAGGAAAATGTGTTCCCCCTGAGGAGAGGTAAAAGAAATAAAGGACACAGAGGAAGAGCGGGAGGTGCGAGGAGAGGGAAGTAAAAAGGACATGATAGATTCCTGCAAAGGGCTCTACAAACTTAATCAAATGCACTGAGAGCAACAACTGTAATGCAGGCACAGTAAATAGCACTTACTGTATGTATTAACAAGGACTGGAGGTGACTTGAGTCGAACGTGCAAAACCCTCAGGTCAAGCAGGCAGCTGATTGCACTCGTCTTTACTCTAATTTCTTCTATTCACCTGGTTCTTTTTTTTTTTTTTTTTTACACGTGTTCTATTATGCTGAACATTTGGAAAGGCCAGTGTGAAAAATGATCATAAAACAAAACAAATACTAAAATCTGACACTTGTCATAGGTCAAACTGTAAGAATCAATATATAAATAAATAAGTTAGGCCTAAAACAGAAACAAAGAACATGCTCGCTCATGTCAGCTTCGAAGCAAAAGGTGTTGCAATCCAAGATTAATGTCACACAATAGGGTATAAATTTCAACCTTAAAATGAAGGTTTATGTGGTTGAGAAGAATTTATATGTTTTGTCTCATAGCGTTTTGTATTTATGTACTGCATATCTTCTCTTCTGCATTTTTATTGGCTAGTGCAAGGACCGCTTTTCCTTGAAAAGACATGAAAAGGATTTTTATTCTTTTTTGTCACAGATTTATTCGCTTCATCTTCTTGCCTCTGCCCTTTTCAGATCTTTTATTCCTCACCTGTCCTCAGTTGCTGAGGAGTTTCCTGATTCTGTGATCCGACTCACCACTCACCTTCAGCTGCTCTGCTTTGCCCTGTCACACCTAAAAGTTCGACTTTTAGGAAAGTGCAGTGACCGAGGCAGCATTCTAGCAGCCATATGTAAAACCTACTATATTTTATCAATATGGAATCACGTATCTATCTTAAGTTAGTATTTATTGTAATCAGTGTGTGTGTGTGTGTGTCCGCAGAGACATATCGTGCTATAACGCAATGAGTACTTGCGATATCACCATGTCTACCTGTTTGATATCATGAATTGCGTAACTTAAGATGCATAGTAATCGGTCATTAATAAACTTTGCTTTTGCCTGAGCCTTTTTCACTCAAATTCTGTATTGTTCTCTATTTTTGCTACTTTGAATATATGACTGAAATAAAAATAAAAAAAAAAACTAAATAAAAATGAACGAATTAATTACAGATAATTATTTTACAAAATAAAAGAAAGAAAAAAATAACTAAATAAAATAAATGTTAAAAGAATACAAGCGCACACACACACACACACACACACATACATACACATGAGTGAGTTGAGAAGGTCTCTACTTTGACCTAACACCATACTTCCCCTGTTTACGCTGCATAATTTTTTAGAAACACACCCATTTAGTTTTATGTTGTTACTGCAGAATGCCTCTGGATGATTCTCTCCATAGTGACTTGCAGGTTAATTTTCCTTGGAAGGCCTTGCAATACCAATAGACTAGTAATGAAACACTTTTGGTTTTTCAGAGGTCAGTCCCCTACTCCTGCACTTAATGTTGTCCCCTGACAACTCTGCACAATAACCTTAGAGAGCAACACTGGAGATATAAAGAGAAATAACTCCAGTCCTTGTGTTCTATTGATTGGTAGAGAGAGTATCTGGCTGCTGCTGTGTACCATCTCCTTTAGGTGGAGAAGAAGATTGAAATTGTCTGCTACTCCACATCCTCAGGGACATCTTCAGTTTTTGTTATCTACTGTTAAGTCTTTATCTGATGTTCCTCTTTGTTTGCTTATTCACATGGACGTTTCGGCAGTGTGACCCATCCACTGTGGTGATGGGTAGGGCTGCTGATATAATTTACTCACTGTTAGAGCATATTGACATGTGGTGGGGAGGCAGACCCTCACTAACACAATCGTGATTGCCCCAAGCGATATAGGGTCCCGTCAAATAGGAAATCTTTGCAGAGGATCAGCTGCTTTAGTGTTTCTAGATGGTGTAGTTTTATTGAAAGTGGGTTGCAGCGAGGCCTAGTGGCTGCAGTCAGCTGCCATGGCGTGTCTCGATCAGATGAATGACTGTATGATGAATGGCTTTTCATTTTGTGTGTGTTTTATGTAAAGAACAAAGGCCTTCAAGAATGGTGTGACTTCACTGTAAGCAAAGTTTTATACACTGAAAAAAGTCAAACATTGAATCAACTTAAATTTTTACTTTTTATTTTGGAATTTGGACTTTTTATTTCATGATTTTGACTTTCTATCTCATAGTTTTGACTTTTATCTCATAGTTTTAACTTTTTATCTGATGATTTTGACTTTTTAATCTCATGGTTTTGACTTTTTATCTCATAATTTGGATTTTTTTAAATCTTATAATTTTTACTTTTTATGGTCACACATAAAACAATCTAGTGGAGTGAATCAAATTTAATTGCATAGGTTTAGGGTAATTTTAATGTAATTTAATTTGATTCACTCCACTAGATGTTTTATGTGTGACCTATTGAAGAAGAATTTTGAAATTGATTCAACATTTTACTTTTTTCAGTGCAGGTGAAAATGACTGAAACACACCCTTTCATATTTTAAAATCCTCTTGAGCGTTCTCTTATGATGCTGACATAGAATTAACCATGTGGGATTATCTACATCATTAAAATAGTTCAACAGTCAATCTTTGTTTACAAGGCACTGTATGTACAGACCATCTGTAATACAGTCTGTTTTCTGTCAAAAACAAAATAAATGACATTACAAGTAACAGGGGTGATTTAGCCCTGTGGCTGACCATCTGCCATCTACTGCATACTTGCTGAAATTAAGTCGAAGAAACCCCCCACAAAAAAATTCTCTTTTAGTGTTTGAGATATTGTGGTGTGCCTGTAACAACAAGAAGTCCAGGAAAAAATGGTAAATTCATGGTATGACCATGATGCTCAAATAACTGGAAAAGAAACGTTAGTTTGTGGTCACATCCACATTGATTTGGTAAATGTAATGAACATGCAAAAAAAATATTTGTTAATGCAGTGTTTAGTTTGAATTTCTACCCGTTAATTATAAGCGGTTACGGGAGATGACATTAGCCCGGTCATTTTACACCATTATCGGTATAAGCATGTTATATATGCTGTTACCTACGGTGGCGGACGGGGTCAAAGGCATTGCATCGACGAAACGCTGTAAACGCAAGAAACACGCACAACCAAAAACACAAACACATAAAACAAATGCAACAGAAGTGAAGCTGCAAGAGAAAAATGCTGCAATAACAGAAACGTACAAACTCCCAAAACAAACGGGAAGGAAATATGCTGCGAATACCAAAACATGCAAACTCCCAAAACACCTGTACGAGAAAAATACTGCAAATTCACTCCACAACAAAATGAAAGTTCACCAAAATAAAATGGGTTCACCAAAATAAAATGGGTTCACCAAAATAAAATGGGTTCACCAAAATAAATGGAAGAAGAAGACGACGGTGGATGATGATGTTTTATGTGTTTGTGTTTTTGGTTGTTGTATCTTTCTTGTGTTTGCAGCGTTTTGTCGATGCAGTGAATTTGCCCCCGTCGGCCACCGTAGTTATTTAGATTACCACCGCGAAAAATGACTGTTTTTGTAACCTTAGCTAACTTGACCGATAACTAGCTTATCAGAACGAGCCGCTATTGACAAAAGATCGTAAAATTAAAAATACATGTGATGCAACAATGAGTTACATAATCCATAAACTGGACTCAATGATATTTGTAATTGTTATATCTCCATTAACAAAAGACATTACATTTGTAGCTCAACTTATTTGAAGTCATGTCTGTTGGACACCACTTACATTTCGCTGGAGCGTCCATTTTTGAAATTGAGGGTTAAGGGAGGAATTGGAATATGCCCTTGTTCCCCTCCCTATCCCAGTTCCACCTGGCAGCTCAAACTCTGGCCCTTTGTGCTTCCTCTTCTGGTTTCCTGTAATCACAGGCCAGCACTCTGGAGAGGTCAAAGTGTCATCTTGTTGACTGGAGCTCGGAGGCTGACCCGTTTTTGTCTGAGGTGCTGGGAGAATGTGGGTAATGGTGTGGATAAATGGATACTGATGCTTTTCCCAACTCAGCCACTCAGTCAGAGCCAAACGAGTCCCTTGGCAGCACCAGAAGAAGAACTTGAGAAGGACAGAAAAGACAGAAAGAAGGAGCTCGAATGAACACAAATGACTTTCAGCTGTCTCTTCCTTAGTGAGTTAAATAAATAAGTCAGTCAGTAAAACACAGGGTGTTTTATTTCAGCTTTCTTGTCTGTTTCGTCATCAATGGATTAGATCGAATGTCTTTTTTTTACTCTCTTTTTTAACATCATTCTGGGCTTGATAATGTACATTTTAGATTTTATTTGTTTCATTCTGCATTAAAATCTAAAAATCAATTTCCATAACACAAAGAGAAATATAATATCTTCAAAGTCACTCTTATGAAACCAAGATCAGGTCACTGAAATAGGATCATGGAGTAAATATTTTTTTAAAGGAATTTTCTGTTATAAATATTGACGCTAGCTGCATGCGCTCACATTTTAACCTTTGGCTGAATGGTTTGTTGCTGTGATATCAAAATGTGTACACACAACACATCAACAATACACATGAAATGTTCACAACAAGCCTCAAAATTTAAATCGTATCAGGTGTATTTTGCTCATTTCTAATCATAATATCCCATGACACTTAAAATAAAGTATAATCACCTAAAGCAGGGGTCTCAAACTCATTCCTTTCAGGGGCCACATTCAGCTCAATTTAATCTTCAGTGGGCCGGACCAGTAAAATAATAGCATATTAACCTAGAAAAAAATTACAATTACAATTTTTTGCGTTTGTTTTAGTGCAAACAAACCCTATTACCTTATGAGCTTGCTTTAAAAAAATATCCTGAAAACAAACTGAAATATGTAAAAAAAAAAAAAAAATACATGCAACACCAACAATATTATGCTTCAATTTATCATTTACACATGTGCATTATGGATCAGATCTACTAGAATGACACTTAACTGTTAAAATTGTGCTTAATTTTCTTTAGAAATTTCAGTTTGTTCATACTCCTTCATGTTTTTCACATTTTATTGTTACAGGATAGTTCGTAAGTGTAAATATTTTCCCAATTTAATGTTATTTTTTCCACTATAAGAAAGACAGCAATTTGAAGTTGTCATTATTTATAGGCATAATCTACATTATTTTCACATCAAAATGAGAAGAAAATATGGAGTCATTCTTTTAAGATGTTATTCTGCTATAATTTGACTGTAGACCCTATTGGTCTGGATGTGGAACCTGAACTAAAATCAGTTCGACAGCTTTGACTATATATCATTTTTTGCACTTTACAAATTCATCCTGGGGGCCGCTTTGGAACCTTTGCCGGGCCGCATTTGGCCCCCAGGCCACATGTTTGAGACCCCAGACCTAAAGAGTAACTTGGAATTGAAATATAAGAACTTGATTTAAGACAATAGAGCTTGAAAATCTTATATCTAGAAATCTGACCTAGATATTTCTTCCACTGGCAGATTTTCATTTTTATTTATTTGCTTAATTCAATAATATTTGGTTAATTCAAAAAAAAAAAAAAAAAAAATCTACAAATGGAACAGGTGAAAATGATCTTGGTAAGATTTTTCAAGATCTTTTCCATGACTTTTATTTTAATTGTGATAAAATATTTGGATTAAAAATAAGAAAAATACACTTGGTAAGATTTAGACTTTTGCAGTATGAATGAAATGCTGCAATATTTCCTGATGATTACACGTATTTGAAGTGAGGGGATCAGTAAAAACCTCGCTGGAAGGTAAAAGGAGAGAAAAGCGACTGAATATCCATAATTATGTTCTCCATCCTTGTCCTCTAATTGATCAAAGCTGCCTATTCGCCTGGAGGCACGCAGAATATTGTGCACGCCCCCTTCTAGGCTCCCAAACTTGTCACTCATCCTGATGTACTTCAGATGACATCTTGCCTGCAGCTTTAGTATTAAGCATCTATGAAGATGCAGTTGTACAGATGGAGGAGGAGCAGATGGTACAAATGACAACATCTGCACAGACGTTCAGCCCCAACTTTAATTGGATCATGTCTGTGCCATATTTAGTTCCCTGTAACCCAAAAAAATGCTGTCTTACAGATTTTCTCTACAGGCTACACGTACCAGTGTTGAATTTACCACAACATTCTGTCATAGTTGTTTGTAGTTTTAATAAGCTTTGGTTTTAGTCAACTATACAACTACGTTCAGCTATACAGATCTACATTTTTACTTACTCAACAATTTTAAAAAAAATAAAAGAAATGTTTTTATGTTGATTCCTACACATTTTAGTTTAGTTTAGTTTATTACAGACACAAATATAATACAAAGATAAAAGAAAATGGAATAAAAGAAAAAGGAACAATAGAATAAAGAAGAAGTTGTGCCTGAATAAGAATAGAATAGAATAACTTTATTTAACGTACAATTGGGATAAATATATATCTTCTCTTTATATAGGTTTTATTTTGTTTTCTGTCTTTGTAATATTTTTCATCATTTTTGTTTTGTGTTATTTGGTTTTTAAACTGTCTTTTTTTTTTTTTTTTTTTTACATGTTTTCTGTTGAGATCCACATTTCTAAAGTCTTTTAGGGAACATTTTTCTTTTGTTCTACTTCTGTAAATCAATGAGGATGTCATATTATTGAACTATATCTGTCATTGCCAAGTTGGCAACAATAACGCCAACAATGGCAAAAATAACTATATGATATATTATTCTGGGAGCCAACTTTAAGTTCTCCAAAGCACTAATGACCAACAAAGATCTAATTAGGTTAGTTAAAGGAGCTATGTTTAATAATTTGACTATATTTATTTTTTTTAAGAAAAGGAATATATTTAGAATGTTATGCCAGATTAACATTCTGAATAGATGTGTTGCATGGATCTTTATTATCCAAGTTCTGAACTTTGTATTGAACCACTGTAGCCTTGAGTCTCTATGTGTCTGTCGAGAGTAAACAGAAATCCATTTGTAAGAAGGTATGGTTGACCTGTAAACATAACACTAAATAAAACTTGGCCTCCAGCTGTTTGCTATAGTTATTACTATGGCTGGTACTTGCCAGGGTCATAATAGTTTGGAATTTTTCATTATAGTTTAGTTTTACTTAGTTTGGACTTTTTCTTCTCTAATTCAGTTAGTTCAAAGGAATAAACTGGGTCAAGTTGAGGTGGGTCAATGATGGATAAAACTCCCTTTGAGGGGGGTGGGGGTTGCGGTCCAGTTCTAGCCATTTTAGCCAAACATTCGTAGATAAACCGGCCAACCAGAAGAAAACCAGATAGAAACATATGAGCCAGATAGTAATATACAGAAACCAGCTCAGCAGCAGTAAATTATAAATCCAAATATTGTAAATAATACTGTAAAAAGGAAAAATACTATTTCAAATTCAAATGATATTTTTCACATTCATATTCTAAAGATGTGAATATGTTTGTTTTTTTTTTCCTGTTCTTACCTGCACTTTACATTATCTGCTGTAATTGTAGAATCTCTTCCATTGTGGAATAAATCACAGAAACACATATAAACTACAGAAGCCCCGCCCCCCCCTAAGTGCAAACATATATTAAAATATTTGACTATCTACCTAACAATGATTCGACATGCTTGATGAGTTCACAGCTTAGAAAAAACTGGAGTCAATCTTCATGCGCTGAACCAAAATCATACAAAACCCTATTTAGAGTCTGTTTTCTCATATAAAATGGACGTAAATGAGGAGTGTCAAAGAACTGCTATTTTGACCAGATGTCAGAGGTTTGGTAAAATGACAAAAAAAACACCATGATCCCAGAATATTGATTTATAACCAGCTTCACATTTATTTTTCAATTTTTTTATTTATTTTTTTTTTATAATGGGCCTCACATTAATACAGTTGGGGGTGTTTATTGTTATTCAACATGTAAACTTAATTTTACTAATAAATAACTAAATACATTAATTAAATTCAATAATTAAATTTAATTTTAAAATTGTAAAAACAAAAAATTAAAAAAAAATTATATCAATTCAAGAAAAAAGGAAGGACTTCCAGAAAAACAAATTAATGTGTTTATAGGCAACATAATTGGATAAATTTGCATACTTCACACAGATTTCACCTACATTTATATTTAATCCTCATGGGGACCTGAATTTTGCTCTACACACACACACACACGCACACACACATTACATGTAATCAAGTAAATCATAAATGCATATCAACTAAAACACAAAATAAAAAGAAACAACAAAACTACATTAAAAAATAAATAAAAAGGAATGAATAAATAAATAATGACTATAATGTTTTATTTGTACTAATGTACTATTATTTACTATAATAAATAATGATAATTGAAATGAAATAAAATAAATAATAAGAATAATATATTTTTGAAAATAATAAATACATATTTTAAAAATATTCACTTTACCAGCTATGTTTTACTTTACACCTGTTTCCCCTATGTTTTATGGGAACTTCCTGAAAAAAAATATATTAGTATATAATATTTATAAGGCCATGTCATTTCTATTTCTCTAGTGGGGACTTTTATTTATATTTAACCCTTGTGAGGACCTGAATTTTGGTCCCCATAGTGTCAGAGGTCCCCATGGTGTGACTGTGTAAACATATCAATGTCCCCATGAAGATAGGAATACACGCACACACACACACACACACTAGGCACTGTGACATGTACACTTTTGTTGAAAATCAAATTGCTCTTCAGGAACATGAAAGATTTTTCACATTAGTTCAGTTCAACATTTTAAAGAACGTCAACCCTGATTCCAGAACAATGATAGAAGACCCCTGAACACCACTGACACAGCACTAGACACTGGACTAGAATATCAATGAAAATAGAAGGTATTGGTGATGGTGTTTAATATTTTCTCTGCACATTACACAACTTGAAGGTACTGCAGTCTATGTTTGTTGTTTAGTATGCAGATGGTGGGTTGTTTAGTTGTGCCCTCATTGATTTTTTTTTTTTATTTCCAAGGCTCTTATTAATGTCATGTGTTGTGTTATGTTTGTGTTGTGAAGAGACATGCTAGAACATCAACACTGAAAAACCAAGTGTAATTTTCTCATTTCTGCTTAAAATATCTCATTACAGGTATTCATAGAATGCCTAATCTCACCCCTATTTTGTGCCATTTTCAAGTTTCTATGACAACCTGTTCTTGAATTAGAGCCAAAAATGTGATTTTGACCTTTTAAATGTGACCTTGACCTTTGACCTTTTGCAATATTGCCAATTATATTGAGACGTTATATGTACATATGCGTCAGTGCGTGTAATATTATGATAATATATCCAGTATTGATTAAGTTATAGTGTTTTTGTCTGTGCTTGACACCATACACTGTGGAACTGTGGGGGGGTCATGGTCCGAGTAACTTTTATGCTCTGACATGATTAAGAACTGTAGTAAAAAAAGTTGTGTCTGTGTTTTTAAGATCAAAGTCACCACACACCTTCACTGCTACCCACTGCATTTTGATTTGAATAAGTGAACCTGTCAAATTAATTGTTTATCACTACATCATCCGTGAGTGTCCTCAGCTAAGAACTATGGAACAGTCAACCTGAGGATCTGAGGTCCACTCTGAGTGTTCATATTTTTAAGGTTGAAGTGAAAACTTACCTTTTTACCTTAGCTTTTAATGACATTTTTACTTTTAACATTATTTTATTCGGTTGTTTTATGTATATACTTTTATTTTATTACTATTACTATTTATTTTTTATTTATTTATAATTATTTAAAAAAAAATGTAATCTTTTAACAACTTAAGGATAATGGGGCTCTGATGTAAAGCACTTTATTCTACATGCACCATGTATGACAGATGCTATATGAATAAAGTTTGATTGGTTCATTGATTGATTGATCATTACTAAGCATGCATTAATAATAATAAATAAAAGACATTCATATTAGTTATTAGTCAATAAAAAGGTATTTCAAGAAATTTTCATTTGTTCTATTGGCAAATTTCTTTGAGTGAATTAAGAAAAACTAAATCTGTCAATGGAATAAGTGAAAATAATCTGGTAATATTTCTTGAAAGATCTATTATCTAAAAAAATGTCACTGAAACAGGTAATTACGTCTTATTTTAATTGTGATGACATATTTTGAGTAGAAATGAGAAAACACACTTTGTACAATTATGATGTTTTCAGTGAAATCAAACACACACACACACACACACACACACACACATATATATATATATATATATATATATATATATATATATATATATATATATATATTTTTTTTTTTTTTTTTTTTTTACATGAAAAACTGGGAATAAATGCAGCAGAATTCTCTGGTAAATCCACATTACCCTCCCACACATACACCTACATATTGGCTCATTGTCAAAAATGGCAGCTTATCATATTGTCAGTTTGTGGGGGATACCAGAAAGGCCTCGCTCCAACATTACCCAGAATCTGAAAAGCAACACCTCCTCCTCGCCACTTTCCGACTGCATTCCTCTTACTGTATATACTACTCCTTATTCAAGCTGTTCAAGCTGCACAATACGCACTTTATCAGTAGCAGCGGGAAACTGGCAAAGTGCAAACTGCTTTAAACCTACCTCTAATTACTGCACATCTTTACTTTTCATCTTAATTAGCCTGTGCACGTGGAAAAATTGGAAGCTCAAATTACAACCTTTTTACAGCACAGACACTAATTAACTCTGGATAATGTAGGTGGCTGAATGAATGTTGGACAATTCAACCTCCTACATTTCCTTCCTCATTCTTTTTAATTTTCCATCTGTACTGTTGTTTGTTTTTTTGTTTTTGTTTTTTTGTCATGCTGCTGTGTTTTCTTCTCATATTCATCACAGTTTAGAGACATCACTCGGACTCATAATGAATACTATTTTCTAAATTTTAATTAGGATTAACAGGCCTAATTAATAAATATCTCACTCAGTGGCTTAGTGAAAATGTCTCTGTTGCGCTGCCCTCTAACACGTCTAGTTTTGTAAGTACCATGGCCACAAAAAGCACTATTTCCTTCCCTGATCATATCTAATTATAGCTTTTCTATATTCCGTATCTAATATGGATAAAAAAAAAAAAGTGTTAGTCATAAAGCAGTGTATTCTCATTACCTTCAGCTATCACAAGCACTTTGATGTGTTATGGCGCATGTCGAGGTTGTAGATAAGTGATTCAGAAGATCAGATGTAATGAATTCTCAGCACTTCACGTGGCCTCTCGACATCGAAAATACCAGTAAAGTGTTTATTTTGGCTGAAACTAATTCTGCCGTCCTCCATCTGTTTGCATCTTACATGATCACTGGTAAACACTGTGGATGACATAACTTCCAGATAACTAGAAGGTACGTAGTATGTTATTTTTTGCTACTTTTGATTTCTGTATTTCTTGTGTATCTGATGCATCCAACCTTGAGGTTATATTTTATGCAATCATAGTGTGTGCATTTGCATAACTGCAGAACAGCTGTGGACATGAATTTGACAAAATATTACATGTGACACTTATTCCCAGATGTATTCAACTATAGAACAAATGATATGTGTTAAATCTGCCTCCAATAAGCACATGGTAATGAGAAGTGTACTTAAAAAATAAAATAAAAAATACAGATTCTAAGTGGATTCAGCAGATCTAACTGCAGAAGTCCATGGTGTTTTAATCAAACAAAAATAGGAACGGTTGCATTTTCATTTCCTTAGAACAATGGACACTTAAATTCAGTCCAGAAGTTCAGGACCCCGCCCCCCCCCCCCCCCCCCCCCCCAAAAAAAAAAAGAAAGAAAGGAAATCAAAACTCAAAATATATTACCAAGAATGCCACATTTACTAGGCTAGTCATGCTAGACTCCTAGCACACGTTACTCCACATTACATGTGCTACAGTAATAATGTAGTTAAGCTTAATTCAACTTTTGGATAGAATTCCCTGAAACTGCCCGACGAATCACGGTGAAGTATAGAGTCAGAGGGCGGGGCGTAACAAAGTGACACTGCAAAGATTTGGAGAGAAACAACCAGAAACAACCATAGAAAAAGAACAACAAGGGGTGGAGATTTTCTTTTATCAAAGATGAGTGAAGAATGTAAGAAAACATCAGTAATCTTTATATTATTTTTTACAGAAGCAACAACAGTCGTTAAGCTCCATAATCCACCATTTTGTTTCGTCATTCCTAATTTTCTCCGGACTCCTCTGTAAACTTTCCGGGGTCTAACTACGTCATCCTAAAGATTACGCTGATTGGTTGTAGTACCATCCTATTGCATACAGAGGATTTAAAAGACAACCATTTAGCCCCGCCTCCCCTGACTATGAAGCATTACTAGACCTATGGTATACAGGTAATGAATAGGGATAGCACGGCTAGGCTGCACATCATGAATCACCATAATCTCTTTTCACTGTCTTCCATTGTCAAAACTCAAATACACAATTTTATGTTTCACTTGTCATTGTTGTGTGGTGATCATTTTTCATCAGTTTTATCCTGTTGTGTTGTTTTTGTCTTGTTACAGCTTTACAGCCGACTCATGTCTATGTCTATGTGTGATGAGATAATTTGACTACAAATGAGAAAAAAAACCCACATATGATTACACTTAAGGTTTTGACTTGTCCATCATGTTCATAACTTGTACTTAGGACAGATATTCAGCCTAAAACAAATATAAGATAGAAATTATAATTGTGTTGATCATTTCTAAGCATGTAAAGGCATTCATATTAATGAATCAAATTATGAATAATAATACAATAAATAAATAAATACAAATCTGCCATTGGAACAACGGAAAATGATCTGATGGCAAGATTTCTTGAAATAAAATGATCTATTGACTAAAAATAATATGTGACTGACAACTTACTCTTTCGAAGATTATGTCTGATTTTAAATGTGATGAGATATTTTGACGAGAAAAATACACTTGGTAAAAGTTAGATTTTTTCCAGTGTTCCTAAATTTCGAATGGCTGTTCCACTGCACAACACTATCCATGTTGACATTACTTCATCTGAAGAGAGCCTTTTCTTGTCTCTTTTCTCATTAGTGCGACATTTGTCTTGCGTTACATGCACTGTTCTATATATTCCAGTTTTCCATATGTTATTGTACTGTCCATTTAATTTGAAGCTCAGCTTAATGGTGTGAAAGCATCCTGGAGCACAAAATAAAAAAAAAAATAAAAAAAATTGATAATGCACCTCATTTACATTAGAAAGAGTAATGAACCCAAACAACTAATGAGGTTGTTATGACAATGTGCAATACATAAAGTATAGACACTTGTGTTAAAATGCAGAAAGTAAAACATAAAAACTCTTCTGAAAAAAAAAAAAAAAAAACATTTGTAAGATTTTCATGGTTATACTCTCAGTGTACAATGATGCCATCAATGGTCAGAAATGTCATTCCCTTTCAATTTAATGTAATTCAAGAGATGTGAAGTAACAGGGATTTGTGCAGCGCTTTTCATTCTGTCTAAAAGCTGAAAAAATTCTGTCCTGTGATGGAAGGTTTTGTCTAATCTCAATTGTTTTCAGAGAGATGAGAGTTTAGAATGACAGCTTGAATGGCCAATGACAGTTCAGACTTGACCCTTCTGCTCCCTGGATTAACACTGAAGCTCCCATAACTCTAATTTAGTGTTTGGATGTGGACAAAGAAAAGACATCTGCAGGCATTCTCAAATTCTGGAGTGTCCCCCTTGTTTACACTATATTTTTATTCTCACTGGTCAACAGTCCATCAGCTGTTGTGAATGTGCTGTGTCCGGCATTGTCTCTGTAATTACAAGGAGGTCATGTTTTTGCCGGCGTCTGTCTGTCTGTCTGTCTGTCTGTCTGTCTGTCTGTCTGTGTGTGTACTGTACAGCATAACTCAAAAAGGTCTGGATGGATTTCGATGAAACTTTCAAGACAGCTTGGAAATGACACCCGGACCAATCAACTAGATTTTGGTGAAGATCCTGAAGAGATCCTGGATTCTGGATCACTTTGAAATGTGATCTTCACCAACGTCTAATCGATTGGTCCTTGTGTCATTCCCAAACTGCCCTGAAAGTTTCATTGAAATCTGTCCATAATGTTTTTAGTTATGTTGTACAAAGACAGACAGACAGACAGATGCCGGCAAAAACAAAACCTCCTTAACAGAACTAATTACAAAGACAATGCCCGACACTGCACATTCACAACAGTTGATGGGCTGTTGGACAGTGAGAATAACAATATAGTGTAAACAAGGGGGGCATGCCAATATTTGAGAATGCATAGCTTCCCCCTGCAGATGTCTTTTCTTTGTCCACATCCAAACACTAAATTAGAGTCATGGGAGCTTCAGTGTTAATCCAGGGAGCAGAAGGGTCAAGTCTGAACTGTCATTGGCCATTAAAGCTGTCATTCTAACCTCTCATCTCTCTTCATTCAGAAGGGGGAGGTCTGTCTTGGCGGAGGTGTTGTGCTCTAAGAGTGCTTTTCTCATTATTATCTTCATTTCCATTGTTGTCGTAGGTAGGTAGATCCATCATCAAACATGATTCCATGGAATACAGAAGAGAAAGGAAGCAGATACAATCAAACATACTCAGACAGCAGATGCTGTAGACACCCTATATGAGAACTGTGATGGAACTTTTTGAAGTGATTATGGGTAGGTAACATATAGACAGACTAGGGTTTGAGGCAAACACAAATTGGATTTGGGGAGTTGGGCAGAATTATGTATGTAGTACAAAGTCATTGCCAAGTTTGTGTAAATACAGGCCTCCTTAGCAATTTTTGTTGTTGTCATCATCTTCATTGTCTTCATGTCTTTTCTCAAAAAAACAAACAAAAAAACCCCAGTTTATATAAGAAAGTCTGTTCAAATGTTTGAGAAATTTAGATTTTGGACAATGTGATTTAATAAACAAACAAATAAATAAATAAATTAACTAGTATTCAGAGAATGCCTAATCTGGCCCCTATTTTGTGCCAATCTCAAGTTTCTATGACAACCCGTTCTTTAATTAGAGCCAATAATGTGACTTGGACCTTTCTACTAAATGTGACCTTGACCTTTGACCTTTACTCAAGTGGACTATTGCATCTGATGTGCATTAGCTATATGTATATGTATTTTATGGTGATATCTCAAGTATTCATTTCATTATAGTATGTGTGTTTGCGGACACAGACAGACACACACAGTGATTACAATCATCTCTCCCAACCAATGTTGGACAAGATTAATACATACATACATACACACACACACACACACACACACATAATATAATAGAATACAATATTTCTCCTCATCATGGATCATATTGTGATGGCTTATAAAATGGAAATGCTTAGAGACATCAGTATAATTACTATTGTGCACTGAGAGGAAGTTATATATGAACTTCCATTTAATTGGAAGTGAACATACCGCCCTGTTCTATTGGGAGATTGATCTCCTGCATCAAGTCCACATGACTCAAACATAGCAGCAGAACCTGACAACCTCACACTTTCAAGCTGTTATTGATTGTTGATAGATCATGCCTGTGAGCTACAGAGCCACTGGTCCTATTTTTTTTTTTTTAAAACAAGGAAGCTCTCAGTGAAATACCCGATCTCTTGTTCCCTCTGGGGAGTCCTAATCAAAATGCAACAACAAAAGTTTCACATAAGAACACACTCAATGTCAACATGAGAAAGACAGTAAATGACGAGTGAAACAGCACAGATGGAAGATGCAGAGAAGACAAACGCTTTCTGCAGAGGTTTATGGAAAGCAGTAGCATTTTCCTTTCATAACAACATGAAAATACACCATTAAATGTATGTAGAAAAGGGGGTGTCCATGTGAAATGATGTTTTGCAATTCCATGGTGAAGGAGAAAAATCAGTTTTATTTGGTTTGCGTTCATGTTCAGAATTTGAACACTGAATCTAGAAAGGAAACAAAATTAACATGTGGATTTAACTCAGCCATTGGATCATTACTGCAATGATGAATATGTTTCAGTTGTGATAAGTTCTTTAACCTTTTAAAGGTGTCATTCCGCTGAAAACCACTTTTCCTTTTGGAATCTGATGGGTCACACTAAGTTACCAATACATGTTGCGTTTGCTGCGTGGTGTGTCGCCTCCAATGGCTGTATTTACCATTCATAGAAAACAACACACAGAGAAACGAGTCACTCAGAAAAAGCCTGTCTACTACACGTCACAGGGATATTGGCGTCACCAACGTGGGGTTAAGCCTGTCCTCCATTGCAGTGAATCTGAAGTAGCATTAGCATTAGCATCTACAAGAGAAGACGGTGCCACAGTAGCTGCTGCACAAACTTGAAAAAAAAAAATGGCGGATCAAACCAAACCAAAATAAAGTGTCTTTTTTTCCCCTGCACGTTTTCAAAACAAGCGATGGAACGAAACCTAGTTGGATGCTACTCTGGGATGGTAAACACACACAGAGCCAGAGGGGAGGGGGGAGTGTTCCTTCACGCATTCTGTGTCAATCAAAGACGCCTCATCACCGCGTCATAGACATGTATGAGGAAGTATCGTAAACTCTAATGTTCGACCTCAAGTCATTTTCCTACCCTCCAAAAACAGCTGGAAACAAATCAACACATAATGCATTTAATAACAATGGAGAACACAGAAATATTCATGAAATAACCATGGAATAAACTGATGCAACATGTGTAGCTTGTCATTTCCCAAACAATCATTCCCAGAAACATATTCTCTGGTTGTGGGAAAAAAAGTTTAACTCATATCTTATAAGAGGCAAATCATTGGCCTCTTATAAGAGAATGATTAAGCTACTAAAATAACATGTTAAATTGTCCAGTGCTTTATGAATATCTAGATCAGGGAGAGATGTAGGAGATCTAGATTTAGATGTTTTAGCACTTTTTAACATGGTTTTAGTGATGACTTTAGCAACTGGTTATGTGTTATTATATTTTTTATTACTATCATTATTCATTATTATTTAATGCTGGGCCTGGGGAACAAATTTCGTCCTTCATGTTTGTTTTTAACATGTTAAATGACAATAAAGCTACCTTGAACCTTTAAACCTTGAGATGTTTCCCTCTTCCAGCGTACCTGAAAAGTCTTCTGCAGAGCTTGATGATAGGCTTATCACTTCAATCAGGTGTGTTGAAAGAGGGCTACATCTAAAACATGCAGGATACTGATTCTGCACGACTAGGCTTGGCCACCCCTGATACATAAGGATAGTGATGGACCATCATCAGTGGTAGAAAAAAAAAATGTCAAAAAAAAGTCACAGCCATGTTAAATAGTGGAAATGACACTGTCTGAATGTGAACAATGTATAATCTTAAGGGGGATATATCATTCAAAATGCACTTTTTTTCATGTTTTTACAACACAAATATGTGTTTTCTGTGTGTGAGGAGACCCTTAAATTCTCTTGATCCATTTCTTGTTGAAGGTTATGCTTCATGTGTCACATGCACAGATTGATTTGAATACCCCACCCCATCAGCTCAGCTAACCCCACCTACTTGTCACAGACCTCTGCTCAGACTTGGAGATCTGCCAGTATTCTCTATCAGTAGCCCTGGTGTGCGTCCAGTGGGTTAGGGTCTGACTCAGAACAAAGTGCATATTGTATGTCGGGTGTGAAACAGCGCACAACAGTGTGGCAGGAAGTTGTCATTGTGATGCTGGACTTCATTGTCTTTTAGCAAGTCAACATGCTTTCCTGCATCAGTTGTGGGTTACAGGTCAGTCGTGCTGTGTAGGGTTTAGGTTCATCCACACAGACTTCATGAGTAACTGACGGCTTTAATCTCTGAATAAAGGTTATTGTAAGACATCGGCCTGGTTCATTTCATAATATTTTCTTCAACTCTGCATGGTGTGTGTGTGTGTGTGTGTGTGTGTGTGTGTCCATACATCAACATATCCTCATGTTTGAAGGAAAAGACCAATAGATTAAATTTCTTTCTGAATTGCCAAGGTTTAGCTTTGTGCAAGCAGCTACTAACGGTCTGGTTTGAGGGCGAAATAGGGTTGGTTGTCACAGTATGATGCCTTTGATTCTGACTTGCAAGTTGAAGCTTTGATGATTCCCTTTGAATGTCGACAAACCTTATGCTGACAGGTTTCCTCATCTCGCACACACCCAGAGTCTCTCAAATACAAACATACACACATACCTTTTGCGGATAAATGACATTTTTTCTGCTTTACATGCACAAGACTTAAAGAAATTCTTAAGCCTTGGAAGTTTTTATACTTTTGCTCCATATAAAACCTTATTACTTGGTTGTTAGATACCATAAAATAATCATTTCATGTTGTAATGTATCTACTTTAGTCATATAATTTTCCAAAGGTTGACTGTACTCGTGGGGGGAAAAAATGTTTTAAAAGATCTAAAGCTTCAAAAAAGTTTTTGATTGTATCCGTAACAGAGCAGAATGTCCCAGAAACTTCATGTTCATGCATCATGTTAGAATGTCTGAAACTACAAATCTAAGTGTGAAATATTGATTTTAACCAATGACTTTGTGTATTTTTTTAAATATTTATTATTTGAAAGATTAGAAGGAGGTTAGAACTAAGAAAAATCTATTATTAGTACAAAGTGTAAAGGAAACAATTAAAAAAAAAAAATAAAGCAGGCCAACTTACATAATCCTCATTGTGTTGTGAAACTTTAGAATGCACAGTAATGACAGGGATATTAGAGCCTACTGAGACAAAAGTCCTGGAAATATACCATCATACTTGGTTTTTATGAACACTGTTGCATTTTTTATGAAGCTAATTTCATTAAATCAACTCATTTGTTTAATTAATTATTAATTCATCACTGGGGTATAAGTGTGTATGTGCGGGAAAGCTTATTTTTGAAATCAAAGAGAACAGGCAGACATGAGAGAATGGGTGAGCAACATGTGTGTGTGTGTGTGTGTGTGTGTGTGTGTGGAAATGGATGAAGGGTTTGGTTTTCAGTTTACACATTACCTGCATACCAAACATTTTATCTGACTCCTGTCGACCCAAGACTGTTCCTTTCTTAAAATACCTGTAATGTTCTATTCATGAGACCATAGCTGTCAGGTTATTCATCACAATCAGATTTTTTCCCCAAAAAAATACTCACCTAAATGTTGGCATTGTAAAAGTAGAACTCCATCCAAAAATCACTAGTGATGAAATATTACTGATAAAATGTTGGCTGTACGTGTCTTTTTTGTTTATCAGTGTTTCCCAACCTTTTTGAGCCGTGTCACATACACACCACCAAACAAAAATGTAGCTAAAAGTATATTTACTGAAATATAATGCAAATCTAGTCTCAGTTTACTTACTCAATGGGAAACATAGGCCTGTTTAGTTGAACACAAAGCTGGTAATCTGGCAGAAATTGAAGAAATACATTAAAAGTTTGGAAGTTATAGTTGCAAGAAAGCTGAGAGGTGTGTGTCAGTGACACCTCAGACAGACCCCCCCCCCCACCCACTCACACACACACACACACACACACACACACACACACACACCAGATCCATGTATTGATAATATTATTTAACTCACTTTGTACAGGATTACAAATAAAAGAGTGTGGCCTCAGTAAAACTCTTTAGATTCAGATTAGATTTATTTCAAATATGAATGTAAAAAAAAATTTAAATAAAGAAACAAAAATAAAGGAATAAACAAAAACAAACACTTAAACAAACGACACATAATACATATTCAAAAAGGAGTAAAAAGAAGCAAAGCTTATGAACTCCCACCCCTTCTACTTATAAATTAATTACAGTAATAATCTTCCAAGTCCATACATACATACATTCATTCATACACACACAAATATATATATATATATATATATATATATATATATATATATATATACACACACACACACACACACATATATATCTACACATACGTACATACATACATATACGTACCTACAGATATTACACACATCTATCCATACTTATACATATAAACACATACCCTATACTTTTCCATCCCTATAACTGAAAGCTGTCTTTGTACGTCCTTCTAAATTGCTTCATGTTTGGACATTGCTTTAAGTCTATGTTAAATCTGTTCCACAGTCTCACCTCACTAACTGAAACATAAAAACCTTTCCTAGTTGTACATATTACTTTTATTCCACACAGCAGGAAATTAAGCCTCAGCAGCAGTTTAATGAAAAGGAATAAAAAGTCCTGTGTTAAGTTATTGTAAACTTTACCACAAGAAGTAGTATACTGTAAAAAAAAAAAAAAAAAAAAAGACAATAGATTTAATAGACATTGTAAAACTGCAAGATAAAAATATTTAAGTGAAAATACAAGGCAAAGTTGTTGGTTTGAGAATATATCTGTGCTAACAATTCAATCAAAAGTAACTATAGTGTTTACAGGAAGTGTATGTTAACAAAAACAGATTTTCATGTGTAAATGATTTAATTGTATTGTTTTGAGAATATCAAAATTGGAAAAAAAATTAAAATACCAGCCAATATTATTTTTTAACAAAAAAGTCATAAAGAAGTCAACTTAACAATTTAATATTTCAAATATTGAAGGTGGCTGTGGTACAGTTTTTAGAGCAGGTTGTCCAGTGACCAAATGGTTGGCATTTCAAACCTTCACTCCAACTGTTCACATATTAAAATGATCTTATTTTACCTTTAATTTCACCCATTGAGATCAGAAACCTCTTTTGCAATGGAGACCTGGTCAAAGTAGCAGCCAAACAGAGTCCAAACAATGTAAAACATACATGAAACAATAAATGAATGACATTAACACTTATTTATCCATAATGGTATCAAGAAAAACAGTGACATTCCTCCATCACTGAATTTCCCATGATAGTTTAAAATCACTGACAGAAATAAATATTTGTATCTTAACCGTCTTTTGAAGATGATCCCAATACCATGGTGTATGATGGGAAAATGCTATTTTCCCAGTGTCTGTCAAAAGTAACCACTTGAAGGAATGTAGATGGAAAATACTAGAGCTGACAGGAAGAAGATTATTGAGGTATTTGGGGAGTTTACCCAGCAGAGCTTTATAGATGAATATAAAATAGTATTTTTGTTAACAGATGTCCAACACTCTGAATCATAGAGTGCAGCAGTAAGTGACAGATTTTGCATTAGCCATGTAAAGAAACATGATATATTGAATCAAGGCTCCTTAATGTGGAGGTATGTGCATGTCTGTACAGTACATCATCATCATCATCATCATCATCACCATCACTAACAGGCAGTAAGGTAGCTTCCACAAGTTTGGGTTTTTTTTTGCAGAAAATGTAAAACAAGATTTAATTTCTAAAATAAAACCAAATTCTTGCAAAACTCTAAAGACACTCAACCTAAATTGCTCCCAGTGTACACCTAGTGGATCAGGAAACACAGTGGGCACCATACAGGTTTATGTAATGTGTATGTAATTGACTTTATACATGTTAAATACACAGGTTACTCTGTAAGTATGTTTACAGTTTTATGTTTTTTTTTTTTTTTACAGGATTATTCTGACAACCACTGCATACAGGTTTGTTTGTTTTTTTTGGTAAAAGATATGAAGAGTTCATTTGCAAAAACAGATAACTCCATTTTTCGTTTTTTTTTTTTTTTTCAGAAAATTGCATTTTTTACTCTACATTCCAGGTAATACTAATTGATTTGATATATTATTTATTCAATTTAGTAGATCTTACCAAATGAAATAAATAATATATCAAATAAATCAGTATTATCTGTGGAATGTAGAGTAAAAAAAATGACATTTTGTGAAAAAAAAAGAGAAATGGAGTTATCTGTTTTTGCAAATGAACTCTTCATATATATATATATATATATATATATATATATATATATATATATATATATATATATATATATATATATATATATAATTTTTGACAGTGTAGCAGTGAGAATAGTAATGGTTGGAGAGGTATGAGAGAGGATCTATCTATCTATCTATCTATCTATCTATCTATCTATCTATCTATCTATCTATCTAATTTGGAATGATTAGTGAGTATTTTGTAAAGGCTCAGACAGTCAGCCTGTTACCCTAAGGCGTTGACATAATGATTTCTTGTCAGGTACCATATACAACTACACCTCCACTCCTGATGAGAGGAAGTCTTTTAATTAAAGGCAGGCAAAAGGATGTCCTTCGATCTTGAAACTTTTCATTGGCTAATGTAAAGAGGGAACTCATGGATTACTCTGAACCTCTCTGTCATACCTGTCTGAACACTTTTCCTTTTTATTTGCTGTTTTCCTCTCTTCTTCTTCTTCTTCTTCTTCTTCTTCTTCTGACACCTTCAGCCTGATGTTGGTTGGAACCTCTTATACACACACGCGCGCGCGCACACACACACACGCGCTTGAGTTTCTCTGTCCCTCGTGGTGTTTCAAGGTTCTATGGGTGATAAAAGCTCGGGCCACTTAAACGGTCGCCGCGCGCAACACGAAGCGCACCTCCATGGAACAGGGAACGCACGGCGGAGGGGCGGATCTAACATGACACCGGCGTCTCTCTCTCTCTCTTCTCTAAACTCTTACTCATTTGCCAACTAGGTCCCATAGGCTGGAAATCCCAGCATACATCGTGTTTCATTGTCTTTTCCTTGAACTGCTTTGACAGTGCAGCTCAGGACGCAGTTAGTTCCAGATGGGTTGACTTGACTCAAAGCCACACTGACTTCATATTCCTATTCTTTGGAAACTTCGGGTTGGTCCAAACTTCGCGGTTCAGCCCGTTATGATAGTTTCCAACGTGAGCCGGATCTGTGCGCACTGTACCGGGGGAGGAGTCGGTGGCACAGCAGTAGCAGCAGCAGCAGCAGCAGCGACGACGACAACGGACGCGTACGAAGAGGTGTCCGGTTCTCTTCCCCCTCCATCTCTGACCCCAACCGGGCACCTGGTGGTCGCTGTGTGCCTCGGTTTTATCGGCACCTTTGGGTTCCTCAGTAACTTCCTCGTGCTCACATTGTTTTGCCGGTACCGGACTTTACGCACACCTATGAACCTCCTGCTGGTGAGCATCTCTGCCAGTGACCTGCTGGTCAGTGTGTTGGGCACCCCGTTCAGTTTCGCCGCCAGCACCCAGGGGCGGTGGCTGCTAGGACGCGCTGGGTGCGTTTGGTACGGGTTCGTCAATGCATTTCTAGGTAAGTACATCTGTGTTTCGTTTGTCACGTGACCAAAAAGAACACGTTTAACCTATAAAGGGAATGGTAAATCGTGTCCTTCGTATAATGTGTGTAGGTTTCTGTTCTTTCTCCATCAAGTGTTGGTACCTGTACGATCATACCCCATATCCATGTTTTCTGTAAAAACTCTTAAGTGTAAAATATATATATAAAAAAAAAAAACAAAAAAAAAACAGACTCTCCCTCTCTTCAGAATGATTACACAAAACTGCTGGTGTGCACCACAGAAATGAAAATTCTTTCATCGTGTGTAAATATGTGTAATTTTGCTGCAGGGTGTAATTTACAAATTAATTCAGTGCATGTAGCTTTGGGCAACATAAAACCTACTTAAAATAAAATGGCATTGATTAAAATCCTATTAAACAATTACATTTCCCAGGCAGTTCTATCAAAAATCATTCATTTGTGACCGTGTAAAGCTCTCTGCCATTATATTCAGCTTTTTTTTTTTTTTTTAAGAAAGAATATACAGTAGAAATAATTTTAAAGCTGCAACTGCAGAGGAAACAAGGGAACAATTCCTTTTTGTAAAATAGGGACATGTAGGGGAAATAAACATAAAATAATGATAAATAACATGAGGGGGGGGGGGCATTTCTGGTCATGTTCCATAATAAATGTGTGGCTTGTAGATCCCTAGACGTTTTGTTGGGAGTTGTTTGTATTTGGAAGGCTGTTGTCAGTAATCTGCTGAGGTTTTTAATCACACCTGTGACCTTATGTGAGTTTGTAGAATAAGGCACTAACTGGACAGGTAACCTCGACTCAGTTATTTGTGATCGACGGCACAGCATAAAGGCACAGATGATTGGTAGTGATTGTGCTTTGGCTGACAGTATTCTTCATCCCAATGACAGTTTCAAATGATCTTTCTGCTTATGATGTAGACGCACGTTAATAATACATCATCTAATAGATCTAAACACAGGTCTCTGCCCTCTTTTTGTTCCCTCATATTTACTCTTTGGAGTCTGGTGTTGAAACAAAGTATTTTCTCACACTATTTTCACCCTCTTTAGTTTTTTTTTTTTTTTTTACACAATTCCAAGTACATTCCTTTTATAAAAGAGCTTCACAGCTGATGGCAGGGTCAACAAATTTCCAATACAACCCAGGAAGTTACAAATGCATCTTTTTACCAAACTGACATTCACTGTGAGATGAGTTTCACTTCACTTCATCTGTGACTTGAGAATTTTGTTCAATCTATAAAAGTGTCTGCTGTGGAAACACAAAAAAAAAATCTAAATGAGAAACAAATAAACAATAGCACGTAATAACCAGTCGTATCAAACACTGTAAGCAAGTGGCTCAAAAGCTCAGTGGTGAAGAGACCTGAATCAGATTGAATTCTTGGCTCTTAAAGACTGGTGGGGATGCATTTAAGATGTATCAGAGAGGCTCTTGAGGGATTGAGTAATGGCAGTCGATGTGATCAAATGGATGAAAACACAAAGAGAAATTCAATCTGAAAGTTTTTGCTTCTCGCTGATTTATCTCTTTATCATTCCAGGGTGGCAGCTGTTCTTCAACTGTTTGGAGTACAGATAAAAGAATGGTTTTTTTGTAAAGGTATAGCGCCATGTAGTTTGGACTAAAACATTCACTTTTATTGTTTAATTGATTGTAAAAAAAAATAAATATATATATATATATATATATATATATATATATATATATATATATATATATATAAATTATATATAAATTATATATAAATTAATTGTAAAAAGCTGTAGACTTAGAAACACAAATCGGTCCCCCCTTGCATTATTATTATTATTATTATTATTATTATTATTATTTATTTATTTATTTATTTATTTATTTATTTATTTATTTATTTATTTATTTAGTTATTTTTGTGAAAACAAAGGTGTATAAAGCTGAATTTGGTAGATATGGACTGAAACACAGAATTTGACACTTTGCAGTTCAAAGTTGAAAAATTTGTAAAAACATCCATTTTACAGAAGAGGTCTTCAACCCTGGTCCTCAGGGTCCACTGTCCTGCATGTTTTAGAAGCTCCAACACCTGATTCACAGCAGTGGGTCGTTATCAGGCTTCAGCAGAGCTTGATAACGAGCTGATCATTTGAATCAGGTGTGTCGGAGCACACCATATATTCACAGAGCACACATACATACATCAATACACCTACACACACACACACGCACACCCACACACACACACACACACACACTCTCAGCTTCAACAATAGGAGACATGACCTGGCACTGAGCATCAAACGTCTAAAACATGCAGGACAGTGGACCCTGAGGACAAAAAAGAAAAAGGAGTTACTGTATAAGTTGAAGGGGATATTGCAAAAACAAACAGGGGAAGAGTGGTGTCAGTTGTTTATAACATTTTTAAGGAAGACAAAACAAATGAAAAGAATATGATTTAGATAATTATTAGATATGGAAATAATAGATATAGTAGAAGGTATTAGTAGATATAATAGAAGGTAGATTTGGATAGGGTTTTTTTTTTTTTTTTGCTTGTTTTGTTTGTTTGTTTGATTTAATTTAGTTTAGATGAGATGAGAAGATTCATCTTGACTCACACTCCAGAACAGTAGGTGTTGGGAATGCACCTAAAAGTGCCAAAAAAAGTCCAAAAAGAACAAGAGTCAGAGGACCAAGGATGCAGACCTCTTTTTTTTTTTTAGAGCATATTTACCTCTGCCAAGGAGGTTACGTTTTTGCCACTGTTCGTTTGTTTGTGTACAAGATAACTGAAAAATTTACAGTGGGATTTTGATCAAATTTTCAGGGTAGTTTGGTATTGGGGAGATCTGGAAATGATTGGATTTTGGTGGTGATCAGAGTGTTTTTTCTAGTTTATGGTTATATTTATGTGTTTTACAGAGGGGACATTTTGGGAATTATCAGTTTCTCCAAAGTGGCTATGTTTGGAAACTTTTGGAAAAGATGAACAACTGTTGAATACTTCAAATCCACTTATTTTAGCCAAAGTTGATGAAAATAAGCATTTAATGGAAAATAGAACGAATCTCCAAAATAGATCTCAGGTTGGACAAAAAGTCGTGCAGTTTCTGTGCCTTTGTCGATCTGATATGTGTTTTGGATACTTTACTGGATACTTTACTGCAGGGGTTCTCAAACTTTTTTGGCCCAGGTCACCCTTGGAGGGGTGAAATTTGACAGAAAATGATAAAAAACCACATCAACAATGATTATTATGAAACAATGATAACCTTTTTTAATAGTGCTTTTGTGCAAACCAGCCAAATTTTCAGGTATTATAATATAAATGAGCACTTCAGAAACAATAATTTTAAAATAATAAACGGAACAAAAGACACACAAAACCGTGTGTGTGTGTGACAGACAGACAGACAGACAGACAGACAGACAGACAGACAGACAGACAGACAGACAGACAGACAGACAGACAGAGACTTAATGAGAGGGATGAGCTTGTCAAACTCAATATAACTATCAATGTACTTTCTCTTTTTAGGGTTAGGGCGTTTGTTTTTGTCATTTTCATTGTCATTTCTTTTACCACTTCTTGAGGAACTTGGCGGACACAAAAATCGATCCATGTTCGCTGCAGGGTGGCTAAAAATAGCCTGTGACTCGCTCCGTCTCAATTTAGTCAAGCTGGCAGCGCTGTTACTTCCGCCCGCTCGCTACAAAATAAAACTTCCGCATTTCAAAATAAAACAGCAAAAAAATAAATAAATAAATAAAACAAAACCGTGAATAATTTTGCGTACCCCCTGGACAAGCGCCACATCCCCCTAGGGGTCCGCGGACCCCAGTTTGAGAACCGTGGCTTTACTGGATTATGTTGAGAGTGGTACAAGGAAAAGGACACCACGCTGGTCAATAGATGATTGATCAGATGACAGCCTTCAAAAGTAAAATAAACCTAATTTCTTAAATGTATCTTTTCTGAAAAACAACTTTTTGTGTATGTGTTGTTACTCTTCACAATGTTTAATATATTTGGAAAGATGAGTTTGTTTGCTTTCATTTGATGTGCCACAAGTGGAAATGCATCAATGTGGGAGCTATGTATATATGGGTGTTATTAAAATAATGTCATGTACATGCTGGGGGTAGGACTTAAGATAGGTAAGAGTTTAAACAGTAGAGTAAGAAATAAAATCCTTGTGGTTCTTAGAATGAGTACCATCTATTGCAGAGGTGTCAAACTGCGGTCCTCAAGGGCCAGGGTCCTGCATGTTTTAGATATTTCCCTCTATCATGTGATTCAGTTTCAACCCTTTAACTCCTGAGAACTAACAAAATAATTGGTTAACATGAGCAAAGTAAGACACAAATGGTAGAAAATCAAAGAAAAATACTGGCAATAAAAAAAAAATAAAAAAATGTAGAAAATAAACAAAATGAGCAAGAAAAACTAATAAATATTTCCAAAATGACAAATAATGTGGAAAATTTTGGGAAAAAATTACTAAAGAAGAAAAGTACGATTGAAATTTGGTCCCAGCATTTTAATTTTTGCCTTTAAATTTTTTTTAAATAAAATAAAAAATAAAAACTCTTGCTTTTTGGCACCTTGTCCATGCACAAAACTAAAAGGAAAATTGTTGAATTTTTCTGAATATTTAAACTAAATCATCCATTCAGAATGCATCAGCACTGACACATAAAGAGTTAATAATCAGCTCCTCATCAGACTGATAATGATGCAATGGCCTCCAGGTGTAATAGAAGAGGGGAACATCTAAAACATGCAGGACACCGGCCCTCGAGGACCACAGTTTGACACCCCTATTTTAGATGTTTCCCTCTTCCATTCCACCTGGAGGCCATTGCATCATCAAAAATTCAACAGTTTTACTTTATTTTGTGCATAGAAAAGGTACCAAAAAGCAAGATTTTTTTTTTTTTTTATTAAAAATTTTCCACATTATTTGTCATTTTGTAAATATTTATTAGTTTTTGTTCATTTTGTTTATTTTTCTACACTTTGGTTCTTTTAAATTTTAAACATTTTCGTTGATTTTCTGCCATTTGTGTCTTACTTTGCTCATGTTACCAGTTATTTTGTTAGTTCTCAGGAGTTAAAGGGTTAAACTGAATCACATGGAAGAGGGAAATATCTAAAACATGCAGGACACCGGCCCTCGAGGACTGGAGTTTGACACCTGTGATCTATTGTGTGATGATTCTGATTGTAATATACTTAAAAGTCAGCTGAACTCAAAGTTCAAGTGAAGTTATGTTGTAGTATCATAAATAATTAGTGCCTGAGGTGGATGTTTAATGTGAAATGCATTGCATCTTTGTCTAACTTTATGTAACAACCATTACAAATGCATATGAGAGGTTAGAAGTATCATTAGATTTGCTCTCAAAGTTGCTGATTATGCAAAACTGAGTAACACTTAGAAGTGATTCAGCTGCTGAAGAGCACTACTGTGTCTTTCAGATTTTCAGGAACACGCGTTCCCCTGTTAACAAAGTCTGTTACTAAACATGATGACTGCTGGCTGTTTGGATATGAAAATTGATGTACTCTGGGATATTAGGGCTCAAGTGGAAACAAAACTCTCTTTGGTTTCACCTCTTGGGCTGTGAGTGTAAAAAGGGTCCTTTCTGTTTGTTAATGCACTAATGACACATTGTTCATCTCACTGCAATTATTGAGACAAAACCAGAATCGGTGTACCATGGAGGGCGGAAAGTAATCAAGCCTCATCAGATCCCTTCTACTGGAATATGCTCATCATGAAATAAGAGGAGTCTTTATTCCCTCTCCCATTCTCATATAGCTTCGTCTATTCTTTCATGTAGTCCAGTGGAATAAAGCTGATGCAGGGTAGAACCAGTATTTCTAGATTTAAACGTTGTGTAATGCCTGAAATATTCGGCTAAATGGAAGTATAATTTGCCAAAATGAACCAAAAATTACCTTTTTTTTTTGTAAACCACAGATATAGAGTTAACCCAGAATGTATTTTATATCACCATTAAAGCCAAAGTGGTAATATTAAGTTTCTTTCATATATCGCTAAAGCATAAGAAAAGTTATCTGTGTGTGTGTGTGATAAAATCAGGTACAATAAAGAGTCTTATATAGGTATATATATGAATTAGGGCTACACGATTCTGGAAAAAATAGGTATCACAGTTTTTGTAATAAAAATTGATATCACGATTCTCTGCACAATTTTTTTGAAATTAATTACAATTTTTATTCAACTCAAATCCAAAAGTAGCATATTTGTTATTTAACTATTGTTGAACTATTAATTTAGCTGTTCATTAAGTGTAATTACACACATACACACACACATATATATATATATATATATATATATATATATATATATATATATATATATATATATATATATATATATATATATATATATATATATATATATATATATATATATATATATATATATATATATATATACAGTAAGATGAGGAAAAGGCTGTAAAAGATGCAGCAAGATGAAAAGTATATCCTTGAAGGATGGAACAATAGATAAAGACAAAACACCTTGCAGCCACATATTGTTTTTTTGTTTGGATTTAGAGATCAATGAATGTTTTTTATCATTATTTTGTCTCAATGCAGGATCTCAAGATCTTATGCAGCATTAAGTAAGAAAACAAAACAAAAAAAACAACAAAAATTGTGTGTTTAGTAGTTGAGTTTTAAGCTTTCTTTCATAGTGAGAACATGATGAAGTAAAACATCAAGCACTGAGACATGTTAACCAGATAAATCCTTAAGATATGATGAAACAAGATATATTAAATATTTGATTACACTCACATTTCTATCAGTGCACATATATCTCTGCTCCTACTCCATTAACACATATTTTTAATAACTTTACAGCAGTGTCAAATTGAAATACACTGCTTCCCATAAAGTGGGAAACATTTTTTTAATTGTATTTTTTTTTTAGCTCTTATGAAGTCACTGAGAATGTGATTTATTCTTCATAAAGTGATTGTGTATCCATTTACATATCTGTAAATCTGCAAATCTGATAGGTCTGATAAATGGAGGTAATGAGATCATTGCAATAATAATAGTTCTATGGTCTAAGGTTAGGTTAAATAAACATTACAGTGGTGCCTGTTTTTTTCATATGTGACAGAGCCATTACATGTTCTTTTTTTTTAGTTTAGTGTATTTCAGTCATATTGTATATTCACGTCAAAGCAGCAAAAGAAAAGAACCACACAGAATTTGACTGAAAAAGGCTCAGGCTAGATGCTATAGACTGCATAAGTGCAAACTGAACTGTTTTAAGAACTCATTTGTTCCCATTTCCATAAGGTTTTTAAACAAAGCTGCTTGAGGCTAAAGATTGTGCAATTTTTCTTCGAATGTTTTTACGATGTTTCTTTTATTATGTGATTTTTATCTTCATGTACGGTAATTTTTGTTGTGATGGTGTGCCTGTTGATTCTGTCTGCTGTCACTGTGGTTTTCAAGACATTTATGGCACAGTTGCTGAGTCCAAGACAAAAAAAAAAAATCCCCAAGTGGGACAATAAAGTATATTGTATTGTATTGTATGTCAATATTTGAATTTTTTTTTAAAAATATAAAACAAGCACATACCTGTTAAGGATACTAATTTTCATATGCTTTACGAAAATGGGGATCCTATAGTTCAAAAACTTTATGTGATAGAGGAAAAAAAACTTAGATCAGTGTTAGATTTTCCATCCAGAAATGAATTAAAAGCAGCTGCCAGATCATTTTTCCCAGCAGTTGAGTTGAAATGTATGAATCAAACTTGACATTTATAAGGATTGCTGAATAAATCAAATTATACAGGATATTAGCTCACAGGTTAGCATGCTCTGTAGAAAGCCAGTCACTGTAAAATCTCTTCTAGTCCAAAATGTTACCATGCTTTTGCATATTTGAGGTGTACAGGCCACACACACACACACACACACACACACACACACACACACACACACACACACACAGTTCTATTGTTTTGCTGCACCAGTCTTTTATCTCACTACACATATACTGCACTGTTTGTAATATTTGTTGCACTTGTTGTTGAACTTGCTGCATAGGTTCATGGCCAAAAAAGTGTCGTCTTTTTTTTTTTTTTTTTTTTTTAAAGAGAACAGGCTGAGGAAATTAGATTGCAAACTGATTACTAGATTTCATGTCCCTCTAATGTCAAAGGAACATGATTACAGCACGTCCTGCAGTAAAAATGAATCCAAATGCTCTGATAAATTGTTTGAAGTTGTGCTGAGTGGGCAACTGTGTAACACTAAGAGAAATGGTGTGGAGTGTTTTTGCTGTTGTCTTTGAGAGAGAGAGAGAGAGAGAGAGAGAGAGAGTCAAAAAGGGTAAAGCAGGTTGGGAATAAGAGTTGGAGAGAGGGAGACTGAAAGGACTGAGATGAGATGGAGATAAAAAACAACCTAAGAGACAATGAAACATGATTAGTGTGTATGTGCTGAGTCAGAGCTCGGATGGTGGTGGTGGTGGTAGTGGTGAGGGGGTCATTCATTTTACCATAAATCTATTCCACACCAGTCTAGAGCTGGGGAAGACAAATCAGCCCTCAGGTGAAAAGGCCATTAAAATGCATGGAGGAGAATCAAAGTGGGCCATGTTTGAATCAAAGCCAGCATTAAGGTCTGACGTGCTTCCAGAATGCTCACCTGGCTCCACTCTGCAGTCATTACACGAAATGAATGGAGAAAGTGGAAGCCATTAAGACGGTGGTTCCCAAACTTTTTTGGCTTCTAACCCCATTTTAATATCACAGATTTATGCTAACTCCAGACATTCAAAACAGACCCCTTTTTTTTTTTTACTGAAATTAATTAGTTTTGTAATAGTTTGAGGTTACTATGTTGTCAATAATTGTTAAATTTAGATGACATTTAGACTATATAATGCAGAGATGTCAAACATGCGGCCCGGGGGCCAAATCTGGCCCAGCAAAGGGTCCAGTCCAGGCCTTTGGATGAATTTTTAAAATTTAAAAATTACACTAATATATTTATCATTTCAGTTGAAGTTCCGTATTCAGACCAATTCACTCTCATAATAACATAAATACTCACAAGTCGAACTTTTTCTCTGTAATTTTTGTAGATTTTTGCGCATCTGCACTTTATGTAAACGTATAGGAGAGTGAGGAACATATTTTCGATACCTTTTCGACAACTTTCATTAGTTGTGACGTGGTTCCAACATGTCAGCACAGAGTTGAATGTTTCCATAATCTCACAAAACAACATGTGTATTTATATTTACCCTGCCCCCAAAAGGGGAGGTGAGGACATTGTTTTTGGTTTGTTTAATTTTGTTTGTGTGTCTGTCTGTCCATTTGTTTGTTTGTTTGTTTGTCAACAAATTTACACCAAAACTGCTGGACCAAGTTCCATGACGTTTTCAGGACTGGCGTGAGGTCGTCCAGAATAAATCCTATTAAATTTTGACGAATGTCGGTCAAAGGTCACAGTCATCAAAAATATGTTTTTGCAATAAGATCAGGTAAAAGGTTTGTGAGGGGTGCGGTTTGTTATCCTTTTCACCACTTGATAGTTTTTACATTTGGAGTGAGAACACAGAAGTATAGAACATTTTGACATATGTACTTTTAATTTTAAACTATCTCTGATCATGCCTGTTCTTTGCAAATATGACTTTAGAGTAAAAATGTATCTTACACTGCAAGAACCATCTCTGTGCATATGTGGACGTCAGGTAAATGATACTTAGACACAATGACAGAATCTGCTGTTTTTATCTGTAGTTTTATTTATTATTATTTAGATCAGATATCTCAAACACATAATTGCAGTTGTGGCTCCCTACTTGACATTAAAGTTTGGTGCACATAGTTGTCAAATACATCTTTTTGCTGAGTCTTGTCATGCTTTTTATTTATTTTAATCACTTATGGACTACCGTACACAGTCTCATGACAGCTTCCAGTGGCATTTGCTGTCAACGGTTTTCAAACTAGCCAACCGTGAAGTACCTGGGGAAAGATGAACATCATATATGCCATCATCCATTTCCAGTCATGCCTTTCTCAAAACAAAGAGAAAGGTTGGCAGCGAGCACAAGCAATTTCAAGAGAAGTGGGAGACAGAATATTTTCGTGTGGAGCCAAGGGGAACCACTGCGTACCCGCCTCATATGCACAGAGAAAGGTGTGATGTATACGTAATACAATGTCTGACGTTATGGGAGTAATCATGGTGTTGAGATTGTAATTTGATGACTTCCTCATGAGAGACAGCAACGATAATTAATTAATTAATTAATTAATTAAATAACACGGCTAAAAGAATTAAAATAACGTCTCATTTTGTCTTTGTCAACAAAAACTAAGAGACATTTTAAGAATGTTTTTTATTTCTTAAGCCACATTTTGTCTGTTTTTTATTGGTCATCTATAACTGCATTATATATTTAATTATAGTTATCATCACAAAACTGACATTTACGTCAAGTTTTGTCTTGTTTTCTTCACATATAAGGCACACTGGATTATAAAGTGCATTAAATGACATCAAAATTATGAGATAAAAAGTGAAAATTTTGAGATAAATAGTGAAAATTATGAGATAAATGGTGAAAATGATAAGATAAATAGTGAAAATGATGAGATAAAAAGTGAAAATTATGAGATAAATGGTGAAAATTATGAGATAAATGGTGAAAATTATCAGATAAAAAGTGAAAATTATGAGATAAATAGTGAAAATGATGAGATAAAAAGTGAAAGTTCTGAGATAAATAGTCAAAATTATTAGATAAAAAGTAAAAAATTCCCAGTCACAACGAGAATTAATTCACATATAAGGCACACTGTGGATTTTGTGTATGGTCTTTTAAGTGTTACCTTATAGTCTGGAAAATACAGTATATGTCTCACATCATTGCTCAACTAGACACACTGAAGAGTTTACAAAATATCAGGGACATTAGAGAACAAAACTGTGTCACCAAACTTGGGGAAAAAAAAAAGTCTATTGGGGAAACAAGATGTATTGAGTGAGTGAGATGATGGCTGGCTAGTTCAAAGTTGGTGAGTTCATCAGTACATGTTACGAGCTGCAGGTAAAGTAAAGAAACCTTATTTTTGTGGACTACTTATGTAATGCATCCCAGACTGACCCAGACTCTACACCTACAACATAAATTTCACAGTGTTAATTTGTAGACGATGGGACCAAATACACTCTAGAAAAGTGTTGATTTAGTACAATAATATTTACTGTGTAGCATCCCACAGGTCACTTTAGTTTGAGACCTCTGATCTAGATGTATATAATGCATTTAATTAATTAAATCCAACTTTACTCTTCCACATATCAGGCGTTATATGTCGCTTTCCATTAGAGCATGTACTTTTAATTCTTTTTTTATTTATTTATTTTTTAATAATTCATCTTAGATGGAGCAAAACTCATTAAACCAGTCTTGCTAGGATTGTCAACAGTGGGTTTATTAGCCATTTTTAATCATTTGTTGCAGAGTATTGCTAAGCCATACAGAGAACATATATTAAAGGTATGAAGCAGTTCAGTGTTGGCACAATTCTGAGCAAACTTACTAAGAAATCCTTTTGAAATCTGAATAATTATTTCCTCATTATTCCTGCATGAACCAGTTCATTGATTTAGTCATGAACAAAAAAGGGGCAGAAGTACGACTGATCACACGATTGTGAAAATTACAAGATTATTACTCATAATGTCAAGACCTTACGATGGAAAAAAAAAAAATTAAAAAAAAAAGGAAATGAACATGTATGAAGCCAAAAGACAAATGTACCTTTGAAATCATAGTTATATAACAGAAATGTTCAACCTTTTAGTAACGTCTTCATGTTCACCCTGATCATTAAAGTGTTCTTCAGACATTAACAAAGGCATTTTATTTGCTACAAAGAGTAGGGGTCTTCAGTGCAGTGTGTTAAATTAATTATCTGTTTGACCCCAAAGGTTAGACTGTGTGCTTTCTTTTCTTCAGTAATGAACAGATGCAGTAGACGTTCTCATGCATCCTCTTCACCCCTGTACAGCCTCAGACACATGCACATGGAAAAACTATAGTTTAGAATCCATTCAATACAAACAAACATTCCCATTGTCCTCACACTTTGCTCATATTGTCCATGACCACATGTCTTGTCCACACTAGAGACACTGGTCACTCACCAATGAGAAGCCCGTCACCCTGCGTTAATTGTCTGTAATCAAATCCTCTGCATCCTGAAGAATTAAAGTGGCCCAGAACCAGCACTTAAGTCTTTAAATGCTGATTAGACCTGAATTTAGATGTGGTTGCTTCAGCAGGAATTAATTAGTGATTAATATGTAGAGAAAGGTTGTTCATCTGTCTGCCCGTACTGCAAATCACTATTACCAGTGTCTGTGTTTTGGCTTCAGTAGGTTATGGCTTCATTGTTTACTCTATAACTATACTGTAAACTCAATTTAATACACTGGCCTTTAATGGGGTCTGACTGAAAATGCTGAAAATTGGGTTTATTATGTAATAATGTAAATCATAGGTGTCAAACTGCGGTGTCCTGCATGTTTTAGATATTTCCCTCTTCCACATGATTCAGTTTAACCCTTTAACTCCTGACACTTTCGCAATTCCACAGTTTTAAAAAAAAAGACTAAAATAAAGCAACAAAATGAATGAAAATGGCCCAAGGCATCAATAAAAGGAATAAAAAAATAAAAAATAAACTAACAAAAGTAATTAGTAACATTAATAAAGAATACAATTAAAGAAAAAACTAAATGTAGGAAAACAAACAAAATGAGCATCACAATGAACAAAAACTAATACTTACAAAATTGTAAATAACATGGAAAAAACTTTTTTTTTTAAATTTACTAAAAAAAAAGAAAAAAAGAGAATGAGGATTGAAATTTGATCCCAGCTGTTTTAATTTAGCCTTTTTCGAAATTAATTGCCTTTTGTCCCCTGTTCCATGAACAAAAAACAGTAAAAACACAGTAAAAAAAAAAAAAAAAAAGAAGAAAGAAAGAAAGAAAGAAAGTGCTGGAAGAGGGAAATATGGAAAACGTGTAGGATTCCGGCCCTCGAGGACCGGAGTTGCCCACCCCTGGACTTATAGCGTCACCAACGTGGGGTTAAACCCGCCCCAGATTGCAGCGAATCTGAAGTAGCATTAGCATTAGCATCTACAAAAGATGATATGTTATTTGCTTGACTTAAATTCTATGTTTTACAAATATCTTAGTTTGTCATACTGTAAGCAGCATTTTATTAAGCTTACAATCATTTCGTGCTGGATAATTTCATCCTTTTTCAACTCATCCTTCCATAAACTCTCCTAGATTATCATGCCACCTCATACAGTACCTTCTCCTCTCTACAGACTTGTCACCATCTTCATCCTCTTCTCTCCACAGACTCTGTTATTTCCACCCTCAGGTTTTGTTTGACTCCCTAGTTCTTATCACTTTGTTAATAAAATCTTTTTCCCCCTTCAGCACCACGCACAAGAGTCCATTCATTCTTTGCCTCATTACAATTTTATATCTGTATCAGTTAAGGCTGGTGCTGAATCTAATAGAAGATGAACAATTGACTTTAGACTTAAAAGTTAAGAGATAAAAAAAAAAATAATAAAAATGTTCTTGGATATTTTTAGTCAGCATGATTTTCAGTTTCACGTTTAGTTATTAATTTATTTATGACGAGCTCATGTTTTATAATTCATATTTATATATTCATTTACTGACTTGATTTAGATCTTTATTTCAACATGCATCCTGTCTCCAATAAAATGTCAGTAAGTTAAATTGTGATAGACAGGCAGTCAGTCAAATGTTGATGGATGAATTTTTTTTTTTTTTTTTCCTGCTCCAAACTATCATTGCCTTTAAAAATCCACCGTCAGTCGACCTCTATTTAATTAATTTATCCCTGTGCCAGAACGCTTTGATCAGTTTGCAAAAGAACAGATGATTGACAGATGTAATAACCAATCAACATCAAGACTAGATACTGGACAGACACTGGGTTCTAAACCAGATACATTTTACTTTTAAATGCTTTGTTACAGTGAACAGAGGATGTTCTGTCTGTTCTGTTCTGTTCTGTTCTGGCTCCCTGAACAGCTTTACTCACGTACAATTTTATAAAGGAAAAACAATAGAAAAAAAAAAATCACATAATACATGATGCAACTGGATGTCGTACAGCATCTGGTATGTTTCACATGATTGAACTTATTGGAACAATAACTGTCAATTTTCTTCTAATATTCTTTAACTACGATGGTACAACTATTGGAACGTAAAGTCTGTGGCTTGTCACAAACAATATGTTCCCCTAACTGTGACAGTTTGGCTTCACTTTTCCATGGTCCTGCAGCATGTTGATATGGCCGAGAGAAAAGTGCATATGTATCATTTCTGACAAATTCAAATAACATGTTGGTGTGTTTGTGTACATATATATAAAAAACAATGACAAGTATTCAATAATACACAATATACAATCTCCCCCAGACTCAGCTGAACTTAAAAAGAAGCATTAATACACAGCATTTTCTTTCACTGTCCTTACAAATGTGTTCAGTTCCACTCTGTCAGCAGATTAATAATGGAGAGCGCAACACATAAATCAGCAGCTGAACTGGTCTCTTTGTTTTAATGTTTATTTTTTCTGCAACAATGACCACAAAAGGCAAATAAATAAAACCAAAATAATGGTTCCAAGTGTGTAAATATATAAATTGCATTCCAAACAACTAAACTCATCCAAAAGTATTACATATTTAACCATAAAACATTACCTTGTGTTTTACCTCGTAAGTATTTATTTGACCTTTATTTGTCCATGGAGAGGAGGCTGTAGTAATAAAAAAAAAAAACAACAACAATGACAATAACAACGTCATAAAAATTGTACAATTGTATTTTCCTGATGATTGTCTGAAGGAAAGACCAGTCATATGTTCAGAGTGTTGGACATGGTTATTCTATTATTCTGATAAAAACATTTGTCAGTTTTAACAGTTTTTATTTATTTTAACATAAATATAATAAACCAGCACTTAAAGGATAGATGCTCAACAAATCAGAAAGAGGAGGTTGGTAATAGGTGAATAAAAATGATGATATTAACACATATATTAATAATAATAGTAATACTTAAACATCTCTCTCATGTCTCTCACTTCAATATTGGTACCATAGTATTCATTTAGCTGTATTTGTAAGTACTCATAATACTTTAGAAAGGGGTTCCAGGTCTTCTCAAACTGTTGTAGGGAGTCTTTAAGGGAATGTGTGATCTTCTCAAGCGTAAGAATGTGCATAATATCTATAATCCATCTAGAACAGGTGGGAGGAGTATCTTTCTTCCAAAAAAAGGAGAGTGAGCCGTCTTGCGATCAGGGAAGTAAAAGCTATGACTGCACCACAGATTTCAGGGGTACATTGAAGATAAAGCAGATTTATTTGGATGTACTCCTGCAAAAACAATTATTTGTAGCGTAATAATGATTTTATTGCAGATTAATTATCCTACTTAATGATGAGGAGTTGTTTTTGTTTCAGATTGATAAGATACACAAGTGATAATTGACAAAAAAAAAGATGTATTAAAGGAAAAAAAAAAAAGTAATCAGAGATGCATCCACTCAGAACTTCCTCTAGACTCCAACATGCTGAACAACATTTTGTTGTTGCATGACAATTTGCCATCAATTATGATACCCAAATACATATAAATAACTACTATATATACTTAATGAGCCTATTTACATGGACACCAATACTCCAATTATTATACGATTTCTGGAGTTATCAGAATATACAAGTGATCATGTAAACAAGATAATTTAATCTGCTTTGTGAAGAACAGTAGTGATCAGATTATGAGAAGTCAGATTAACACACATGGATTTTTCCTCAATATTTATAATAATAATAATAATTCTGACATGTATACAGGTTAATTCGATTCATTTCTCTGCCAAGTTATGTTTTTACCAACGCTTATCTGTCTGTCTGTCTGTCTGTCTGTCTGTCTGTCTGAGTTTTAGCAAGATAACTCAGAAAGTTATGGACGTGTTTGGTTAAAATTTTCAGGAAATGTTGATACTGGCACAAGGTACAAATGAAGACATTTTGGTGGAGGTCTTAGGGGAGGGGCACATGTGTGTTTCATTCGGTTGGTCAAGGCAGACCACTGCTCACTGGTGGGGGGAGGGGGTGTCTGATCTGCGTTGGTGGAGTCTGCTTTTCTAGTTTATTCTGTTAAGGAATGTCTGAAGTCATGTTTTCATCAAGGTTTGTTCATTTATTTAATTCAAAAAGTAATGAACAGATTTCCATGAATTTTAAGGAAATGTTGACACTAACACAACTGCTGTTCTAAATAAAACCTTGCTAACTGGTGAATACTGGTGCCTGTTTGAATGTAGTCTTAACATGTTGTAATTATTTTAGTAAACGTACCCAGACTTCACTCTGGTAGTGTTATTACTGTAGGCTACATTCATCTCAGTACATGCACACACACTTCAAAATACATCAGCCTTCCCCAGTCACCTTTTACCAATTGATCCAGTTAAAAAAAAAAAAAAAAAAAAACATAATAAAGAAAACTGCCATGTATCCGATTATTTAATTAATTGGCCAAAAATTGACAGGATACTCAAGTCTAAAAAATATTTGATAGTTGCAGTTGATGGGAAAACAGTCAAAACTGCTCCAGGAAAACATCTCACATCCCAAATGTAATGATGTAGAAATGATTATGTGCTCATTCTCTCTACCCAGGTATTGTGTCTCTTATTTCCCTCGCTGTTCTGTCCTACGAACGCTACTGCACCATGATGACACCCACCATTGCTGATGGCAGAGACTACCGCCCAGCGCTGGCAGGCATCTGCTTCTCCTGGATGTACTCTATGGCCTGGACTGTTCCTCCTCTGCTGGGTTGGAGCAGATATGGTCCCGAAGGTCCTGGCACCACTTGTTCGGTGGACTGGAAAACCAAGACGACAAACAATATCTCTTACATCATCTGCCTGTTCACGTTCTGCCTGGTTTTGCCATTTAGCGTCATCATCTACTCCTATGGCAAACTGCTGCACGCTATCAGACAGGTACGAATCATCAAATGGAAATGTTACACCACACATCATGACTAAAAGAGTCAATGCATAAGAGTTTTGGATAGTGATCAACCGGTTTTTTTTTTGTTTGTTTGTTTTTTCTTTCACATTAGCCTTCGCCAATGATCGATACCAGCCTCTGATATTTCTAAATCGTTATTTTGAGATTTGTTTTTATTTGACAGAGAAAAATAATGTCAGAAAATCTTCTTTGATTACAGTTAGAAAACAGTTAAACTGATAAATGGAACCAAACGCCTACCTTCTCTTCCCCTCTTTCTGTGTTTTTATCTCCTCTTGTTTTCTTATTTCTTTTTCCCTTTCTTGTGATTTTCCCCCTTTTTTCCTTTTGTTTTCTTTTCTCACTTTTTTCTATTCTATTTTCTTTGCATTCCTTTGTCTTTTTTTTCACTTCACAGGAAAAAAGAAGCAAAAAAGGAAAATATTTCTATTTTCCTTTTCATTTCATTTCTTCCCCTTTTTGGTTCTTTTTCCTCTTTTTTTCCCCCACTTTTTCCTTCACCTATCAGTAAATCAAAGCAAGGAAAAAGAGCATAATGGCCGATGCAACAGGCCACTACTGATACAAGTAAAAAATGAGAATATCAGTCTGATATATCAGCCTATCACTAGTTTTGGAACAACAAAGGCCAAATATCTGAGTTTCTAGCAATAAAAGTGCTTCATGTTGTAAAATAAAAGTGCAATGCTAAACTTGAAAGTTAAAATGCCTTAAACTTTCTTCAACTTTACCTACTTTTCTATAGAATGCAATAGACATAAATGGGTAGGAAGAGAGTCACCAAACTGATTTCATGCATTTTATTTCCTTATATTTATTCAGCATCATAGTACCAAGTGGTTGTGATCAGGAATGTTTACTCTTTTAATTTTTTTTAGGGCTTTTTGTAAACGGTGACACAATGCTTTAAGTTTGTTTTTCTTTTTTTTTTCTTTTTTTTTTTTTTACATCCCTCAATATATAAGGTTGGGAAACATTGTTGTATAATGTCAAAAACCTTCAAACTAATTGCTGCAAAGTTTGCAAAAGACGAAAAATCTGATTTACATTTCAAAGACTGGCACTTGAAAGATGACAAATGAAGCCTTACTGCTGCTGACCATCAACCACAACCGTCTTCACTTAGGTTTGACATTTCAGCAGCCTGATCTATTAGAGCTGCCAACACTTATTTCTTCTCATTTTTGCTTTTCAAGTGTCTGAAGCCAAGTCTCATTAGCTGAATATAATATATGTTATGTATCTGCGTTGAGAGTGTTGCACGATCCTTACATCTTCTGTACAATATACAATTTATTTTCTTAAAAAAAAAAAAGAAAAATACGCAAACACACATTATCAAGTCCTATTTCCCTTCAGATCTGTAAACATTTCGTGCCCATGCTGTTTGTTCTGTTGCACTTCACCTCTTCTCTCTCTTGTCACCAACAGTCATCTTTTCTCTACTTTTATTTTTAATTTTTATTTCATTAAGCTTTTATTGTCTTTATTAACATGTCATGATGAAATGATTTTATAACGCTATATGTTCAAGGCAGACATGTCCAATAACCAAAGGGTTGGTGGTTTGAATCCCTCTCTGTCCTCGTCGTGTGCCGTTGTGTCCTTAAGCACGCTGCTGTTTGACTGTGCGACTATTTGATGGTGGTTGGAGTTTGGCAGCCACACTTCTGTCAGGTGTGGCTACAAGTATATACCACTGTCAGAGTGTAAATGTGAGAGTGCATGAATAATTCACCATTGTATGCACTTTAAGTATGTATTACTAGAAAAGCATTTTATAAACCTTTATTATGTTTTTGGATTGTTTTTTTTTATTTTTATTTTGTTTGTGTGTTTGTCAGCAACTTTATGCAAAAACTACTGGATCAATTTTCAGGATTTTTTTTTTTTTTTTTTTTTTCAGAAAAGATGCAAGGTGGTCCAGAATACTTTCCATTACATTTCAGTGAATGTAGGTCAAAAGCCAAGGTCACAACAAATGTGTTTTCACAATGATAAAAGATAGAGCAAATGTCTCCACTTTTTTTCCTCTCACTGTTGAGGTGCCTTCACATCAGAACCTTGAAAGACAAATGTAAAGACTCCAGGTCAAAGGTCAAGGTCACATTAAAGGTCAATATCAAATTTCTGATTTTTAACTATTCACCTGAGAAACTTCCAATGAGCAGTGAAGTGATGGTTTTTCAATTCTGCATGTTCTGTAAATGTAAAGATAAAGTACATTTAAAGGTAAAGTACTTTATTTATATAATATTCTGGAAGCAATCTACTCAAATAAATAAGAATATACTGAACACCTATTTGTGCCAACAGATGTATTAATGTTTCCAAGAAAGTCACAGAACATTTGTGAAGTCTGTTCTTTGTTCTTTTCCAGAGCTAAACATAGATGTCATTCCCTTCACTCATTGTGAAGCATTACAGGGGGTGTCAGATTTACATGATCTAGCTATTGTTTAACTTCCAAAAACCTAACATTAAGCAAGAGTTTTATATTTCTAAAAATAACAAGGTCTCCTTCTGAATAAAATGTTACTTAGAATTGCTAATATTGTTCAAGTGATACTAAACAAAACCAAATGCTTTACTGTTTAGTGCTTAATATAAATGCATAAAAATCTGCATTTGATCAGTGAAAAAGCTTAACACACCTCTTTCTGCTATAAAATTATCTCTAGTCCTCTCACCATGATGCTGAAAAAGACTCAAACACTGTGGCTCAAAGACAATTTGTACAAAAAAAAACTACAGTAATGCCTCTAATCATAGGTGTGTGGTCCACTTGTCCTTCATTTAGAGTCTGCCAAACCTTAATCATTTTCTGACAGAGAAGTGAATCTGTTTTATGGCTTTATCCAGAACAATCAGACTTCTACCAGGGATGTAATCTTTCCTCAGTCGGTTACTTTGTCATTTTGATTCCAAAACAGAGGCAATGCAACAACAAACACTGTCTACAGAATTGCTCTTTTTGTTGAAGTCGAGAATACTTCAGGACGTCAGTTCCACATGACAACCGGAGGAAGTGGCTTAAACAAACAGTGATTTTTCGTTTTTTTTCCCCCTCCAGTTTTTTGTTAAAAAGAAGTACGAAAACACACATGAGCCTTTCAAACTCTACGTGGACTATTTCTGTCACTTCCATCCACATCTCCTCTCAGCCTTTTTTAGCACTCAGGATTCTGGACCATACAGTGGGTGAAGTTAAACTTTAAGATTGAGGTTCCACTAATACAAAGTTCAGAACTAGGTAACAGCAGGTCAGAGGAAAGTTCTGTTTTAAAAGAGGGACTTTAGACTGAGGACATTTCAGAGATTTAAATTGGACATAGTGGACATGGAGTCTCTGTTCAAGTTGGAGTTAATGACAGCATTACAAGCAACTGTCTTCATTATATCCTGCTGAAGCACTTCATTAAACCTTATCATCAGCGCCCCACTGTCATATAATCATAACAGACAAAGTGTCTTTATTTAGTGTGTGTGTGTGTGTGTGTGTGTGTGTGTGTGTGAGGGGAGGGTTAGACAAGGGCTTTAACTACTATCATTGACACCAGGGCAGACATCAGTATTATTCTGGAAATGAGAACTTCAAAATTACTTCCTTTATGTAGCCACTGCATAGTACCACATAGTGTTTATATATATATATATATATATATATATATATATATATATATATATATATATATATATATATATATATATATATATATATATATATATATATATATATAAAATGAAACGTTGAAGTAATTAAAATAATAGTATGATAGCATCTTGACAATTTGGCCTTGTAATCCTGCCTGTTTCTAAAGTCTTCATTCCTACACCCATGGCTTTGCATACATTTTTGTGTCAACTTTCTTATTTATTCATGTTCAATATTAGCTCGGTGTTATTCTCATGTAAAATGTTATGCAGCTCTATGCATACAAAACTTACACTCACATCCTAGACGTGTGACACATCTTCCCCTAACTCAGCGTGGAACAGTTAGATGTGTTTGTCTGCAGCCACAACTTGCACTCATGTTCATCTCTGTGAACACTGACTGTTGATTTGTACTGTTTGCACAAGAATTTAATTTACCACACCATTTGCTGGCTTATGTGCCATGCTTCTGTGGGTTTCTACAGTGGCTGCAAGCACAGCACACTTAAGTTGGTTTTACATTCTGAAACAGGGCCTCCATCAAAACATACTGTGTAAAGTTATTTATATACATATATAATATATATATATTAAAGTGATAGATCACTATTTTTCACATGAATCTGAAAAGAATCAGCATCTTTACTCTGGTGCACCCACAGTGATTTACCACCGACAGTGTCCTGTGAGTCGAGTTCTGGTCCGGTTTTGGTCAAAGTGAAAGTAGTCCTGGCAGGTTTCCTGGGGTCATGAAATGTAAATGTCTCTTCTCAAAACATTATGTGTTTGAATGATTTATTTGCATAACAAAACCATCACGGAACAAAAACTCACACCTCGTAATTGCTTGGAGCTACTTTCTCTCAATAGCGATCAATGTGTGTTGTCACTGCTAACAGCTGTGCGCCTGCACGTAGCAGCTGTAAACACTGCCGAACGACTGATGAAAATAGTTTGCTAAGGCACACAGCTGTTAGCAGTGACAACACGCATTGATCGTTATTGAGAGAAAGTAGTTCCAAGCAATTACGAGGTGTGAGTTTTTGTTCTGCGATAGTTTTGTTATGCAAGTAAATCACTCATTCAAACACGTATTGTTTTGAGAATAAACACTTTGGTTTTGACCAAAACTGTACCAGAACTCGACTCACAGGACACAGTCGGGGGTAAGTCACAAAAATGTGTCTTTTCAATTTGCATTTTCAGTATAATTTTATTTTACAATTTTAATATGAAAAATAAAGACTCTGCAGTGGTCTTTGAACTTCTATCTTTAAAAAAAAAAACCTCATGCAACCTAAGAATTATTATAAAACAAAAAGAAAGTGAAATATCCATTGTTTTTATTGCTTAAGAGAACATATTTCTTTGCTGAGCATTATTTATTGCACCTTTCTGGATATTTTTCCTTAGCAATGATAAGAGATTCCACTAATTAATTTTGGCAGTTTTCCTTCAGTGAGGCTGGAATGCTGCTCTTCAACATCCATCACACACTGAGTTTCACCACAAGACAGATAAAATGGGTGCATTTCCTTATTAGGTGCATTCTTTTGGGGGTGATGAGTAAAAAATTTGCCAAAGACATTAGTTATGATAGAGTGAAGAAGAATGGAGGATTTCAGACATCTGAAGAAATTGATGCCTCAGGTGATGTCAGGTAGTCGATGAGGCCTTCGGATTTAATTAAAGTCAAAACAAAACAATGAAAACAATGGTGTGGTGAAAAGTCCTGCTTCCTGTCAGTGGCACATTATAACGGATGGCAGATATGTTGATTGATCTTCACAGGGGTGAAGGTGATGGAGAAATAGACGAGAGAAAAAGAGACATATGATGGTGGAGAAGGGAAAGGTGATGGATGAGTGATGACTTATTTTCTCATGTGGCAACAAGACACATTTAACCCTGTGTCCATTTATGGGTCTCTAGGCACATGATGTTGATGGACTTTTTTTTTTTTTTTTTACTAGAGCTGAGCGATAGGACCTAAAAAAAAAAAAAAAAAAAAAAAAAAAATATATATATATATATATATATATATATATATATATATATATATATATATATATATATATATATATATATATATTTTTTTTTTTTTTTTTTTTTTTTTTTTTTTAATTTTTTTTTTCTACAAAAATTTAATTTAAAATTTTCTTTCCAATTTTTTTCTCTAGTACAGGACATGCTAGACTAGTTGTATATAGGTATCGCTGTATTAGGATGTAAAAAAATCTATTTAGTCCGGGGGGGGGGGGTTTCTTAGGACCATAGGGGCCCTTGAATGACCCTAAATTCACTTTACCTAAGTTTTGGTCCTTTTTTTTTTTTTTTTTTTTTTTTTTTTTTTTTTTTTAAATTTTTCATATCGTTGACTGTTACATTAAAATTAACGTGAACTCAAATATATGTGACAATTACAACTGGTTATTTTTGTAAATGTAACCGTTTTACCTTTTTGCCCATCTACCTCAGTCTTTGAAGAACATGGTTTGACTCTCTGTGGTGACCTGTATGCTTCAGGTACGTGTCCAGCAGTGGGAAATTCCACCCTCGTCTAATAGTATCTTTAATTGACTGTGGCTAATGGTCACAGGTCTGGTGCACAGAAAAGGAGAGGAAAAAAAGAAAAGAGGAAGATCACTGAAGTGAACACAGGGGTGTTGCTTGAGACTCTGAACAAGAAACCCCTGGGGCCCCCACCCCACCTGTATAACATGCTGCAAAAAGTTTTTTTGTTGTTTTTTTTTTTTTTTGCACAATTTCTGGGACATTTGAGATGAATTCAGAAAAAGAAATAAGGGGCCCAAGATTATTTTAATAATTATGTTTTTTGGTGAATTCATCTTTTATTTCAATATTTTAAGAGGCTTTTGGGAATCGTGTTGAGATTTGTTTTGTTTTTTTTACTATAATTTTTGAAGCATAAAGTTAGGTGGGCAGCTGGGGGGTAGGATTATAAAATGCCCCCCACATAGATCCACCCCTGCTTTTCACAAAGGGGCAGCAGTAAGAAAACAATAGGTTAAAATAACTTTTAAAAACAGGCAACTATGTGTCACCAAAGACCAACTTCTGTGTTTTGAGACTTAAATTTTTCACTTTTAATGACATAGTATTTAAAGTGTCACTGACCTGATTTTACAACTATACATATTTTGAAATTTCATCATGTCTAAATTCGATTCACACATATATCACTAACGACAACAACGCAAATTTAACGATATTTAATCCACATTGCGTTTCAAATTGGCTGCCTATAAATTTGACCTACTTATTTCCGAGGAGCCTGAACCTGTTTTTCTCATATATATATTTATATACATACACATATGTGTGTGTGTGTAATTCTTTTAGCTACAAGGAAACTACTTACTTTGACCTTGTACATCAGCCCAGCACAGTTACTCTATTCTACTGAGTATTTTTTCGTATAGCAATAAATACAGCAGGGTTTAAAAAAGTCACAAAGTAATTTCTTTTTCCAATTTCGTACACCCCTAATAAGAATGAAAGACTTTCTACTATAAGCAGCCACAAACCTGTAGTTCAGGAAAGGCACAAATGCAGCTTCATATCTCTGACAAAAGGGAAGGTTGAGGAGGCTGTTGGCTGAGTTATCAGTGAACCCTGAAGGCAGTCAGATAATATCTTTGTTTCATAAATTAGTTTTGCATTTTCAAGCGCTTCATTTTGCCTAGACGACCCAGCATCCTGATTGCAATTATTGTTCGTGGTAATTCACTTCAGGTTATGAATCTATTATCCAAATTACCAGCTGATAAACTCAGACTAAAACAAAGCTTTGTCAACCTGTGTATGTGCACACCAAAACAAATGTTGCCTAAATCAGAAAACAAATGTTCAGTGCAAATAACCATTGCTGTTTGTGAACTAAAAATCCTAAGCTTTGAAGCAACAGACATACAGTAGTTAGTTATAAACTATACAAATATAATCTCATGCAAAGAAGGAGAGAGAGAGAAGAAAAAGCTGGAGGTGATCAACACTGGTAACAGGCGAGGAATGTGTTTGATATCTTTGTGCAGCTGGCGGACTGTACTGTGTATATTTGTGCTCACATGTTTGCATCACTGTCACTCAGTAGCTTAAGTGTACAGTTACCGATGGGGGAGCAAAATATCCTCTGCTTATACACCACAGATTTTCCTCACTTGCAGAGCACATACATAAAAAAAAAAAGCATATGAAATGTAATATACAACTCCAAAATATCACGTAAGATTTAAAGCAGAACATTTTGTCTTCAAAATTACACCCAGCGTGTAATTCACATTTACATGGATTCAGCTCAGGGGGTTAAATCTGGAAGTTTTAGCTGCCTGTAACCTCCTTAGTTCTTTGGCAGCTGACACCCTGATCACTTCATGTCCCTCAGGTTTAACTCCATCTCAAATATCGCTGACTTCAGCAGCAGCAGTTTTGTTCTTCTTCTGTCTCAGTTAGAGAGAATGGAAGTAGCAAAGTGTCTGAACAAGAACAGGAAAACTGCTTTATTTTCTGGACTGTTGATTTTCTATACTCAATTAGACAGATTTAATTTATCCCATCAACAACAACTGGTGATTAAAACGGATGTAAACATTTTAATAAATGGTGATATCCAAATCTGCCTGTCGCTGTAATTATATATAATGGCCCGTGAGCTCATTTCAAATGTTGAAAGCTGGACCGCCCCCATCCACCGTAAATACTACATATCCCAGAATGCTTTGCTATTGCTTTGGGAGACATAGTCAAGACTAGTGATCAACTGATATTATTTGGGGCTGATACAGATTTTTTTTTTTCCCCCATCAGTTTTAGCTGATAACCGATACACTAAGGCGATATTTAGAGCAGATACTGATAAAAAAAAAAGTCAGAAAATATTCTTTAATTATAATTAGAACATTTAAATAGTGACAGTTGAACTATTAAATATGACCAAATGTACACCTTTGTTTTTTTCTTCATTTTCTTTATTTTATGTCTTTTTTTCCCCCCATTTTTCCTTTTCTTCTAGCCCACTTGTTTCACTTCCTCTTCTTTTTTTCCTTTTACCTTTTATGTTTTTGCTGGTGTTCATCTATCTGTCTGATTGTCTGTCTGTCTGTGTACAACATAAATCGAAAACTTATGGATGGATTTTGATGAAATTTTCATGTCTGTATGAGAAAATCAACAAATGATTATTTTGGTGGTGATCTGGACCCCACACACACACACCATTTATTCTCCATTTACTGCAATTGGGGGGGGGCTTTCTAGTTATTACAAAAAAAAAATCACTTTCTTCTGTTTTCTCTGTTTTTGCTAGACAAACTCAACTTTAATCTGAGCTTTTCTAAACATTTAAGTGCAGGAAAATACATGATTGTCACTTTAGAATACAAAATACAGACAATAATATTGGAATTTTTTTAAATAAATATTTTAAGAAAAAAAATAGTTAATAATAATTTTGGGAACTGCCACAAAATGACCAGTGTTTTATTATGGGTTAAACACCAGGGCCCTTCAGGTTCAAATGTTGGACATCATAGTCCTTTTAACTTTCATCACTTGATTATGATTAGAATTATGATTTATTTTCTCCTTTTTATTATTTATTTTAGTTAAATAGTTCTTGTTCTGGTTGTTGTTGCTTCCATGGTTGGTATTGTTTGTAATGTTGATGAGGGTTTTTGGCACTATTCTCTCTGTCCCCTCTCTTCTTTTTACCCCCCCCCCCCCCCCCCCTTTGTTCTTCCTTGTTAGGTCTGGCATTGATTTATAACACTGGTTTATCAAAACTCATAATAAAGTCAGCAGAAAACCAAATGCGAGCCTCATATATGTGATGAAGTTTCCCTTAGCAAAGCAAACTCAGCATCCAAACATTCTGCTGGACAAGACGGGTTAAAAGAAAGAAGAAAACAAAAAAAAACATCTTTCATTTGTACACATTTTTCCCTCCTTTGTCCTTCCCATCAACATGATGGACAATCATGCTTTAGACTTTGCACCTTTTCCCTTCTATCTGGAGAATCATAGGGTGCCTTTTAAAATGTATTTTGTTAAAGTTGACTGCACAAGGACTGAATGGGTAATTTGCCCTTGGTCTGAGTGGAGAAACCACGCTGAGTTTTTACCATGAAAACTACCTGGATCTTTTTAACTTGTATAGAAGAATGAACATTTAAATGGAATACATTTTAACCCATAAAGACCCAGAGCTACTTTTGTGGCAGTTTCCAAGTGATGTTTTTCCTTTTTTTGTGACTTTTCACTATTTCTTATACTATTATCCTTAATATTTTGCAATCTCTCAGTGAAAATAATGTATTTTCTTATATTTAATTAACTAAATATAGGGAAATGGATGTTTAAATATGGTTTAACATCAATTTTTTTCTCCATTTCTATGGAGTTTTCTCCATTTTTCTTTTCACCAGTTTTCTGAAAAACTGAAAAAAAAGAGACTTTTTCAATAAAGACATCATTAATTGGGTCCATCACAACACCATGTGCTCGTCCTCATCCTTTGGCAGTTATATGGACACAGTGCACACACCAATCACACCATTGTCATCTAGCCTACACTTTATATTGTCTGCCAGTGAGGTAAAGAAGCTCCCACAATGCACCTGTCCTCTGCTGATGTCTATCACTGGACTGGCAGATGAATGTGTGCATATCAAGTACCTCTGTCAGAGATTTTCTGGTCACACCATCAGGACCCTAAAACAGTGATGTCCAAAACCAGAGGGGTGGGATGACACCCCCCTGGCAAATAGTACCCAGTCTGCATGACATACCATAGACCGCCTGCCAAAAAAAAAGAAAAGCCTAACACACATTTCATTAGCCTTTAGCTTTGATTCACTGTTGCATTGTTTATGCAATATTCATGCAGGGTCATAATAAATATCACCACATTTATTAAACTCAGCAGTTACATAAGAGTTTATGATCTTGTATTAATGTTGGGAAAGAAGGACCATTTTGTACAGTCTTCTCAAATACATTCTTATGTGGTTGTATTTTCTAACCCCTAAAAAGACCTACAGCTATTGATCTACATTTAGCCTGATTTACATTTAGTTATTATTATTTACCATGTTATTTTCACTATTTTTTCTCTCATAAATATCTGTTATTTTCCAGTTTTTTTTTAAGCGTCATAACTGTTCATAGTAAATTCGAAGCTTAACATATCAATGTAGAAGTAAGTAAAATGTAAAATGACTTTTTTGACAAAATATATAATTAACTGAACATTAACACAAGCATTTACATGTTTTAAACTATACTGATGTTATTGGTGGATTTGTGTTAGTGTTGATGACAGTGTTTCTGAATTAACTGATGTCATTGAAAAGCAGTAAAACTTTAATTTACCTGAATTATTCACATGTATTGATAGGATTATTATAGGACATCTTAAAGCCAGGACGTTGAGCTATGACTGTTATCATCTTAACTTTTTGGAGCCAGAAGTCACCATATTTTATTCTGCCTTGGCAGAGGTCTGCGCTCTTTAAGTGCTTTTCTAGTGTTTTTAAATTTGGTTACAATCTACAGCTTCACTGGTAGACGTCATTAAATATTACACAATAAACCTTTAAATCAGGGGTCTCAAACTCATTTTCTTCAGCATGATTTGACCTCCAATGGGCCGGACCAGTAAAATGAAAACATAATAACCTATAAATAATGACAACTCCAAATTTTTGTCATTGTTTTAGTGCAAAAAAAAAAGAAAAATACTTTTATAAATTATCAAAATGCAAAAAGGTAAAATTTCATGAGGAAAATAAAGGTAATTTTGATGATATTCTGCCTCAATTGATCATTACGTAGTCCATGTGTTTTATTATGGATCAGTTCTACAAAGACACTAAACTTTTAGTAACAGAAGCAGAAAATGTTTAAAATTTTCTGTAATTTTCTTTAAACATTTCAGTTTGTTCACATTTGTTCAGGTTATTCACATTTTATTTTTACAGGATAGTTCCTAAATGGAAATATTTTCACAATTTAATATTATTTTTTGCTGTAAAACAATGACAAAAATTTGACTTTGTCATCATTTATAGGCAAAGAAAAAACTGAGAAGAAAATATGGAGTCATTTAATAATTTTTTTTAATCTCTTCATCCCACAGTTGGAACCATTGGTGGGCTGCATTTGGCCCCCGTGCCGCATGTTTGACTGCCCTGCTTTTAATGGAACATTATTTTTTGAGCCTATTTTACATTAGAAACATCACAAGGCACACCACCACACAAATAGTATATTTATTGAAATATAATGCAAATCTAGTCATGATTTACTTCTTCATTGTGAAACCTCGGCCCGTTTAGTTAAACATGAAGCTGGAATTATTGCAACAGTTCTTCAACAGCTCTGAGTGAATCAGTAGTGTGTACTGTTCTATGCATCTTCTGTATAATCACGCTGCGTGCTTACAGTATCAATAAGGTGAAAGTGGGTAATTTTCCACGGTGCACCTAAATATTTCTTACAGCGTACTTGTATGCTGTGGCAAACTAATTGGGAAACATTAACGTGATGTACACATGTATTTGATTTAATAAACAAAACATCATGCATATGTATTAGGACTGTCACGATTAATCAAGTTAATCATGATTAACTATTTATTTTTTAATCGTGATTAGAGTTCCCAAGCATTTTGTTGTTTTACAAATGGATATTATTTTAGTATTTAGTATTTCAGTATTGCTTTATTTTAAAGAAGCCTATTTTCAGCAGCTGCTTTTGAGCCTTCATTATTATTATTATTTTTTAATGTTTTCCCCCTGTTCGTCATATCTTATTTTGCAGATGTTAGTGTCTGTAACACTACTTGTTTGTTTTTATTAATAATAATAATAATAATAATAATAATAATAATAATAATAATACTAAAAGAAATGTGTAAAAACCAAGCCTATTTGTTTTTTTCTACATTGATAAGACTGAATTTCAATGACACCAAAATGTGCGATTAAACTGCGATTAATTGTGAGTTAACAATTGCATTTATGTAATTAATCACGATTAAATATTTTATTCGGTTGACAGCACCAATATGTATACATGGCCAGATCTTTATAAGAACAGATATTTACACATTTTTAATAATATACAATAGTATACATTTCGGAGTGTCCACTTTGGCTAGAGTTGTAGGTGTATATATGACATGAGGCTCAGACAATATGACCATCATCTCCTTCCAAGTGGACCCCTTTGTGTTCCTCAATGTCACACAGCTGTAGGTGTAAAATGTACACAAAGCCAACGCAAAGAAACATGGAAGAGAGTAAATGTGGCACAAAATTCTGAAGAGGAAGTGTTTGCATAGAAAGAGTCATTAAAAAATAATCATACTCAAACACGATGGTGTATGGTTCATTGGAACTGTTTAATTGACTTTATAGAAGAAAACCATGTGTGATGATATCTATACCATTGTGGGTGGGATATAATGAGGCAATATTGCCCACACCCACAACATGCTGTATTTGACTTTATTGAATTCCTACACAGCCTTCGGTCTTAAATTATTTAACTGTTAAACAAAGATGACATGCAGAGACAGTTCATTTTTATCTTGGTCACATGCTGTAAATGTTTCTGAGAAACACAATAGGGGTTTCTTTGAACACGTGCTCCCCGTGGGTTTGTTTGGGGATGCTCATACATCTGAACACTTGTGTTTGGGTTGCTAAATAGAGGACTATTCAACATGGAGACTTCAAATAAACTTCCTATGTTAAAGTCTTGGCATATTTTAGATGTGTATTATTTATTAATACTGATGTTTCCTTTTTTTTATTACATCTAAATTAGACCCTTTTGTTGCTGTTAAATCTGACTGCAGTTTATGTAAAAACTGAAGATTTTTTTTTCACTGATGTGATGAGGAGAATATTTTGGTTTTAACCTTTAACATGGTTACATTACATGTGAGCTGTGTTGAAAGTGATGCTGTCTACGTTGTATATTAGTAGCACAGAATGAAGTCTAATTTATGCATTGTGATCTGCCACTGGTTTTTTAGGGTCGCATTTCCATAAAACAATGAATGTTTAAAGGTTAACAATGATAAAACAATCCACTTTGTGGCAGAGAGGTGCAGTGTTGTATATATTTATAGGAGAACAGAAATAAGTATACTTTTGTCACAGGTGTCTGCTTCGGATATTAATTTCATGCAAAACCACATTTTCCTTTTGGCCTCAGTTCTATAAATGAATGCTTCTGCTCTGTCTGTTTCTATTTTGCACATTGGTGGTTAGCACAAGAAACAGGAGAAAACAGCAGGGATAGACACGGGGGGTAAATTCATGCTTGTAGCCTCCTTTCAGGAGTCAGTGGGATGTCTTCTGCATCGCCTAACTGGTCTCAACCTTGTAGCAAGGATTATGACTTCATTTGTGTCTCCAACTTAGTGAATGATTTATTTACTATCTTGTACTGAACATTTGCAAAAAATAAATCCTTCCTGTAAGGCTTTCATAAGCGGAGCCTCTTCAATACCACTGCTTTAGAGTTATGACAACCCACTCCCACCTATGCAGGACTGTTGAGCTGCATTTTGTAATAAATGTCCAAAATCTAATAACTTTGTCATTTAATTTGTAATAAAGCTGCATTTTGTAATAAACTGCCACAACGAGTTTTGTAATACATTTTGCCGCATTTCTATTTCCAAACTGTATTTGAAAGATTTTAGTGTTTTCTTATATATTTCAAATTGTCCATATCTAATATGTCTAATTACCA